>JAPMOQ010005822.1:55814-70228 GCA_026543055.1 Argiope trifasciata
TATATATATATATATATATATATATATATATATATATATAATATCGAGCTTCATATCGAAATGCAGGAAATGAAAGGAAATTCGCATTTGACAGTGCTGTTCACAAAGCAATATCAGCGAAATTATCTTTGAAAATTAAAAAACTCCAAAATGAGATCTTGACCCAACTTACAATGCGTTTTCTACTTTCCTTAAGGGAGAAAAAAGAAAGAAAGTATCGTAATCAAAAATCTGATGTCTGAATCACAGAAAGTGGCCAAAATTTCCTGATCAAACTTCTTTTTTTATCTGAATGAAAATATAAGAGAACCACTTTCACTTTTTTCAACTCCCAAGTTTTAGCTGACTTTAATATACGATTTTCTTCTTGCTGTATTTGTCCAAACACGAAGAAAAAAAAAAAAATTTTTTCACTTTTCCACTTCCGCGTTGCCGGACTTCACAAAGTGGTTCGATAGGCCTTCCCTCAGCATACCCTTCACAACCCTATCGCATGACTTTTATATATTTTGCGGTAAAAGGAAAAAAAAAGAACGTGGAGATATAAAGTCTTTTTAACGGACAGCACTTTATAAAGTGGCTCCTGTTGAATTCAGAAACGGTATGGGTCGTAAAAAATAAATAGATAGCTGCTTTTTAAAGAGAAAAAGTTTTGGCCAATAGCCAAATTCTTTCTGGACCTTTTTTTTTTTTCTTTCCTTTTTTTTGGAATCTGTCAAGAAGTTGACATGATTTTTTTTCTTTCGATATTGCCTTATTATTCTTTCTTAGTTTTATGACTTCAAATATCAAAGAAATGTAGAGGTGCTAAAATGAATTTAAACGTTCTCTTTTTCACTTTCTGACATTGATTAATATGTTCCTCGAACACGTTTTTCCGAAGTTCTTATAATTCTGTATGTTTTTATTTTATAGGAAACTGTGGCTAAGCTATTTATTTGTGGGGATGGGGTTCAAGAAAAACCCCATTTTAGTGCAAATATATTTAATGACATAAAATACTAGCTTGCACACAAAACAATTAAAGAAAACAAAAAGAACACAAACAAAATACATGATTAAAGTAACTAACACACAACTAAGGGAGGTCATAAAAGTGTTGCAGCGCTTCTCAAATCCATAAGACCAACTGAGCTCGCTTGGGAAGTCAAGCTCTGACGAGTGTTTTTGTATAGATGGCAGCACTGGAAAGTCTTTGGTGCTGTGGTGAAATAGATTTGTTACAAAACTCTAAAATTATTTTTAAACAATTAACCGTGACTAAAATTAAGTAACTTTCATTAGTTTGCCTAAAATAAAATCTATGTTTGCATTTTAAGCTGTTATATTTTTGAGACAAGTTTTCAAAGCATAAGCTAATCAAAAAGAGCGGCTTTTTGATTAAAAAAGCTTTTTCTCTTATAAATGTATTTTGTTATAAATCGCGTCTTTGATGAATAACCGTTATGAAAGAACATATTAGTCTGTATACTTCTATAACTGATTGCTGTGATATGATTAATTCAAAAGTACCCAAAGAACCAATGTATATTTTAGACGCCATTTTCCATCCACTTGAAACCAAAAAAAAAGTGGTTTCCTCGTAATATTCTCGCAGGTTCTCTAATAAATGTATTTGTGTATTATAAATCGCATGATTTTGATGAACAACAATTATGAAAGAACATATTAGCTCACATTCTTCTGTAATTGATCGCTGTGATATGATCATACAAAAGTACCCAAAAGACCAATGTGTATTTTAGACGCCATTTTTCATCCACTTGAAATCAAAATTCAATACAAAAATACAATTACATTCATAAAACCAGTTATGAAAGAATCAATTTGTATTTAAGTCATTATTTTTTTAGTTATTGCGTTTACATATACGTGAAAAGACAGTCCGATAGTCGATCAATAATTTGTTGAATTTGCTTTCAAATTTCATACACATCTGTATTTTAAATGTTAAATCCCAATTTTTATCATCCATCCCAATTTTTATCCATTTTTATGTAAATTTCATAGTTTTCTTCTTTTTTTAATTATAATGTTAACTTATATTTAAGCACCAATATAGGCCGATTTCCTTTGAATGGATTTATTTCAAAATGTAACAGAAATCTGCAATTGTGTGTAAGAACCATGTACCGAATTTAATCAATCCAAGTCAAAACTTGTTTCAGTTATCGTGTTCACAATTGGGTGGACAGACAGACCGACAGAGTTTTAAAAAATGTATTTAACCGATGTTTCGATTTTTAAAGAGTCTAAATTCTTCAAAATCTCGTGCTTCGAATTTTTTAACAATTACAATTTTACTTTGTATACTTCATATACGAGAAAATAAAACATAATTTTCAAAACTGCTTTTAATTTAATCTTTTTTATATTGAATTTTTCTTAATATTCAGTTAAATAAAGTATTAAATTAAGCAAAAATTGTCCAGTATTGTATTAAATAATTTTCTTGACAACTTATCTGTATGTAATCTTTTTCACAATTTTTTTAATTTTAATTTTGAGAAACATTTTAACGAAAAATTGATGACTTCATGGACATTTCTTTAGATTTTTTAATATGGAATACGAGTGATACGAAGAGCAAAATTCTAAAAGGCATTTATTTTGCATTTCTGTTATTCCTATATTTATAGAAAAGAAAAAATTGTCTAGAATTTTATCATAAAGATAATAAATTATGTTTTTAAAAATAATTCTTCTTGAAATTGAATGAAAAAAGCAACTGATAAGTTTATAAAAAATGTCTTGAAATAAGAATTATAAAGGCTTTGCCATACATATAAAGAAGTTAACACCTAAGTAAAAAAAAAACTGAATTCGACTTAATATCAGAATATTAATTGCAAAAAATATAACGACACACTTCCTATCAAAACGTATAGAGGTCCTAGAGCTTAATAATTGAGAAACTTTCAAATGGAATAAATCCTTGTTGATTTGACAAATTTGCCTTGCCAACTTAATTTTCGAATCTAATGAGCACTTTGCGGAAGCAAAAAGAGTGCGAACGCAACCACACTACGATCAAGTGTCATGCGTTGAAAGGATTTTGACATTCCACTTATTTTAATTACTTTAAAATACCCTATTGTGCAATTATTTAATATTAATTAGATAATACATTTATTTAATCATTTTAATTGTAAAGGAAGCAAAACGTAAAGATTTACAATTGTCATATGTGAGAATTTTTTAGCATATACAGTGTCTCACAAAAGTGATGGGACACTTGTGCTTTACAAAAGGAAAATGTAATAAAATAAATAAATAAACATGTACAAATTTTTTGTAGTGTATTTCACACTTAAATTTTGTAACAATTATTACATAACATACATTTTGTCAAAATATTAAAATATTAATTTAATAAAAATATAATTGTTTAGAACGGAGCAAAAATTAGCTCACATAAGTGATGGGACACCATTAGATATGCAACAAAAATCGTCTGAAATAAGCAAGAAAAATATTTTTGGGAGATTTTATTTTTACTCAAAAGCAATTAGCAATAATTTATAAAATCGTCTGCAGTATTTCTCTCCAGATTGCTTTGGAATTTTTGTGTTTTTTAGCTCTCTGCAGCCATGAATGCTAAACGAAAAGAAACTTCGCCTGAAATTCGAAAAATAATTATTAATTTGCATATTGAACGTGGAAAATCTATTAGAGAAACTGCTAAAACAGTTAATTTGAATCATTCAAAAGTTTTCAACATCATTAAACGATATAAAAAGAATCATATGATTCAGGATAAAAGAAGACCTGGCCGACCATCAAAGCTATCTAATGGATTAAAGAGAATTATTAAAAAAAAATCCAAGAATGGGTGCTCCTAAAGTTGCTGCTGATTTACAAGCATTGTATGGAGTAATTGTTAATCCTGAGAGATTAACCATTATTTAGTAAGTAATTAGAAGAGTAATTCGATCTGCTGGATATCACGGTAGAGTAGCCAGGAAAAAATTCTTCGTAAGCGAAAAGAATAGAAAACTCAGACTGGCATTCGCAAAATCCTGCATAAATAAGAATTCTGATTTCTGGAATAAAGTTATATTTGCTGATGAGAGTAAATTTAATATATTTGGTTCTGACGGTAGAATCTTGGTGTGGAGAAAACCCAGGGAAGAATTTCGTAAAGAGAACTTGGTGCCAACAGTAAAACATGGTGGAGGAGGAGTTATGGTATGGGGGTGTATGTCGTCCGCTGGAGTCGGTAATCTTGTTTTTATTGACAGTATAATGGATCAGTACAAGTATATCGACATTTTAAAGCAAATTTTGAAATCTTCAGCACGAAAATTGAACCTTCATAACGATTTTAAATTCTACCAGGATAATGATCCCAAGCACACTGCGTTGAACGTTAGACTATGGCTGCTGTATAACTGTCCGGAAATAATAAAAACACCACCACAATCTCCTGACTTAAGTCCCATAGAGAATATTTGGCAAGAATTGGAATCAAGAATTTGCAAACACACCATTTCTTCAAAATAACAATTAAAATCGGTGCTTCAAGATGAATGGGGTAAAATCACTCCAGAAATCACAGAAAAATTAGTCAAAAACATCCCAAAAAGATTAAATCATGTTTTAAAAGTAAAAGGAAATCCAAAAAAATATTAAAACCTTTTAAAAAGTAAAATTTTTTGATAAATATTTGATGGAAAAGTAAGTGTCCCATCACTTATGTGAGCCATTTTTTTTTGCTCCTTTCTAAATAACTGTATAGTTTATAAAATTTATTTTAATATTTTGACAAAATGTATGTTATGTATTAATTGTTACAAAATTTAAGTATGAAATACACCCACAAAAAATTTGTACATGATTATTTATTTATTTTATTACATTTTCCTTTTGTAAAGCACAAGTGTCCCATCAATTTTGTGAGACACTGTATGTAGTTCTTTATTTTAATTAATGCGTTTTACCTCACTTATATTTATATTATATAAAGAAAAAGAGTATTTCGTAAGATTTTAAGTCTAAATATTTAGAATAAAATAGTTATCAATATCAAACGAGTGAAATATCTTTACCTTTATTAATATTCTGATTAATTCTTTTGTAGTTTATTATTGCCATTATTATTTATACAATCATTGTAAAATTTTTAAAAACATTCATCGAATTTTCAAGCATTTCCATAAATAAAAAAAATAAAAAAGACATTAAAATTCAATCGGTTTTTTTTTTTTTTTTCCATAAAAATATTTTCATTTAATTAAAATTTATAACAAATTAAAGATTATTTTCTTATCTTATTCAAAGCTCTAATTCGTTTCCAAAATTTTTTAAATGCAACAAACGATAGTATGTGTTTATATTCAGTAAAATAAATTTTAGAACACTATTTTTATCAGACACAAATAACCAAATATTTTTTTAATATTATTCTTAACACGTATTAAAAACTCTACTCTTTGCAGACGATATTTTTATGACACGTATTAAAACTTTAACTTAAAGAATAAATTCAACTTCTAAAAATAAGAGAAATAATGTATGATATTATTAATAAATATCTTTTGTTCGACGCTCTGACAAACTGCAAGATGGACACCGCAGAGAAATATTATATGGGACTAACGAGGTTTATTAAATAAGATTTATGGCATGGTGAGCTAGGCAGTGACCTAATCATTCTAATATTACGCCGCCGTAACTAGAGGAAAAGCTCTTATTTTATCGATTACTCTGGCAGAAGATTATCGAGACTGATTCGCTGATGGTAAGTTTATTAAACTTTCAATATTTAATGGTTACTTAGAAACTCGTTATTTGAAGACTATTTAATCTAACGAAATTAGTTAGAGGGTATAAATGAAAAGGTAATTTAAATCTAATTAAAGTTAGTATATCTTTTTCTATACCATTTCCATTAGTTTGCAGATTAACAGCTTAATACTTTTTTCTCATTGTTATATTTTCGAATGGTTCTTTTTTTTTAATTCTAACTATTTTGTTAAATTGTTATCATTCACAAATATCGATAAAATTAATAAAGTATATTAAATAATTATGATTAAACTAAATGTTAAGTTGTATACAATTATATTTTATTATTCTCTAAATGTGAAATCACACATTAACTTTTTATCATATCGCAATTTTAATATTTATTACATTTTTTTGCTACAATATTTCTAAATATTTACATTTGGTCTCTTAGTTGTTATTTTATTTTTGATGGAATTACCTACTCCATTCTTTTTCAGTTTTTACAGAATGAATTGAAATTTGTTACATGCTTAGTTATATGAAATTTTTACATGCTTAGTTATAGGGTACAAAAACAACTTTTTTATAAAAAAAATAATTAAGCATTGTTTTCTTTAAATTTTTTTGACTCTAGCTCTCTTTATGATCAGTTGGCTGGGCGAGTAAATGGTTGCGAAAATTTTCTATTAAATATTTGCTCATTTTAATCTCCTAATAACTTTCTTATAAAAAATACTTTTTTTAATATCAAATTTCTAAAGACCAATAATTCATATTATTTTAGGAATCTTAAACTCTTTAGTCTTATATCTCCCTAATTTCTTGTCTGTATCTTAGTATATAAAATTACAGAGTAATTATAGAACAGTAGTATTTAAAAGTGAACTCATTTTCAAAAAAATTCATCTTTGCTTAACTAAGTTAAGCATTAATTGTAAGATGAAATTTTTGATATTAAAAGAAAAATGTTATTAAAATTAATATGAAAAATTTTATTCAGTCGATTCCATATGCTAAAACCTTTTCAACATCGAAAAATAAGTTAAATATTCATATTTTGATTCTCAACAATGGAAAAAATCCAGAATAAAATAGTAGAATATAAAAATAATTTCAGTTTCATTTGAATAAGAGAACATAACGTAGCAAAAAAAAGCGTAAAATATTTTTAATTAATAAAAAATAGGAATTATATCTTAATCTGTCAAATTATTTATATTCATCTTGATACAAAATACGATTTGTTATTCATATAAGATACATGAATGAAAAATACGATGTAATATCTGGATATGTTCCTTACTCCAAATTTGTAGACTTTTGTCAAAGTGTGAATGTAAACCATTAAGAGGAAATCTATCTAACTGTTATAGTACAAATGAACTTGATAACTAAAAAAGAGAAGGATCAATGTAAATGAAATTTGAAACATTGTTTTAGCACCTACAAAGTATATTTGCATCAAATTTTTAACGAATTGTTTAGACGTTTTGATTGTTTGTCTGTTAGCTGATTGTTTGTCAATTTTGTAAACACAAAGATTTAAATCAATGAAATCTGATGTGCGATCCTTGACTGCAATTTCCCGGTATATTTTAGTAATGATCTATATGAAACAAATTGTACATAATGCATATTTTCACGATATATTCATGCAAAGGGTTATATTATATTTCACCACTTTGTCTGCTAATGCTGCCAAGCTTATGTACCTCGGCTGTAGGGAATCTCAGAAATGACTGATGGATTTTAAAAATCAATAAAAAAGGACAAAGTACAATAGAATATCGTTTGTGGCTTTAGGCTTTGGAAAGTAAGAGAATTTCAATGCACCAAATTGCAAGTTTAACATTGTCACCAGTAGGTTGAGCAGCAAAATAGTTTATACCATAATCAGTTTGAAAATGCTGCAAAGATTGTTGCATAAAATTAAACAAAGTTGTTTTCAAGGTAATCCCCATTTTCAACAACATAGCGTAGATAGATGGGAAGGAAAAATTTCCAGAGCATAAGTTCATCGCTTCAACTATAATGGCTGAAGATCACTTGCAGCATCAGAATGGTGGTAATGCTAACTAAATTTGCAGTTTGGTAGAATAAAAATTCCTTAATTTTCAAGCTTAAGGCCTCAAACTACACATTTCTATCTCATTACTTTTCTTCCATTGATTTTTAAAATCCATCCATCATTTTTGGAGAAGAACTGATAATTTCTACAATTTTATGCATGACCAATGAGTAACACCAAGACCGGAAAAATCCTGTCGATACTAGTACGTTCAGTGGTGGTGGGGTGGTCGGCTGTATGCAAGAAGAAGAAGAAGCAACACCAAGACCTATTTCGCTTATTATGTTATCAAATCTACAAGCCGTGTTATAGAAATCGTGTGGGGGGGAGGTTGATTACATTTTAATATTTTTCTTAAATAAGAAACCATTTGTTCTAATAAAAATTGGAAAATTTTACATGTCCCTATTCCCTCTCATATCTATAAGAAAAAGAATTCCATCGATTATTGCATAACACCAGAACAAACTTCCAAAATTATTTTTGAACAAAAGTACAAGCGATTCAAAAAAAAAAAAAGTCGCCCATCTTCTTTTAAATAAATAATTTGTAGGAAAACCGTTTCACATTTTTAATTGCCTAAATCTATGCAAAAAACGAGGGATGCGTGCCTTTTTAATTCAATATTAACTAGGCATTTGAATATTTCAGTTTCATTTCCTAAATGACATATCCATTGCGCATTATGCCGTTAAAAATAAACAGTACGGTTCACATGATTTAAGTCGCTAGTATCCAAAATGTTCCAAATGATTTAAACGAGGACTAAATAAAACGGACTCGGTCGTAAACACGCCAAAAAAAACGGGGCCTTAGGCATGCATTAGACTCAGACAACGATCCCGGATGTAAATCAAAAGATGGGTCGTATTAGGTAGTCAGGAAAAAGCCCTTCCCCCTATATCTGTCTTTTAAGCCGGATAACAACATTGCCGAAACAAATTGATTTGCGAGGTTACGCAGTTAGGTTTTAAATAATAAAAGTCTAGACGCAGGCGTAAAGTATCGTCTGCTATAAAGAATGCTCGCATACTTCGCAGGCCTTCTTATTCATTGCTCAAGATTCTTTTTCGTTGTTCTTGGAGAGCCATTTGCATATTTGGTGAAAGTATTACCACCCTAGAACTAAAGGTATGGATCTCTTGAGTAATGAAATAGCGAAGAAACTTTGGAAGTTTCATAATTTTATTATAAGTCGAAAATGGTAGTTGGAGGTTATAATGGGCTGACGTAAGGTGAACGTATTTTAGGATAGGATATAAATTTAAGGAAGCGGGGAAAAAAATTAAATAACTTTTTTTTTTATATTTTCTTTAGCCTAAAGTTTTGCAAGAGATAATTCTTTGCAATAATAGTATAATAGTGTGAATTGTTTTTTTTTTAAAAAGAGATATCTGCTATTAAAATTTGGATAAAAGTTTCACGATAAAAAATACATCGTTTTATTTTTATGTTTTGTTTTCTGATATGAAATATACTAAAAGAGAGTATTGTAATTATTAATAAAATCAGACTTGAAATTTTGAAAAAAATTCATGCCTTGACCCATTTATGCCTAAGGTTTAAAAAATTGGAATTTTTGCATGAAATTTCTATATGTTAGGTAAAAATATATAATAAAAATAACTTTTACGTGATGGATGTTCCAAAAATTGGACAGTAGGCATAATTGGGTTAAGATCTATTTGACTCCCAAAAACACATTTCTGAAAATCTGTGAAATCTGTCTATGAACGTGATTTTTCAGAATTCACTTAAGTTAAACTGTTAAATTTTGATATATAGTGTTTAATTCAAATTTGATGATTTCTATCAAATTTTGAATTAAATTTATTGAAAAAAAGTGATTGTTTAACTGTCAGAGTATAAGTAAAAATAATAGCTGTTAAAAGTAAAAAATTAAGAAAACAAAATTTGATATACTGACTTAAAATTAAAAAATATGTATAGATCCATTTACATGTTTATATCAAATCAATTTTAATGTATTAATCAGATGTTAATCTTTACATTTGCAAGTATAAAGCGATGACGCAAAATTGGTACAATTTAAATAACAGAAATTTAGTACACAACTGGTTGCTAAAATTCGAATTCTCAGTTAAATTTTTGTTCCAACGATGAAATTTTTGTTTCAACGATTTGAAAGATGCATTAATTTTATTACAGTAGGAAGCATAAAAATCTCACGTATTTCTCAGAAAATAAAAGTGTAATCTCTTGTGCCGTTCATTTCAAATAATTATATTTTTTACTATACTTTTCTGTGTTTTAATAAATATATTTAAACACGTATGCGTTGTTAAAAAACATTTTTGAGTGCACATTACCCCATCTGAATTCAGAGTAATTTTCTAAAGATAGTTTAAAATCTGACGAGTCTTTCACAAAATATTATTATTTTAATCCATTTTGGACAAAATATTTGAATCTTCTTTAGTATTTTACATCTTGTTTCGCTAATTTAATAGCTTTGAAAAAATTATTCTAAACACTCTAAAATTAAAATAGATATATAATGAACTTTAATCTATATACATAATATTTGAATGCTTTTGAATCAGAGGATATATAAAGAATAAATTTTATAGGCATATTTAATTAAAATTAAGGCTATATAAATCTTTATTAGTAACATTTATTTAAGTTAAACGATCGTAAAAATTCTACACTTTTTGATAAAATTTCAAAATATTTAAGAATAGTTTTCTGTATTTAAAATCAATTATACATATTGCTATTAATTACTTAATTACTTAAATATATAACCAGTAATTAAGTTTATTTTTAACAATTAATACTTAATTATAATCTGGTTTCGATGAAAATAAAGTATATTTACAATGAAGTAATGTAAGAAGAATGAAGTAATGTAAGAGGAAAAAGGATATGACTTTTCAGCATAGCATGAAACTTGAAATCAAAAATTAGATAATATGCATTATTATTTTTATTATGTAACTGTAGCAACATATTTTATTACATGAAGGAAATTTACATAAACAAAATTGGAAAAAAATCCCTTTCATATTGTCTAATTAAACTTCGTTGTATGCGAACATACGTATTCGAATATTCATTGTATACTAGCATGGATATACAATGAATTTAATCAAAAATTTCTTCTCTAGTAAAAATTATTGATATCTTCATCCCAGTCATTTGCTTTGTTACAAAGTCTTTAAACTTACTGATTTAAATTCAGTCTCCTATTCAATTTGAACGATTTCAAAAAAATGTGAAACAATATCCCACGTGATAAAATAACACCCCATCCCAAGGGATAAAAAACACCTCTTGGCTGACAAAACCCAGCAGGAAACCCATGTTTAACAAAATCTTTTCGAAACCGAAAAAAAAATCTCCGTTCAAACCCTCCAGGGCTTTACAAAAACAACTTTTCAGAGATTTAATTCCGGAAATATGCAAATCGGAACCCACGTCAAAAAACACTGTCCGCAATGTTATCACAGGAGACACTAGTCCCCAAAAACTTGTCCTGGTACTTAAAAAATTCAACTCAACTCGGCGGGTGCATTTTCATCCCTACATTCGATTATTCACTGAAAAGAAACAGATGTTATTTTCCATACATAGTAAGTAGCACTGACGGGGGGTAGTCACAATGGATGGCACCCCCCCCTTCTTCCACCCCGCGTGTAACTTTTTGGGTGCTGCTCCCTGTCTATCGCTATGGGTGGCAAATGTCCGGCCATGACGTGTCTTTAAATCCCTCAGTCTCAGTTTTATCCGTCGTTAGTGGTTTCTGCCAGCCCTGTAGGGTTTGGTGGTTCGAATAAGAAGATAAAAAAATCATAAATTATACCCCACCAAGCAGTGTGAATTCATTTATTAAGCTTATTTCTGGCTGACTCAGTCAATAGGCGTTAGAGCGAGCCAGTTTTTCATCGGTCTATTGCTCGGCTGAAATATTACTCCTTTTAAGCTTATTAATGTCTACACGTGATCCAAATGTAGTGAGTCCATGTAAAATGGTTATTCCACTGGGATCATTTAGTTTCATATAGACAAGATGCATCAGATTTGGTATGAAAATTGATTAATAGTTCCCTATAGTTGTATGTGGGAAATACCTGGTGATAAAAAAAATCTATATGTCTACTAATAATGAAAGAGGAAGTGGGTCTTTTTGTAGGTGTTCAGAACAGAATATTTGTCCAAGAGCAATCAAAAATAGTTGAAATGTTCTTGTCGGAAGTATTTCTTTTCAAATTTTGATTAGAATTTTAACTAAATAAAAAGTAAGGTAAGTAACATGAATAATTAAAAAATATTTAAAACAAATCGAAGAAAAATAAAAGTTTGATTAAAAATTAATTCAGCGAAGAATCATTTTTAAAATTTAGAAAAATGAAAAATGCCTATTTTAATTGAATATATTTATCCGGAGATTTGGTAATTTCCTTAAAAGATTTTGGCGTAAATCTCAATAATGGGTTTTCTCTGTGAAATTCAAGTCATTTCCAATGTTTTGAGAATTGTTTATTTACCTGTTTTTCTTCCATTGCTTAAATCTAAAGAATATGGATCTTGCTTATAATTCCTGCAGTTTTCGAGATGAATAGGAAAATGATTATATTACTACCAAAGACAATTTATACTACTCAAACATTATCACATCGTATTGATTTCACAGGCTTTAATTCCATTAAGGCAATGTACTATTTGATAAACAAAAAGTGTCTAAAATAATATTAATGTTATACACTGAAGTGACAAAACTCATGGGATAGCAATATGCAAATATACAGATGGCAGTATTATCGCAGCGAAAAAGTATAAATGCGCAGTTCGTTTTCCAGAGCTTTCATTTGTGTTCAAGTTATTCATGAGAACAGGTTTTTCGTGATTTATGGCGGCACGACGAGAATTAACAGACTTTGAACGTGGGATGTTAGTTGGAGCTAGACGCATGGGTCATTCCATTGCGGATATCGTTAGTGAATTCAACATTCCGAGATCCACAGTATCAAGAGTGTGCCGAGAGTATGAAATTTCAGGCATCACATCCCATCAGGGACAGCGCAGTGGGCGACCACCAGCACTTAACGACCGAGACCGCCGACGTCTGTGTAGAATGGTCAATGTTAATAGACACGTAACGCTTCGTCAAATAACTGCAGGAATCAATGTGGGACGTACGAGGGATGTGTCCGATAGGACTGTGCGGCGAAATTTGTCTTTCTTGGGCTATGACAGCAGAAGACCGACTCGAGTGCCTTTACTGACAGCACGACATCGCCTGCAGCGACTCTCCTGGGCTCGTGAGCATATCGACTGGTCCCTACACCAGTGGAAAACCGTGGCGTGGTCAGATGAGTCACGATTTCAGTTGTTACGAGCTGATGGTAGAGTTCGAGTGTGGCGCAGACCCCACGAAGCCATGGACCAAAACTGTCAGCAAGGCACTGTTCAAGCTGGTGGTGGCTGCATAATGGTGTGGGCTGTTTTTACATGGCATGGACTCTGTCCTCTGGTGCAGCTGAACCGATCATTGACTGGAAATGGTTATGTTCAGCTGCTTGCAGATCACTTGCAGCCATTCATGGACTTCACGTACCCACACAACGATGGGATTTTTATGGATGACAATGAACCATGTCACCGGGCCAGAACTGTTCGCGATTGGTTTGAAGAACATTCCGGACAATTCCAGCGCATGATCTGGCCACCTAGATCACCCGATATGAATCCCATCGAGCATTTATGGGACATCATCGAAAGGTCCGTTCGTGCCCAAACTCCTGCACCATCCACACTTTCACAAGTATGGACGTCTATACAGACAGCATGGCTCAATATATCTGCAGAGGACTTCCAACGACTTGTGGACTCCATGACACGTCGAGTTGTTGCACTTCGCCGGGCAAACGGAGGACCGACACGATATTAACAGTCATCCCATGACTTTTGTCACTTCAGTGTATATTAATATATTATACAATAATGTATTAAGGACTTACACAGTTGATGGTTATAATTAAAAGTCATAATGAACTAATTTTCTCAATGAACCAAAGAGTCACTATTTAGTTTGTAATATCACCAATTAACTGTACTTCTTTGATAAATATACGAGAACTGGAATTTTAAAACCACCATATAATTACAACCAATATAAATACCCTTTGATGTAATCACTTGCTTTTATGCAGTTTGCGTAAAATCGTAAAATTTTAGAAATAGCAAGAGTTTTTCTACTGGTTTAGAAAAAGATCTCTATGCTTTTAGAACCCTTGAAAATTTTTAAGAATATTTCTTTAAACATAAACTTTCGTCCAAAATTTCATTGAACGCAATCTTCCATTCAAAGTATCCTTAAACAGAATCCTTCGTCCAAAGTTCCCTTGAACAAATTTTTCTCTTCAGAACATCTTTGAATATAATCTTTTATTCAGAACATCCTTAATCTTCTATTCAGAATCCACCAGAATGTATAAAAGCACATACATCGTGGATTACTTTTTCTTCTTTGGAATTAATTTATAATACAAGGTGCTTAAATCTCTATAGAGCAATTCTTAGCCTCATCAATAAAAAAAATAATAATAAATTGAGACAAAAACTGAGGTTAACTTCTAAAGTTCATCGCCAG
>JAPMOQ010005822.1:75228-123719 GCA_026543055.1 Argiope trifasciata
AGTATTAAAATAACATGACTTTAGTGTAGCCATAATTAGATGCTTAAAATAAATGCTTTGTTGAGACAATTAGAATCATTTATGCATCAATTAATGAAAAACTATTTTAAATGAAATTAAAAGAAACTAATATTTGTATCGAATCAGAGTGCTCTTCAAAAGCTGCTATCCATCCAAAAAATTCAACAAATATAATTTTTGAGTCAAATCAAAACTATAACTGTTTTCAGTTGTTGTGTTAATGATTTCTTGGGGTATAGGACAACGTATGAACAATTGAATCAACAGTTTGAGAAGAAACAAATTCAAAATTTATTTTTGCGAGTATAAAAAACATTCAATTTTTTTATGTTTAATTTTTTTTTTGTTTTAGTTCATCACCAAATAAAAAGTTCAAACAATAAGTCTTTATTATGACAAGTGCGATGGCCGCGGTAGCCTGGTTGGTAGAGCGTCAGTCTCGTAACAGAAAGGTCACGGGTTCTGTCCTCGTCTTGGCCAAAGACCGCCGTGTTGGCTAATAGCAGTTGGGGCACGTTAAATATGTCGAGACTGCAAAGTCCTCCAAGTTCCCATAACAAAACGATACCTCTGGGGGTACTGAATCAGGGATGAGTCGGTCTCTGATTTGGATCTAAATTCCGACTTGCTGATGAATGAATTCGACCACCCCCTAAAAAGGGTTGTGTCGTGTGCGTGAGCTAGAAGTCGGACTTCTGCCCTCTGGGTGCTGAGGGGTCTTTACCCTCAGAAGCTACCGCACCCCCTTTCCGTGAAAAACACGGACACGACAACAACAATTAATTTTTCCTTTTTGCATTTATTTCGAGTTGAGCACATCGACCTGTCTTTGTTCTGTAAATGTTGTTTCTCCTTTCGCTTATTTTTATACAAGGGAAATCAAACTACACACACTGTTTGGGATAGGTGAATAAGTCATTAATTATTTCACATACTTATTTTCTTTTGATATTTATATTGACATAAGAGTTTTAAAATAAATTTTCAAAAATTAAAAAGGAAATGTACTATCGCAAATTTTAAGTTACATTATTATCAATGTTTATTAAGTCATTTTTCCAGACTTATCTATCGAGCTCTATCCCAGCCTCTCTAATTATGTGTGTGTGTGTGTGTGTGTGTGTGTGTGTGTGTGTGTGTGTGTGTGTGTGTGTGTGTGTGTGTGTGTGTGTGTGTTGGCAACTGGCTGGTAAATTAAGTTTTAGACCAATTTTAAGATGAAAAAAAGGGAACGTTTTTTTAAATATCGACGTATGCGCTATTTTCTACACGTGATTGTTTCAAACCGGCTTAAACTTGTTAATAATTTAAATTAATGAAGACAATTCAAAGAATGAATAATTTGAAAATCAAGTTGTAACTTTAGTTGGCGATAAATCGCCAAGTGGGACACCCTTCTATCTTATTTTCGAGTAACCCTAAAAGTGAAAAATGAATGTCTGGAAAGCAAAATTGTTAATTGCTCATGCTTTATCAAAACAACATCATGTTATCATATGATAATAAACAAATGTAAGCTTTTGATGTCAACTGACTGATCAATATTTTTATTAATTTATATTTCCCAAATTATATCCCCATATGAGATAATATTCTGATATGGTGTTAGTTAAAATTCTACCAATTAAGCTCTCAAATAATTGAAGGGTAATAAGTCTTATTTAACATTGACATTTATTGTCGCCTAAAATATAAAAATTATTTTAAAATTATTCCATTCTGAAGTTGAAACGCATTATAATGGATAATTTTATATTATTTCAAAGTAGAAATCAAGCAAAAAGCTAATATTATTTGTTTCAAATAATGTTATTCAATAATTTTTGGTGTTTATGTTTATTCTAATTATTTCATATAGGTTTCCTTCACATACGTAAAAAAAATTATATAAAAATAATTAGGTACAGCCTTAATTAATTTCCAAAATTTAAAGAATATGTATGAATTTAATAAAAATGTTCCAGTTCTGTGTATTAATTAAAAAGACAAACAATAAAAACTCTTTTTAAAATTCATTTTCCGAGAAAAAAAAATAAGTCATAAATATTTTTTTAAGGAAAAAGAAATATTTTCGTGTAATAAATCATTTCAATTCTGTTAAAAGTATCTAAATCAATAATAAAACTCAATAAAGATTATTTTATTTTAATATGCTAATGATTTATCAATAATTACCCTTGCGTTTCAATATCAACTTATAGCATAATTTAAAAATTATTGCAAAGAAACCTTCTTTTTACTTCTTCACGGATGATGATAAATTTAAACTCTAAAACCTTTAATTAGATAATTAAGTATATGCACCTAGATTATCGTTTTACCTACATTAGGAAGAAAAATTTCCTCAAATAAAAGATGCTATTTTTCATTTTCTACATTCAGCGATCAGACTTGATGATCGATAACCCTATTAAACAACTACAGAAGATTATAACCGCCTCGTTGGCGATTTATCTTTTGAAGTGGAAATAAGAGAAGGGTTACTCACTTTGTTTTTTTGGCAAACTGTGGGAGAAAAATTTGGCGGCAGTTTTATTTTTATTGAAAATATTTTGTTTGAGATTCAGCATTTGATTATTGATCTGAGCACTTGTTAAGATGAAGTGCCGCAGTATTTTAATTGGGTAATGCTAGCTGATGGTAAAGTATTTTGAAGGAGAAGCAATATTAATATTTAATGTTTTTAAACTTGTTGGCTTAGATAAACTTTATCAAAACTTTTATTTTAGAAACTAATTGAAAACTTTTAATTAAAATTAGTAAAGGAAAAAAAGTAATTTTATCGCATCAGCATAAGCATTTAAAGAGTTCCCATTCGTGACCTCGCATCCTTTTTATCAGCCCAATTATCTTACTTCTTTTTAAAGCATTTTTTTCTTTGCGCTAATTTTGTTCCTCATTTCGATTCGTCTACTTCCTACCTCTTAAAAAATGAGCTCTATTTCAATATATCTTGCCTTTAAATTATCTTGCTTTTTGCTGGCAAATTTATAGTCTGAATGAAGTCCCTTATCCAATTAAACTTGAAAATTATTTTCAAATAATTTTGAGAAAATGTTTAATTTTTGTTTTCTTTAACGGTTTTTGCCTGATATAGGACTTTTTAAATAATTAACTTAGTTTGAAATATATGTAGAGATTTAATTAGCGGCCATTACTATTCCACATTTAGTTTCATTTTGTAGTAATAGATGTCACCACGGATACCTCTGATCCAAAGTCTAAGACGCGTGACGTCAAGTTGGAGAAAAAAGCGAACTACGCATTCGCTCGGCAGACGGAGACAGAGAGGGTCATTTTGCTCCGATTATGAATCTTTAATACGCAACGTAGTTTCGCCATGAAGCACTTAATTAGGCTTCATCCTTGGTGGCATCTATAGGTGATACTTTTTTCTCTATTGTAGATAGCCTGTCCTGTCATAATTGTTAATGTCTTTTCCTTATTCTTTGTTGTAAATAAATTTCTTTCTTATTCAAAAGCTTCTTTCCCTTCTATCACTGACCCTAGACACTGTCCTAAATGTGGTTGAATGGGCAATGTGTCCCATCCAATTCCTACATATATGTGGTACCAGGTATATCACTTCCCGCCATTGAGCGTTGCCTGTGACCTCTCTTCCCGCCACTAAGTAGCCCTCTGGTGGAAAAAACGTGAGCAAAGAGCAGTTCATGTCTGGACGAAGAATGATTACGACGTTCTAAAACAATTGAAGACGTATGTGTCAAGACGGAACATGAAGTTACGACGTATTGTTAATAGACGAGCTTGATTATCCATTACAACCTGAAAATTCATTATCATTGTTTCATCATTAATCTAACTTCATTGTCATCCTTTAAATTTTAAAGTATCTACTGGACTTATTATTGCTTGGCCATCACGGCACACCACATATATAATGCATATTATTTAAAGAAATTTCCTTTTAAATTTATCTTGATTTTTTTTTATCCTTGTATCTATTGGTCGATGAATTCACTAAAAAATTTAAATGTCTGATTATATATTTTATTTAAATATTTGAATCCATATACTGCATTTTACTCGTACTATCGGTTTATAATCGCTTTGACTATCAAAGATCCTCATTATGTTAAATTTCAAATGAAACACTAATGATTATCCTTCTCTTAAAAATATTTTTAAAGTTCATAGTGAGATAGCATCTATTCATCATAATTTAGTGTCCATGTAGTTTTTTCTTTGCCTATATAAACATCTGCAATATATGAAGTCACCTGACATAAATCCTCGTCATCTAACATCTAAATAATGGTATCAAGCAGACTAATTGTGGCAAAAATATCCCATATGAGCTTAGAGATACAAAAAATGTGGATGTTTGGAGGTGGTTGTGCCAGCTCAGGTGTCGTCCTCCATCATCTGACTACAGTTCAAAATTACGAGGTCCTTCCCCAAATAGTTGCTTTATAACGGGACGTTAATATAACTCAACCAAACTAAAACTCTCAAAATAGAAACAAAGCCCCATCTATGTCTCGTGAATATACCTATAATATCCATATTTACAAATTCATTCATTCCATATCCCATTCTTCATTTCAAAAAATTATGAAATAGCTATACATATTCCAATACTCAATACAATCCCCACTTGAAATTCTTCAACACACTGCTCTCTCTAACAAGTCAATTAAATGAACAACGCTATAAACATGAAAGAAGAAAAGCAGGGAGAGAAAGAAAGAGCCCTGGGGAATAACACTGCTCAATTGTTCGAGGGCAGTAAATTCCAGCATATGCAGGTATTACGGCTGGTTATAAGCACGCATTCAAGGAGATATCAGCATGACGTCATGATTCTCTAGGGGAACACGTCATGCGTCGGTATTAGGTCCCTGGCCAATGGGCCGAAAATGATCTATGGGCCACCTGAACCCCCCCACTTCTGATCACCGCAAGCACGTGGAGGGGCCACAGTGCTTAACTATGTAGATTGGACCATTTTTTAAAGCTTGAAGGAGACAGGGGCAGTGGAGTTCAGTCCACTTTGCGAATTCCAATATGTAGGGTGGAATTTTATCAATGCTTCGAGGATGTTATAATGCGAATAGTTATGGACCCAGTGTTACACACATTTGAAGCTAATGCGTTAGTTTATCCAATAAATTATTCACTCGTATCTTCTGTACATTCACCTCCTTCGCTATCAAGAATCTTCTGTATATTCACCTCTTTCGCTATCAAGTAATAATCTAGTTATTTGTTATTATATTAAAATTATATACTGTGAAAATGAATGATAAAATTCATAGAAATAGGCTCTATAAAACAAGAAAATGATTAAACATTCATAACATCATAAAGTTTGAAACATCCAAATTTTATTTAACTTTTTTTTTGCAAACGTATTTTAATGTTAGTATATCATTAGAAAATCCGATAAAAATGAAACAATGTCTTATTTAAAGCTAAAGGGTTACAAAAAAAGAATAAGGAAAATAGAAATAGTTTTATATAAAAAGGTATTATGGCTGTATTGACAAATGTCTAGTGTTGTTGGTATAATTTAATTATTATAATTTCATTTTTTTTAACTTTCTAAGTAATATTTTTAGATATGATGATAATAATGTCGTTAAAAACGTTCATAATAAATACGCAATATGTTTTAACATATACTAAGTATTCTAACGCAAAAATAAATGTAAATTTTATCCACTAATACCTTATTTATTGCTGTAGGGTTTATATTTGTTAAGAGAAACGGTTATTGATAGCATAATAAAATAATATATAAGAAGCGGACTATATTTTGAGCAAAATATCTGAACTGTTCGTTTCAGTAATCTGAGACAACCACTTTTTGGCAATTCTATCTCACTAAGGGGTGGCACACAGAAGAATGTGAGTCGTTTCCGAAATTTACTTAATTGTCAAATGTAAACATGTCCTCTTTTTTCTCACTTCTCTTTTAGCGTATTAAACCATCCTAATACATAATCAAAAGCTCGGAGGATTTTAGAAACCATTGGCAAATAATACTAAAAATAATCTAAAAGATCAGTAGTTCAAATATTAAATAAAATTATTTTTAATTGATTTGATTTATTTTTCAAAGAGCAATTGCAAGTAACATTTTAACAAACCAAAATTTCAACAGCGTGGATATTATAAAATTTACGACTAATTTTTCAATAATAATAAAAATAAGGTGTATGTATATACCTTTTCTAAAGATCATTTGATTTACATCAATGAAATTTGACATAAATATGTTTTGAAGACTGGGGATTTGGAAATAAAACTTAATCGCGTTTAAGGCTGCCAAACAAATCACCAAAGATATTATATTTGAAAGCTCAAATTTTCAAAATTGAAGACATAGAGATTAATAGCTGAGAACACGATTCCAAAAATAACTGTTACCACATATAAATAAATTTACTAATATATTGAAGAACTTCTGGCATAAACATTTGCAATTTTTTTATCTATTTATTTATAAAAAAACTCGAATATTTATCTTATACTATAATACGAGGAATGGTTGCCAAGTCGAAAATCGCCCCAGAATTAATAAACTTCGGTAAACTTGGGGGTCTGGGGTTTTTGGCCACGAGGAATCGATTGGCGCCGGTTTTGAAGCGCTACGGTCAAGCAGTTCGGAGTTACAGATAGGATATTTTCAAACTTTATTAGTTCGCCATTTTGGCTAATAGGTTTCAAGCGGTAACGTGCTGCCATCTATAGTCAATATGGCGAACTAATAAAGTTTCCAGAAGATGATCCGGAACTCAAGGAACTGATCTCGAAATGGATGATCCATAACCCGTGTGGTGATATGAACCCAAACGCTCCGTGCATGGTCAGCAAACATGGAAGAGACCAGTGCAGATGGGGATTTCCAATGGAACATCAAGACATGACATCGCTGGTGGACGATGAAAAGCCGAGGTTTAACCGGTTATCTTTTCACCAATGGTTTCACAAATTTTCTTATGGCATGTATTGCTTTGATAAATCACAATTGAAAATTTAAATCTTCGACTTAGTTTCGATACCTGTTTTCTCCGAGCGGAGCTTGGTCACCCGCTGGTAAGAATAATATATATATTTATAAAAGATGCTAATATTTATAAAAATAATATATGTTTTACACTAATATTTATACTAATAATATTTATACACAAATTATCATTATATTTTGCTTTAATATTTATAAGAACTTCAAAACCAAATGTAAAAAAAAATATTTTAAAAATGTTAAATTTGATTGCTAAATGGTTATTACCTTTATTTCATTTCAGTTAGGAAAATATACTTTAATTAAACATTTTATAAAAAATTTTAAAAATTGAAATATTTTCCTCACATATATTTGGATAAGTGCAATCAAAGCAACAAAATTCTCTAATTACAGCTTTCCACCGACGACAAATAAACCACAGACCACTTCCGTTATGTTCCACATGTCCATTTCATTTAGCCCTGAAATTGCATTACCGCTTAATTTGCTTGAAATGCCAGCCACTGATGGTTTAAGGGCAGAACTCACTTAAACCGGAGTCATTTAATTAAAACTTTGTGTTTGATTTAGGACGCAGATTTTAATATTCGAGCCCCTCTTGCTGTAATAAACCACAGAGAATTCCTCCCACTGAAACGCAGCCCAAGGTAGGCTGGAATGTTTACTTGGCAGATAATGTAACGATCTTAATGTAATTTAACCAGTTAGGAGGTTTAAAAGCAATTAACGTACGATAACGTTTCGATGGATTAATGGTAAGCGAAGGAAATAATATAACAATTTTACTGCAATTCCGCATCGTGTTTCGAAGATATTAAATTGTCGTAGTAATTAGTTAAAAGGTTGTGTCTGTCTGAATTGTTTAAAAACACAAATCACTTATTTTGTCATAATAGATATAATGTGATTTGTTATATTGCGATCATTAGTTTTTTTTTCTTTTTGAGCAAACTATTATTAAATGAAAGAATAAATGTATACAGTGGCTCACACAATTGACAGTACACATTATTTTTGAGCAAACAATTATTAAATGAAGGAACAAATATATACAGTGGCTCAAACAATTGACAGTACACCTTACTTTTAATTCATAAATCCGACTTTCATTATAAATAACATATTTATCGAGAAGTACAAACATGTTTTTAATTTTACAAATGACAAATGGTTTAATTTAAAACAAAAATAATCGTCGAAAAACTTCTAAACTGAAATATTTCAGAAACATTTTAAATAAACATACGCAAAAGAATGAGGTAAAATATCTTCAGATACAGCTAAAAATTTGGTCAAATCGGTACCATGGCATTAGAGTCCATTATAAAAGTCAAAAGACAAGCAAATAAATACTGATACTTTCTTTCTGTGCGAGATATTACGAAACTTTCATTGATGTATTCTCAATTTTTTGAGACAAAATCTGCTTATGCTTATTTAAAATTCTTACGAAACTTTTCGATTTAGAAATTTTTTGTTGTTTTTACTTTAAATGAAATTATTTGTAATGTTTATAAATAAAGAAACATGATTGCACTTCTCGGTAATGTGTTATTTACATTGAAGGTTTGATTTATCATAAAAAAGTAAGGTATACTCTCAATTGTTTGAGCCATTGTATTTATTTTAATGCTGTAAAAATGATTTAGAATTAATTTTTACTGTTATAAACATTTGAATAACATAATATAGAAACTGACTCAGAAACTGAACAGAGTGTAAGTTAAAGTCATATAAAGTTTGTCACGGACTCATATAAATTTTGAAAATTAAATGGTGTAGTCCAAAATCTGCACAATGTACTGTAGGATTAAAAGGCATACTTGCACCAGTATTATTGTTTTAACGACCATCTATTTGATGTTAACTTTTTTTAATCTATAATTGGCCTCATTATAAGTATTTTAAGAATGTTATTTTAATTGTGTATTAATATCTGCAATATTATTTATTGCCAAAAAGGATAGGAACTTGTTTATATAGGGAATAGTTATCAATTCTCTTACTTGATATAACTTTTCAGAAGAGTCACTTTATATATAAAAAAGTGTATGCCTTTCGTGAAATAATTATCTTTTGGTTTTTCCTTAAGGCTGTACTTATGACCGAGATGATTTTTTTTAGTTTCTCATATGTGAAATATAGAAACAAACAATACATTGTTTTGATCGTCAAAAAAAAATATCTAGATTTTGATGATTTTTCACTTTTTGAATTCGAAAGCACATTTTTAAAAAAATTATTTTCATATGTGAACACAGTACTTAAAAAAACATTTGATCTATGATAGTAAAATTTGGTATAGAAATTTAACAACTTAATTGTAAACTTGCATCGAATTTTGAACTAAATCCGCTAGATAGTCGTCTATACATTCATATCCATTTAAAAAATATAACTTAAAATGAATAAAATTTGGTGTAGGCTCTTGATATTAAAATTATACTTATTTGTCAATTTTTGGTTTTAATTGGTTGGAAAATGTCCAAATATGCTTACTTGAATTTCTTTACTACATTGGAAGAATAAAATACTCAATGTATTATCTAGTGTCTATAACTATTGGCTTGTGGATGGGGATAACATTTTTTAGAGACATTTGAAGAGTCGTCTTCCGCTAATTTACTTTCAATGCCATTGATCTCGCATACATTTCGAGTACAAAGATGACACGTTCCATTTCATGCCCTTCAAATTATATAACATCTAGTCCGGGGGTCCACAACCTATTGAAACGGAAGAGCAGAAAACAACAATTAGCAAAAGTTTTCAATTTTTAAAGAACCACTAAACATTTCGATTTAATATTATAATATATGCTTATTTATATTGATTTAAAATTAACGTTTTTAAATGCGGAATAGTCTTTATTTATATAAAAAGATACAGATATAGACAGTTACATCAATGAAAGCATTGGCTTCCCTTTGAAAGTTTGATTCAATCTGCCTTATAGCTTGTTGTTTTAAGTTTCAAGCACGAATCATGATTTTTATTTGTTAAATGATTTCCATATTTACTTTTTATTAGGTTCATGCAAGAGCGAGCGCGTTTGTTCACACGAATATGTCAACCCGAAGATAGTCAGTCCTCCATATGCCATCTTCTTCACCTCACTGTAGTATTATGAAAGACTATTCCGTGCTTCAAATATGAGGGACTCAACTAGGGGAATTTCTTGTACTGCTCGATACACATCCATTTCTGAGCCTACAACTCTTCCAACTTGCTCTTGAGTTTTGTGAACTGTGTTGAGGGATTAGGTGCTTAAAAAATTTTTTGTTTATTTTCTAAGAGTTTTGATAATAATTTATTAATTTTTCGTACGGAATTGGAAAGCCACAACTTTACATCAAAAGAATCGCATGCGGCTGTCAAGCCTCAGGTTACCAACCCATATTCTAGTACATATTGCTTATTTTTTTCCTGTAGAATGTTACAATCATTGAATATTCACTTGCATTTGTTTTGCATTTTCTGTCTCGTACTATAGTTTACAATAAATCTTCCCATCCCTTCATTTATAGCATATACCTGAATTTGATCATTTATACTTTCATGTTAAGTTTTCATGATTAATTTCGCATGATTCTGCCATCCTTTCTATCTCTAATGATGCAATGGCGAATAGCAAAAGCCTTAAATTATTATTAATTAAATTAAATTATAAATTATTGAGCTTTATTATTGGCCTGATTACTTAATAGCCCTAAAATTATCATAAATTACTTTATAAAAATTTGAAAATACACCAAAATAAAAAAATAATCTAATTTGAATGCTCTTAAATGATTGATACGTCATCAACAATTTAAATAGTTATAAAAAACTGAAATGTACAGAAATAATTTTTCCGAAAGCGTGATTATTTTTTAAGAAAGAATTTTTTAAAATTTAATTTCAAGTAAGGTAATAGAAAATTATAAATAAAAAGCAAATTATTTCTTTAAATGCTTTGTGTAAAAAAATTTAACAATGCAATTTAATACTTTTATCGATACAATACATTTCATTTATTGATGAAATGCATTGCATCGATTTGATTTGGCAATACATTTCATCAACAAATCTAATTTAGCATAATGGTAACATATTTTGATTTCGAATAAATTTTTATTTCACATACTCATAAACGATAATACATCATAGCTCAAAACTATAATAATTGACTTCATATCTAATATTTTCATATAACACCATAAAAAACATCATCTTTACAGACCTTCACCCCCATATCTCATTACAAAACTTTGACGGCATATCTTCTTTCACGTGCTCTTCCTCCCATTCGACTTTTAAGGCACTCCAAACCAAATCATGTGCCGGAACACGTGCCGATCCGTGAGGGCTCAGGTGCATGTTATAGTTCACAAATGCACCTCCCCCCATAGAGCCGTTACGAAAAATTTATTTAATTACACTTTGCCCTCCACCGTGCAAACGAAGAAACCAATTCTCTCCTGGTTGCCGAACTGCAGACGATTTCTACTGAGTGGTGGAATCATACAGGCTCAGATATTCCTTTTATGTGAAGCGAAAAATTCAAGAATGCACATATTTAAATAGAAGATAGATTATTTATTTTTCACATGCAAATCATACATATAAAAGAAAGTGTACTATTAAAAATCTCTTATCGTACATTGCAAAAGGAACACTTAAAGCCCAAAATATGAAAATTATAAGTAGTGAATCATGAAAAGATTAAAACAGAGATTATTTATTTTTCACATGCAATTCATACATATAAAAGAAAGTGTACTATTAAAATTCCCTTATCATACATTGCAAAAGGAACACTTAGCACTCGAAATATGAAAATTATAAGCAGTGGATCATAAAAAACATTAAAAAACATACTAAGAACATTATATATATTCATTCTATAAAAAGTCTAAGTGATATTCTCCTCCACTTTACCCAAATTATAGACTTGGACTATAAGTGAACAAACCGCTAGTGCTGAAATTTATATTTTTAGAAACTCACACATGAGAGTTATGTCTTTAGCAATATAATAAAGAAATGGACAGCCACATGTGTATAATTATTAACTACATGTCCTTGAGAATAATAGGCAAGAGCGAATTAGCATATGATGTTTGGCAATTATTTACGAAAGAGTGCATTCGCTGATTATCTATAAGTTGAAGATCTTTAGTAATTAATCACGAAAGAGCGTATTAGCAGATGATCTTAACAATTATTTACGAAAGTGCGTATTAGCAGATGTACTCTGGCAATTATTTACGAAAGAACAAATTAGCAGACAATCTTTGGTAATTATTTAATACAGAACGTATTTAGTTGTTAATCACTGGAATGCTGCTAATACACAAATACCAGAAAGTCAAATGCTTGTTTTATGAAGGTCCTTTTTGTAATCGATTAAAACCAAAAGTTGATGCAATAAAAATTGTAATTACAAGACCCCATATCATTCACTTATTTAAATCATTGTTTGTTTGACGTATCTCTCTTATGTAAAATCAAATAGATAGACGATTAACGTTTTGATAAGTGGTACAAAATATGATATGGCTCTATACTTTAGATGCTAAACCAAAACTTATCGATCTAAATCATTCGATCAAGTGTTTTAACTATAGCGTTCATGTGCATGTAAAATGCAAATCGACAGTTTAGTTTAGTTATATTAACGTCCCGTTTTAAAGCAGCATGAGGGCTATTTTGGGACGGACCTCGTCATTTTGAACCAAGGTCAGATGACGAGGACGACACCTGAACTATCACCCCCCTCTCCACACCAAGCCACACCAGTGGGAGGACATTTGGCCTGACAGATTTAACGTGCAACAGACCCCCCTCACATGACGGTTCTTCGGTGGAATCGAGTCTCGAACCTGAAACCCTCCAGGTCCGAAGCCGAGACCTCCCCACCAGGCCACCGCGGCCGCTGCAAATCGACAGATGGTCAATCCTTTGAATTCTATAATTCAGAACTTGATACAAATTTATATTATTTATAAGAAATCTTGCTCCAAAATCTATCCTTGAAACCTTTTTGTAAGTTTCAATTTAGTTATAATAACGTCTTACTTTAAACCAACACTAGGAATATTTTGGAATCGATCTTGTAATTTTTGAACCACGGTCAGATGACAAGGGCAACATCTGAGATAGCACCCCCTCTCCAAACTTTCACACCAGATCAGCTGAAAGGCATTTGACTCCGAAGGACTTAACATCAGACCCACATAGTGAGCGGTTTTTCAAAGAAATAGGATCTCTAAGCTGAAACGTTCCAGTTCCGAAACCTAGACCATTCCTCCAGGCTACCGTAGTACTTAAGTTTGAAGTGCGCCACCGTGGCACTTTCAGTTTGTAATTATTATGTTATCTTATATTAGGAGAGTCAGACTGAGAGACTTCCAATCAATGAGAATGTTTTCATCTATGCTTGTTCTTAATTTGATAAAGATTCAACAAATTTGCTATGAAAACCACATTCTAAATTTCATCCATCTATCTAAAAGCATTTTTTGAATTCAAAATCCATTAATCAGAGCGACAGACAGACATTATTCCAAAAAACTTTGAAGTTATGGAACTTTAAAAAAATGTGATTCGTCAAAATCTCTTAGTCGTATTTTTTTAGTAATAACAATGCTTTTTACTTGCTACTCTACGTACAAGAATATAAAAAAGAAAACGAAAATTCTTCGCATCAAATAATACATTGAGCGAATGATAGGACATAAAATAGTAAGCCATCAATAGCTTAATCTTTAACATTCTCTTAGAATATTAAAAGGAATTTGCTTGCAAATAATTTTAAAAATCGTACATGATAGCAAGAAAGCAAAATGTCAAATTAAAAGACTGATGATTTTTTTATGAATAAAATTTAAAAAAGAAGAGTAATGCTAAAAAGGAAAAGAAAACATCTTATCATTATTTTTATTGCTGATTTTAGAAAATACCATTCAGAAAAAAAAGAGTTTAGAACAAAGAAACAACCTTATAAAGAATAACAAGCATTTTAATCTTTGTAATGAACTATGAAAAGTATATAGGTGTTCTTTTTTTAAGGTAGGATTCAGACAGACAAATGGAAAATAATCTCAGAAATTATTAAAAACGAGAAGATATATCTTCGATTCAAAACATACTTTTCAAATTTCTGTTTACTTAAAATAAAAAATTATAAAAACCAGTGGCTGAAATATATTTTCTTTACTTAAGGTTAATGTGTAATGTTGAATTTAAAAAAATATATATTATATTGACAAAAGAATAAATTTCTTTGCTCTTAAAAGGTAGCTATAAAACAGATCCATTGTTAAACTTTAGAAAAAGCATTGTAAATAGTAAGAATGTCATTACAATGATAAAAATTATTCTTTCAAAATTTTCTTGTTAAACTTTTTATGTTTAAATTTGCTTAAAATCTTTATGACAGTGAAATTTTTATTATCAAAAACAAATGTAACTTTTTTAAAATAATTTTACAACAAAAAGAATTTTACTCGAGAAAAACACTAAAACTTTTTTTTAAATTAATTTTTTTTTAAAAATTGGTCCTAGACGCATATTTTTTTAATTACATCTGAGCCAAATTGCGCTGATATTTTTTGAGCCACCTACTCCATAAAGCTCCGAAACAGACTGGTACTTGTAGGTTGTAACGGAGACCAAAAAGCTTCGCCTAAATGGCGAAACTTTCTATATAGCATTCCTATAGACTATTTGAATATAATTTGGCAAAATATTTTCTCCGTGCTTTTTGGTCTTCGTTAAAATCAAATTGTGCCCAAGTTTATTAGTAACTAACTGCCTTTGACCAACAGTTGGTTCATCAATCTTTAAAGTTCCGGTTAAATATTTTATATGTGTTATACACTGAAGTGACAAAAGTCATGGGATAGCAATATGCAAATATACAGATGGCAGTAGTATCGCAGCGAAAAAGTATAAATGCGCAGTTCGTTTTCCAGAGCTTTCATTTGTGTTCAAGTTATTCATGTGAACAGGTTTTTCGTGATTTATGGCGGCACGACGAGAATTAACAGACTTTGAACGTGGAATGCTAGTTGGAGCTAGACACATGGGTCATTCCATTGCGGATATCGTTATTGAATTCATCATTCCGAAATCCACAGTATCAAGACTGTGCCGAGAGTATGAAATTTCAGGCATCACATCCCATCATGGACAGCGCAGTGGGCGACCACCTGCACTTAACAACCGAGACCGCCGACGTCTGTGTAGAATGGTCAATGTTAATAGACACGCAACACTTCGTCAAATAACTGCAGGAATCAATGTGGGACGTACGAGGGACGTGTCCGATAGGACTGTGCGGCGAAATTTGTCTTCCTTGGGCTATGACAGCAGAAGACCGACTCGAGTGCCTTTAATGGCAGCACGACATCGCCTGCAGCGACTCTCCTGGGCTCGTGAGCATATCGACTGGTCCCTAGACCAGTGGAAAACCGTGGCGTGGTCAGATGAGTCACGATTTCAGTTGTTACGAGCTGACGGTAGAGTTCGAGTGTGGCGCAGACCCCACGAAGCCATGGACCCAAACTGTCAACAAGGCACTGTTCAAGCTGGTAGTGGCTGCATAATGGTGTGGGCTGTTTTTACATGGCATGGTCTTGGTCCTCTTGTGCAACTGAACCGATCATTGACTGGAAATGGTTATATTCAGCTGCTTGTAGATCCCTTGCAGCCATTCATGGACTTCACGTACCCACACAACGATGGGATTTTTATGGATGACAATGCGCCATGTCACCGGGCCAGAACTGTTCGCGATTGGTTTGAAGAACATTCCGGACAATTCCATCGGCATGATCTGGCCACCTAGATCGTCCGATATGAATCCCATCGAGCATTTATGGGACATCATCGAAAGGTCCGTTCGTGCCCAAACTCCTGCACCGTCCACACTTTCACAATTATGGACGTCTATATATATGGCTCAATATTCCTGCAGAGGCTGACACGATATTAACAGTCATCCCATGACTTTTGTCACTTCAGTGTAGTTGCTTCTTCATCAAAATATTTTTAAGCTTCAAATTTGACAGTCTTATAATTTATTCATACTATTATAAAGGCCATTAGCTATGTTATAATATTCGTCTAATTATCTCTCAGCTCTAAAAAACTTTGAACTTTAAATTTAAATAAAAACGATTAAACGACAGCTAATATAAAAATATATCTTACTGAAACCAAACATTTAAAAATATATATGAGTACTGAAAATAGCGTCGTTCAACATTTAAATGTTATGTGATCCACAGAGTAATTTTCTTATTTTATATAATATCTAAAGATTAAATCAACAAAAATTTATCAGATTCATCATAAAATTCAGTTTTTACTTTTATTTCTAAAAGGATTTAAATTACATGAATAACAATGCTTTATGTTGTTTCAGTTTATAAATATAATTCAAAAGCTTACGAAATCTAAATTTCATTCACTCGTTTAGTCCCAAGGAATCATATTCTGAAACTTTTCAACTTTTAAATATACTAAGTGCACGTTTCTATCCTCTGTTATCAAATCTGATCAATTAATCAAGTTAGGGATAGAATAGTTTTGAACAATCAACATTTTCATAATTTAAGACCAATCAATCTTAAGAGACCCGGAGCACCGATTGAAGCATAATCTTCGAAGTATTCAATGAAGTGGTAAAAAATCATCCGTTTTTATTGTATAGTGATATTTAAATTTTCCTAAAATAGTTAGTTTTAATTTTTGATTTGGTTGATTGGAGTACAACAATTTTTATTTAAAATTTTAGAGTCTTAAGAATATTTTGTTAAATAAGATTCACAAATCAATGTAAAAACTTGAAATCCGGTATTAATCAGACCATTTATCGATTCAAGTCGCATAAAATATAATTATTTACTTCATTTATATCATTTTATTTGCTAATATCTATCACTAAAACTTTACAAATTAGTTGCTGAGCACTGAGTATAATGGATAGGTATATATTCTGAAAGTTGCATTTTCTAGGCGTAATCTGCAGTAATAGTTAACTTTTTTTGAAAATTTTTTCGTCAATATGATGGCAACACAAGGATAAAAGCTACTTTCTCTCCATGCGGGCGTAAAGTGCTCGTGCAGGTTAAATTTTAATTTTCGTGAAATATATTGTTGAAAAATGTGGTTCAAATATTTTTATTTTCACTAAAAATAGAAATTTTACAAAGTAGCTACTGAGCACTAAGTACAGTGGATATGTATATATTAAACCCGATTTGCCTTAAATAAAATTGATTTATTGAATTAATAAAGTAAATTAGCATAAGATCAAATACAGTTTTTCTTGCATTTATTTTTTACGAAAATATCACGTTTATTTAATTTAATACATTCTGAAAGTTTCATTTTTCTAGGCGTAATCTGCAGTAATATTTAACTTTTTTTGAAAATTTTTTCATTTATGTGATGGCAACACAAGGGTAAAAGCTACTTTCTCTCCATGCGCGTAACATCTCGTGCATTTTAAATTTTATTTTTCGTGAAATATATTTTTGAAAAATATGGTTCAAATATTTTTTTCAAAATTCAATAAAAATAGAAATTTAATTTATAGGTTAAAACATTAATACAAATAAAATTAATAATTTTTTTATCTTGAGCATGATGAAAAAATCGATTTCGAAAAAACAACAACAACAATAATTTCACTTAATTTTTAATTAATTAAAATTTTTGAAAAATAGCTCCGAGGTGCACACTCCCGACCTCAAAGATATGCACCTGCCAAATCTGTAGCTAAAGAGCAAACGGTGTGTCCTGCAAGCCGCCAACACGCAAACACACACATTGAGTTTTATTATAAGTATAGATAATAAATAGAGATAACAAAAAAAGACAAAGCAGTTGTAAATGAAGCCATCAAAAAATTCGTTAAATGATTTTATTTAATAATTTCTTTATTTAATTTTAAATAACTCTCCACTGCTATCAAGATTTCTTTTACTCTTGCCTTCCTGAAGCCTTTTCTGCAGTTCACCACATCCCATCTGCGGAACAAAGTCAATGGAAACAGGTTGCATTCATTAGGATCTTGAAGAGCGGAGGTAACGGACCGTGCAATGGGGGAAGGGGTCAGTCGAGGCAAGACCTCCCACAGAATGTGGAGGGGTTGCCGTGAGTCACAAGTCGAAAATGCTAATCGCCAGCTCAGGAGGATTAAAAGAATAAAACTAATGGCCCTAAGAAAAGAGGAATGGACCAGGGGAGGGCATTTATTACCACACTCTTCAATGCCACTAGTCGAAGACTCATGCCTCTGGAAGCTTTTGGAGAAGGACTGCGATTGTGAAGTCAACGCGAAAGTACATGTTTATGTACTTTCGTTTCTTTCAAAGGATAATGGATTTTCAGAGCGCATGGTGAAGTAAAAAGAATTGATCACACAGCTTATTTTAAAGCTTTTGTGTGAATCAGCTGTCAAAATTCGAATGACTTTCATATAAATCCGGTTTTTTAATCTTTCCTGTTATTATAATGTCGAAATGTTAGAGTGAAACTAGAAGAACGCGAATTAACGAGGAAAAACCCGTTTTCAATAACAGCATTAGAAGAAATCCGAATTAAGAAAGATTAACGCATTCTGATTGGCAGCAGTAAAGAGAACCGTTTTTCTCTAGTTAACTCCAAAGAAACAGGTTATTGTTTATATTAATATTAAATTCTTTAAATATTTATCTAATAGACTACATCTAATAAAGATGCAAAGTTCATGTCAAACTCTCATATGAAAAAGAGTTTATTTCATTGGGCTTTTTCATTAAAATTGGCATTTTCAATTTTAATATATATCGATTTTTATAAGGTTTATAAAATGGCTGCCATTTATATAACATTTATAAAATAACGTTGTCCTTTTTAAAGATTATTAAGTAACATAAAAGAGGTCATTAAAATAATGGAAACATCTTAGATTTAAAAACAATCTTTTGTTAGTATGGTATAAGACCACCTTTTGCATGAATTAATGCCTAAATTTGCCTAGGAATCTATTCTTACAAGTAGGTTTAGAGGAATGTTTTATTGTCCTTTCTGGAGATACTGTGAAAGCTCCAGGAGAGATGCCGGTGGAGGATAAGTGATTTCCTTTGATAATTCCGTATTTAAAGCTCTAAAGTATACCATAATAATTTAATTATATTGAGGTCAGGTGACTGTGCGGGCCAAGGCAGGTGATTAACTTCATCCTCGTGTTCATCAAACCTTGACTGGACAAGTCTCGCTGCATGGATAGATACATTATCATCGTTGAAAAAAGACGATATCTTTCCGGAAATAAAATTTGCATCATAGGATGGATCTGGTCATCTAATATTTCTCTATACTTCTCCACAGTCGTCCTTCTTTTCAGGCTTGTGATCGGTACAGCAGAACACCACGACATGACTGTCCATATCATGACAGATACACCTACATGCTTGACAGTTGGAAGGTGACTATCCCGATCACACGCTTGTGCAGATGTTCTCCAAACGTGCATCCGTCCTTTTGTAGAGAAAAGTGGGAAACACGTTTTGTCAGACCATATTACTTCTATCCTCTTATCAATCGAACGACTAGGTTTTGTGAGTGTGAAACCACTGTATATGACGTTTACCATTAACATCTGGGAAGAGTGGCTTGGGAATTGCTGCTCTGTTTATGAAACTACCTTCTAACTTTAATCCCTAACACTGGAGGTTTCAGATGGAGATTGGGCTATAAAGTCACTTCTTCTGTTGTTGACTTTTTTAGACTTTACATTTCGCTTCAATACCCGTTGGTTTCTTTCAATAGGTTTCTCTTTTTGCCCACTATTTTGCTTTGCTGATCTTGTGTATGCTGTTCTGTGCTGGGTGTATTCTGTCAAGACTTTAGACACCGTACCACTAGAAACGCCTAAAAGTTAAGATGTTTCGGTCACACTTGTAGGAGCTAAACAAGCTCATACAATATGGCCTCTGTGAAATTCTAAGAGGTCCGACATTTTACGCTTTGAAAAAAAAAATCCAAGAATTACAGAATTACAATAAATCTAACACAAACTGCCAGAATATATGCATTGTTATTTATTAAAAAAAAGTGTGTGTATTATTATATTTTAATACAAAGTTCATTCAAAAAGGCTAATTTCATTCGGAGGTGTTACTATTATTTTGATAATTCCCTGTGTATTAGCTTAATCTTTTGTTGATTCAACGTATAAGTTTTTTATGTTAATGGATTGAATTTCCTAGATAATTGTATTTATGTGATCTACTAACGGCCTAGTAGAGTAAGAGATATCATGGAGAGAGAGAGTAAAAATGTAAGGAAGAAATATCTGGATTCTGTTCTTTAGCAGTGTTTTTACTAATTTATTCAAAAACTTGTAAACTGATATTGTCTATTAGAAGCTGCTCGTTGCGGTTAGACTAAAGGAAGTTTTCCAATAAACACAACACAAATATGAGCCAGTTTCCTTAAAAGTCCTTTAGTAATCAATCAACCAATTAGAATTAAATCGGATTCTATGTGCAATTTAAATACTCCAAACAATTGAAATTTGATGAACAAAATACGTCATGTATTCTGACTTCGTGATACGTCATGATCCTGATTGATTCATCATATGAATTAATCAGGACAAATCATCATATGATTCATCATATCATCATAAATCCTCATATGAATCAAGCTTAAAATATTGCTATGCAATTGTATATCAAATTAGAGGTTAAATTACTTCCTTTACATTTCTTTCAGCTTGGATCTCCAAAGAAGTTTTCCTTAATTTCAAAAATTGGGACACTTCTGCCAAATTTTCCTGATGTGAATGATCTTCTAATAACAGATTCAAATCTCAAAGAAAAGGTAAAATGAAGATTTTCTACATTTTTTCGAACATTAAAAATTAAACTTGTAAATTAACTCGATAATATCAAACAGGTATCCAAAACGGCATGAGTGAAATTGAGAATAAAATAAAAATAAATATTATGTCATGTATTTCATCTGATCTTCATCAGATGTGCTTGATATGAAATTATATACTTTAAATCACGTGGAATAAGATCTGCATGTTTACCATGCATAAGTCTTAAATATAGAATCATTGTTCAGATTTTAAAAATAAATTTATTTCATCGCTTTCTATCAATCCACTTCGGTCACTTCATTTTCTTTGTAAGTCACAAGACATTCAAAAAGTTGCATTAAATAATAACGCTAAATATCTAAATAAATCTTTTTTCAAAAAAAGAAAATAATCCCCAACTCATTCTAATTCAAATCGCTCGATAAAATTCAAATTATCATTTTAAAACAACAATGCGTCGCAAACGTATTTAAATCGACTCACACTTCAGATTCCCAGCTACATTCAAAACTCTTCAAGCAGTCAAACTGCCAGATCTCCGAATCTTTTCAAGAATTCGGCAGCAGCTTTTGTTTCCTTCAACTCCGTTTTACTTTTCAGATTAAGACAACATTTCCAAAGAAGTAACTGCCTTTCAACCCTTTTGTGAATCCGGAAATTTCCCGATAACCCTGCCAATCCAGCTCTTAAGACCCCCCTGAATTCATTTATTATCGATTTCGCCAAGAAGTTTCCTGGATTCTTTATCGGAGTGAATAACTTTCCAAGTAAGTTGTTCCTTTGTGATTGTTTCGCGATTTGTTTCCAGAGAGGGAAACAGTTTAGGGTGCGTCAATCACTGAGGGTTAGAAGATTTTGTAGTGTTGCTAGGGTTTTTTGACAGCTGTCTCCTTTTTTTTTCTCTTAGAACTAAAGACAGTTAGTATATCTTGAGTCTTTTCTAGTATTTTAAAAATATATATTTGTATTAATTATCAAATGAAATCACTCATAATGATTTTAAATGTGAACAGAGTTATTACCATGTGAGAATATAATCCTGTTTTCGTTAGGAGGTTTTGAATAATTGAAGACAACAAATAGTTGAAACTCTAAATCGCGTATTCATCAACATCTTTTAATCGCATATATTTTTTACCTGCTTTTACCAGTATTGAATTATGGAGTCGGCTTTCACAGCATAGCTCTTGAAATATCTATTGTCTGCTAATATAGTTTTATTTGGAGTTGATTTTCACAGTATGGCTTTTTGAAATATCTATCGTCTGCTAATGTAATTGTATTTTGGAGTTGGCTTTCACAGTATAGTTTTTCCATTATCTATCGTCTGCTTATGTAGTTTTATTTTGGGGTCGGCTTTCATGTATAGCTTTTGAATTATTTATCGTCTACTGGTATAGTATTTCCCTTGGATTTACTATAACTATTACCTGTTTAATGATAAATGTGGAAAAATGTTTAAAAAAAAGTTTTGGAAGGATGGTGAAAGTTTCAACAAAGAAGAAGGTCAGGATGTCTTTTCATGTAATAGTTGGTTTGTGTTTTGTCCCACGAAGGGCATTATTATGTGGTGAGACCTTATTAGACCTTCCCGTACAGCGCATAAACGAACAAAGTTAATTAATACAATTAGTTACCATGTACCGGATGATCCAAAAGTCAGGACGAACTTTAAAAATGAATAATTTGAAAACTAATAAAGAGAAAAATGTGGTTTACACTTAACGGATGAAAAAGAAGTCTGGCTTCGCTTGGGAAGGAAACAAAAATAGTTCTGTTGGCGACCAACAGAGGACGCTATAGTTTTTATATCAACAGAAGATAATTTACAAATGAAAAAAAAAATGTTGATAACTTTTACGTCAGCTTAATTATTAGTTAAATGTTCCATATGGTGTCTATCATTCAGAAGTACATCTGTGAGACAAGGCACCACACCGTTCACAGCATTTAGTAGCCTTTCTTGTGTTCTGGCAGACACATTTTGGCGGATGGAATCTTTCAGTGCTACTAATGATGCCGTTAGCCACTGTGCACTTTTGATTTCAAGAATGCCCACAGCGAAAAGGGTGTCATGTCGGGAAATCTTGTAAACCACACGTGATTAAAGTATCTACTGATAATGTGATTCTTTCCAAATGTGTAACGTAGAAAGTTTTGCATAAGCAGGGCCATACGAGGTGGTACTCCAACTTGCATAAAGGTGACTGTTTGGAATGCCTGTCGTGCTTGCAGTTCAAGAATAATGTTGTTCTATAAAATTGCTGCATATCTCTGACAGTGAGAGAAACTGTTTTGAAACCCGTCTGTGTGATTTCCTCGAAAAAAGATGGACCAATTATGATTTTAACAGTGAAAACACTCCAAACTGTCACTTTAGGCTGTTCCAAAGCTCGAGAAATGCATGTGGATTTTCTGTGGTCCACACTCGACAACTGTGGGTATTAACAGCGTCAGAGAGTGTGAAATGCGCTTCATATATGTGAAGCACAATGTGAAGTCAGTCGTGCTGCTCTTTCACTGTATTGTATACCAAATTCACAAAATCTTGGCGAGAGACAAAGTCAGGAGGTTTTAGTTCTTGGTTATGTTGCAACTTGTAAGGATACCTTTTCAGAATTATTCGCTGTGCTTCCCAAACCTCACCGTACGACACTCCTGTCTGCCTCGAAACTTTTCGAGCACTGCACTCCCCATGTGTAGAAACCGCTGTCTGCTCCACTGTCGTGGCAACAGCAGCTGCTGCTGAGGGTCGTCCACTTCTTGGACGTGACTGCAAAGAATCTGTAGCTTCAAATTTCTTCATCATTTTGTTCAATGAAGAAGACGCTATTGATCCTTTGCTATCTCGCATACCCTTTAAGTATCGATATAATCCAAATGCCGCAGTGGCACTTTCCAAATTCTTATAATACAGTTTAACTAAGAGGGCTTTCTTAACTATGAACAGCATTTCGATGCATATAAGCTTCGACTACCACTACCTGCTGTGGTTACTTCTTATATCGTTTGTTGCTTTGCATAATCCTACATCAAAAATCCGACAGGACCATTTTTTGGACACCAACAGAACTATTTTTGTTTCGTTGCCACACAAAATCCGGCTTTTTTTCTATCCATTTAGTGCAAACCGCATCTCTTTACCTTTATTAGTTTTCGAATCATTCATTTTTTAAAAGTTCGACCTGATTTTTGAATCACCCGTTATATAATTAGTAATAGGAAATATTAGATAGTTTTTTTCTTAATACCAGTTTATATTTTTTGAAGTATAATTCATCGATAGATACTTAATATGTATTATATCTGTCTATTCTACCGAGTAGAATCTCAACAATGAAGATGGGAAACTTTCAGCATTGTATTTGGTTCTCGCTTTCCAGTGGGTAAAAAAATGGTGTTTTAGAACTATCCTTATAAATGACGGGGCGTGCTTCCAATGGGAAAGACTACACCTTGGTCGGTTATGGCGCTTAAAACTCAATCTCAGTTACCACCAAAGCTGTAGCGGGCCGCGGTGGCCTAGTGGTAAGGTCTCGGCTGCGGAACCGGAGGGTTTCAGGTTCGAGACTCGATTCCACCGAAGATCCGTCGTGTGAGAGGGTCTCTTGCACGTTAAATCTGTCAGGCCAAACATCCTCCCGCTGGTGTGGAGAGGGGGGTGCCAGCTCAGGTGTCCTCCTCGTCATCTGACTGTGGTTCAAAATGACGAGGTCCGTCCCAAAATAACCCTAGTGTTGCTTTAAAATGGGACGTTAATATAACTAAACTAAACTAAACCAAAGCTGTAGCGGCGGTCGAGTATTCCTATTTCGCGTAGTGACTCAAAGCTGGTTGGAATAGTCAATGTGTGATACAATATTTGTGAAATACATTACAATCTCCAGAAATATGTTTAGATAACCCACACAATTACATTAGCAATGTCATTATGGCGTCCATGTATTATTCTATTATTTACATAACATATTCATAAAAATTTCAAACATATATAACATTATCAAATGAAACGGTAGCTTGCATTTAGTGTGAATCAATGAAGCTTTCAGGGTTGCAGAACCATGGGATATTAACCTGATTCCAAGTAAATTCCTTGATATTTGTGATTAATGATATCTTTGGTCAAATAAATCCATTTTTTGATAAGATTCAAAAACTTTTGAGATCGAGTTATTAACTCGAAATCTATCTTACAATGGATGTAAACTTAAAATTCCAAATAATATCAGAAAAAGAATTTTTCTAGTAAATTAAAATTGGATTGTTAAATTTTTATTAATTCCTGCTTTTAACTGTTATTTTTTCGAATGTCTCACGTATTTTCAATGTAATATTTTAATAAAGTGCTTGGCACAATATCTTTTATTCTCATTTTCATACACAAACATCTAAAAATCAAGCAAATAAAAAAGGATTGTATATTTAAAATTAAAACATAAACTCAAAATATACTTAAACACGAAAAAATTTTATGTTTATTTTGCTGATAATACCCAATAGTGCTTAGTAAAGGAATAATTATTGATCAAGTGCTTAATTTCTGAAAATACACCGTAAGCCATGCTTCAGAACTTCACCTACATTAAAATTTTTATTTAAGCATTAGATAGTTTTCGTAAGAAATACTTTTTTGCTGACTTACTAATGTTGCTAGATAGATAATTTTACAAAATCGTCCCCTGAATGTTAAGCAAGTAGACTGTCAACGTTTCTTTTAAAAATAAGCATTGAAATACACTGAAAAGCAATTTAGGAGAAAAAAATTCATTTAATTTCACTTACAATAATAGCTCTCAGTAATGTTTCGACTGTCTCGAAACTACTGATATTTTCGTACCTTTTTCTTTAGGGCTAAATTGCAATAATTAAGAATCGAGCTTTGCTTAGTCGAAAAAAAATTGTTTTCGAGTGTTTATTAAATACTTTTTTGTTAACTAGACGGATTGGATTTATTTATTTTAGATTTTCTCAAAGAATTGCTGTTCAGAATCATTAATTCTTTAGTTCAGATTATTATTAATTGACGACAATATTTCGTTTTGTGAATACGCATATGGAAATTTTAATTTAAAATTCTGCCTCAATAAACAAAAATTAATTATATTATATTTCTTTAAATATCTACTAAACATTCAACCATAGTTTAGCTTCGTATTAAGTAAATGCATAATATTTAAGCAGTTTACAAATTATCATTTAGTCAAATTTTTTGCAAGACATAATTGTAATAATAACAAATTTGTCTTTCTTTTCCGTTTAATTTTCATTGATATCTGGCATACGTCAAAATATTTCACAGAACTTTGGAAAGCATAGAGAACAAATAGATGAAAATAATCATTTTTACATACCCACCATATTAAATCCAATATTGTTTCATTTGATTGCTGACAATTTTAGAATTATAGTATTGGGATTATAAAGTTATAAACCTTACTCTAAAATTTAATTTAGAATCTTTACGCCCTTGTGTATAACTATCTCGTTGAGATAGCTCATTTTTACTGCTCTAATTTAATTTATAGAAGACTTCCGGGGATTTTTCTCGCGAGACAAACTTTTTTAACTTTCAGTAATATTTTTTTTAATGGCTAATAGATTATCGTTTTGGCAAGAGTTTTCATCGTGTTGATAACGATGAATGGCATGGCTTAATTTAAACCTAATAAGTGGTTCCATGTTCAGATAATGAGAGCCAAATAAAGGAAATCAACTCATTTCGATTGGATTTACATTATCGATGCTGTTTTACTCCACAACTGGATTTTCAATGTGTGTGCGTGTACGTGTTATTTTGACCTTGTTACTTTAAAAGCAATAGGTCAATCGCTGATATATCAATACATAACAATAATATAACAGTTTATCAAATTCTGTTTAAATATACATATTTTAATAATATAGTATTGGAACCCAAATAATGTTACACTATATATAACATTTGGTAGACACGCTCATGTTTAACTTTCATTTTTTAAGATTTTAAAAATCCCCCTCAATATTTAGGCAAAGTACTAAAATTTAACAGTTCATTTTCTAACGTCATTAAAACTTTGTCTGTATTTTCTTCAATTATTTTTTTTTCATTTAAGGACTATTTTAAAAGCCTAAAAATGCTTTATCTTTTTTTAAAGAGTTGACTTCTAATGGTATTAATTCATTTGCCTGACGAAATGGCTGTAGTTCCAAGATTTACCAAAAGATATTTCAAAAATCACCACAGAGAAGTCCATTGAAAATTCAATCACCATATTGCTAATTTTTTTTAGAAAGATTTGATATTTGGAACTAATGAGATTGAATATTGCAAGCAAAAAAAATTTATTATGGCATACAATCCAATAGGCCTTTTTTCCCTCTCCTTAAATCCCAATTATCCAACTATTCCATTATAAATGCAATTTCGTGCTATAAATCTCGGAAATCATTCATTAGACCTCCCGCTTCTTCTACTGATTCTCTCCTTCCTCTCCATCAACAATATATCCTTCATTTATTTCCCCCAGGACACTATCCTCTCATTCCTTTAAAGCGACTTTTTAACTTTCCAATTTCCCCGCTGACATTCCCGTGCATGCTGAGGAATGACTTTGCAATGATTGGCTATACAGGAATGCAACAGCATGAGCATGACATCACACTGCAAGGGCCACGTCATGCACAGAAGGGGCCCACCACTGGGACCCAGCCACAAGCAGTGGGCAGCGATGGAATGGGAATTCTGATAGGCGTAATGATTGCAACCTGCTACCCCTGATGAGAAGTGTCTGAATGCTTCTGGTGGTGAAGCTATTAAACAGATCCTGGAGGGTGATTGTTTTGGTCTCGGACTGATTCAGCTTGATCCATATGGAATAAATTCTATGTCTTCAACGAATTGTCTTTTTCAATAAAGTGCATTATTATGTCTTAACATATGAAACAATCTAAGAGAAAAAATATTTTAATTGGCAAAAAAATTCAACGTCGGGATATAGGTAAATTTACTCATTTATCAAGTTAGGTGACAAAAAGTAATACTATAGAGTAAACCATCCATCTATAAATGTGAAAAAAAAAAGTTTTGGCATTCTTGTATACATAGTATAGAGAAAGTTTAGTAATGATCAAAGACCTCCTTGATTTCGAAAAATACATTTTTGAAAAATGGATAGCAGGCAGGCTGTGACAAAGATATCTCAAAACACTTTGAGCTACACGGTACAAATTTTTTATATGACCTTTACTTAATGTCTATTATCCTTTTTCTGAATTTATCTTTCGAATTCGGTCACACTCTGTGTGAACATCAGTACTGACGCTGCAGTGATATTTTCTGGTTCCGACTTTAATTTTTCTTGAATATCTTTAAAATTCCTCAGTTATCACACTACATTTTATATCAAATTATAGAATCTTTTGAATTCGGTCACACTCAGTATGAATATCGGTACTGACGCTGAAGTGATATTTTCTGGTTCTGATTTTAGTTTTTCTTGAATATCTTTAGAATTCCCCAGTTATCACACTACATTTTTGTATCAAATTATAGAATATTAAATTCCTTGCAATCTCAAGCTTTTATTTCTCTTCAAGTTTTAATAGTTTTGCAAATACAGGATCTAAACTACTTTTTGTTTTCAATAATTTAAGGTCTCCTAGATCATCAAATCCTCATGTTACCAACATGAAGAAGAGTTTTTAAGAATGTACTTTCACTTTTAAAAAATTGATAATCGAAACCCGATTTGTTATTTTTTATTAATTTTTTACAGTTTCCAACAGTTCTTCAACCCTCTATATTTCTGCAATTTTTACCTAATAGACGTCATTTGGAACCCCATATTGTATGGGGATTCTTTGTCATCTTGATGCCTACTATCTTCCCTCTTAATTTGTTGACCGAATTCGGCAACACCCGGGATAGTTGTGCCACTACAGAATTATTAACATTGGAAATTAAAAACTGGACATTTGGATAATATGTGTTTAACAGAATCGGTTCTATAGCAGGAGGCACAAATGGGTGTAGTTTACCCAAAAATAAGCTCTTATGTGTAAAACGTGTGTGTCCAATATAGAGACATGACAATACAACGTCCTATCTCCCAACTAGAACACTAGAGAATCCAGAAGACTAACCATCTATCCAATTATTTTTCTGAAAGTCATCCTTTAGAGACAAAAGAGAGGCTCAATCAAATTTTCTAAAGTCAAACCAACAGGTTAGACCATTAAAGAAGTTAACATAATTGTAATCTTATATGTGAAGTTACTCAATTGTAAAACAGTGTAAAAAACATAAAAAGTTAGAAAGAAACGGCACAATAATTACTACATAAAAATACAAATGAAATTAAATGATTAATGAAAAAGTGAGAGAAGAAACAAAAACGTTCACGATTATAAACAATGCAAATAGTTGTTATCAGGTAAAATTAAATTAACAAAACTTAGCACATGAAAAATAGAAAAATAGTCAAAGACTAACGATATGTAACAATTATGCCAATGTACACCAAATCTTTGTCTATCTAACTCGAATCCAAGGTATAATATTGACAACTATACATTACATATGAAAGTTTTTACAAGCATTCAAAAGCCTATTAATTACTTTGGAAACTTTAAGTGATTAAAAATATTATGAAAAGAAAAAGAAATTCAGTTTAGAATCATAAAGATTGGTCCTGTATCTCAACACCCAAGTTCTCTTTAAAAGACCCTTTGTTTCTGTAGGGGTGAGTGGGTAGTTGAAGGAGAATCTGAATATACTATCTACAATTTTCTCTTTTATGCTAAAAGATTAAAGATTATAGAGTTAAAATCTGGGATAAATATCTTCTTGAAGATATTTCTAATATTAATGAATATTTTTGAAATAGCATTTAAATCCTACATTCAACATATTTTTATTTCCTTTCATTTATTTGTTAATATTTTTGGAATATTTCCATATTTTTCATTCTTCCGAAATTTCAGTTCCAAAACAGAATTTCTTTCATGAAATGAAGTGAAACTTTCCGTTCCATTTCTTGCATGGGCTCTGCAAAGATTGTTTTATGACATGTATAGATGTATGAATATTTCAATTTTTATGCATTATAACTGAGAAAATTTAGGATATAAAAAAATATTCATCACTCAAATGACGAAATTATATTTTTAAAACAGCGTTTATATTCCTGATTCCTTCATACGTTTTATTCATATTCATTTATCAGAAATAATTTTTGCATAACTTACACTGCTTTTTATTCTTGAATTCTGATTGAAATTTCGGTTCAAGACAGAATTGCTTTTTAATATGCATGAAATTTTTCTACTACAACAGCATTTAAATTTTTTTTAAAAAAAAGGTATCATAAAGATTGTTAGGAAATAGGAAATAGAAAATTCATTTACTTTCAATCAAAACCTGCAATTTATATCTTATATAGAAAATATTCCTTTTTCTTTCTCTTCTACCATTAGAATTTCCAAGTTGTCTCTATACTCCAATATTGTTCTATAAGGGGAGTAGGGTTCTATATCTGTCTTAAGATTCTATAAGGGATTACTAAGAAACAAACCCCTCTTTTTTATTATTAGAAAGAATCAACCTTTATATTAATCAACATGGGGAAAAAAGATTCCTTATTTTCATCCTCATCTACCATAGGATTTTCAACCCCCCCCCCTACCCTTATTTTAAACAAGTGAAGTTATCAAAATCCTAAACCATACGGAACGAACAGTATCTCACAAATGAATCTCCCACAGAGGGAAAAAAAATCCCCAAAGAAACCAAGCAATCCATTGTGCTGCAGTAGCGACGCCACCGGCAGATCTTGGAACTTCAACAACCACTACGACCCACCGTAGACCCAGATCCCTTAAATCCCTTTCCTAATCAAGGAAGCAAACCCAAAAAAGATAAGGTTCCGGGGGATATGCAGGAAATCTCACCCAAACTAGCCGTGGGACCCCTGACATCCAATTACACATTCCATGAGTCACAACCACCCCTCTACCCCTGAGGCTCCCCTGGGTCAACACTTGCATGGGAAAGAATGGTGCTTTCCCGGAGCGTTTAACCTTCCGCGTATTCAAACGCGAATGCTGAGACGATCCAGATTTCGATATTGATCTCAGCTTGCTTGATTGGGTGGAATTTTATTTCACTGCTGGGGCCACGCTGTTTGTGTACGATGCCGATTCAATCAACACAGTCATTGATGAATAAATTCGACAGTTGGATTTCGAGGATGTGGAAGTTGATGTAGATGAATTGGCTACCGGAATAAAAAGTTTCAGCATCCCGTTTTGGAATCAAGGTTGTTCGAAAAAATTTAGAGTTAGTTTGAAGTTTTGGGGTAAAATATTGAAAAAAAAAGACTTTCATGGGTACTATTAAAAAAGACAATTTTTAAAATAATTTCGAAAAGTTGAAAAATATTTTTTCTGTATTTTGTATTATAAAATATTTTTATATAAAATTATTTTTGTGCATAATATTTTCAATAATCATTTTAGAAAAACGTCTAAATTTACATTAAATTTTATTAAATAAGATAAAAAAAATTTAAAAAAATTTCAGAGGTACACATTGTGCTCCTCTTTTAAATGTATATGGGCCACATTTAGTAGTTTTAGATCAAAGATCTAATCTGTAGAATCCCAAGTCGCACACACGCACACATATACATTCAACTTTTTTATTAGTAGAGGTTATTAGTACATTTTTGCATGATTTTTATTTGTCTTTTACTGTTAAAATATTATAGAACACGGGTTAAGACAAACTTTTTGTAAATTCCCCTCCTTTTTACCTTCAATTAAATATGTGAGTATCAATATAAACTTTCGAATCATTTCAATATTTCGAGGAAAAAAACTTTTTAATTTGTAAACTGATAATTAATCAGAACTAATAAATACTATTTTCGAAAACATATTTCTTAGAGAACAAAAAAATCCAGGTTAATTGCTCTCAGTTCTTTTATCGTTAATAATTATAAATCTTATTGCAAATATTTGATAATCTGTAAAGCAATTTTTCTCAATTTGAACTACAAAGAGGCATTACTTGTAAAGACTTAAACTTTAATTGATCTAACTGATTAATTTAATATTAAGTTTTGTAAGTATTCAAATAATATATTTTTATCAATAACACACATTTAGACAATTTTAAAACACTAATGCACTGATAATTAAATGTAAATACAATTACAAAATCCGATCCTTGCAAACAATAAGTAAATCGAATTGATTCTAATGAAAACTAAAAATTCTATATACCTTCTCAGCCTTCTCAACTCACATAATTGAAAATTTTGGTCTTCCATAGAAGTTAGGTAAGGGGAACAGAGTATGCATGTTAGATGCTTTTTTTCGATTGATTGAAAACAAAATTTGAATGGGAAATGCGATTTTGATTACAGTACCACATTAAAGTTTTTAGTTTCAGAGTGATCTAAAAGTAATAACTGAAATATCCATCTACATTCATGGGCATATGGGGACATATGGTCAAACCTTTACGGAATTTCATTCAAAATTCCTTTCGAATCCAGACTCAGGTGTTCATAATCGAGTAGCAAAGGGGAAGATGGTCAACCCTTTAAGGAATTTCATTCAATTCAAAACTCCATACGAATCCAGACTCAGATGTTCATGATCGAATACCAAACTTTACCGATTTAGCTCTCAGTATTTTTATCTGTGAAATCGAACAACCAATCTTTCATGCAAAATGATTTTGTTCAAAACTTCATAGAATCCTATTATTTTGGTGTGAATATCGCATACCAAATTTTATCATTCTAGCTAGATGAGTTATCACATGCTCAGGCGGATATAATTTCAAAGTATATTCTCCGGTGAAGGAAATCTGATATATGAGAATCGTCAAAGTCTCAAGTTTAAATTTTTTTAACTATAGAAATATTTTCTTTTAATAAATTTTTCGTAAACAAAAAAAAACAACTGAAAATGCAATTATAATATCTGGATAAATCTATTTTCTTTAGAATATAAAGTCTGAAACATTGAGCAAATATTTTGCTAACCAATTTGCCAAAAGAGCCTTCTCATTTTCCCATCTCCTCTTAAAAGTTGAGAAGCCCTGAGATTTAATGAGCCATTCTGACGTATCTCCCCATTCAAGAATAATCACTCCCCGCTGACCGTACATGAATTCGCGACCTCCTCAATTTATGAGCTCGGAGGAGATGAAAGGACCATCTCCTCAGAGAGAAAGAGTGCATATTATGAAAGGGAATAACCAGTAGAAAAGTTCCGCGATTGCTCACAGACATCAATAAAGTCGCGTATTCTGATCCAGATCACTATATATCATATCCATGAAAGAAAGACTATGAAAAAGATCACTAGATCTTGTTTCTGTAGCAATGCTTTTGTTAAGGTTTGGATGAATTTTCAAGCATATCTTATTTTCTCGAAATCAAAGTACTGGTATTATATCAGTTTTTTCTCCAATTGAAGCATTGTGGGAGTTTGGAGGTGGATTGTGTGGTTTAGTGGCGCAAGATCCATAGTTGGCCATACTGCGCCAGACATATGGTTAAAATATAAAACACTTGTCTTGTATCAAAGTATGTAAAAGTAAAAACTATTTGATAAAATTACATTGTAATGTCTATCAACATTAAAAACAAGATGAAAGAAATGACAATAAAAGGAAGTATTAAATAAGATGGTAAAATCCAATTGATTTCAAAAATTCAAAAAGATTTTTGTGGGGACGTTCTCCCTAAAGCATTTGCAAGTCCACAGGTGAAACATTCAAAAATAGCAAACGATGCTGGGTAAAATCAGGGCATTCAATTAAAATGTGAAAAACCATTAAAATCGTTTATTGTGGTCTTGTTATATACGATATACCTCATTTATATTATGTGCAACTAATATTTATCTATAAAAAAGATTCAGTTTTGTCTGAGCATTGCATGTTTTTGGAGATCAACTAGTTCGCCAGGAATATTGATTGTTTTTACTTTCTGTTACATCTTTAATGTATAATATGGCGTTCTTTGATATTTTCAACAAAGTATTTTGAAACATCGAATCAATAAACATTAAAACTGCCTTATTTAAAAAATTCTTTAAAATTTTCTGCTCTGTAAAAACATTTTTCAGAATCACTGAAAATATTCAATAAAAACATAAATTGTAATTAAAAAGATATTTTTTGATATGTTAAAATTAATTTCGTGCAATAGTTGTTCTGATATCAATTTTGAAAAAAATGCCAGTATCTCATCGATTTCTTTACTTAATAAAGATTTTATAAGAAATTGCTTCGAAATGTAGATTACTGTGCTTGTAAAAATATTTTTGCCCAGTTTGGTAGCTCTCTGTCAAATGGTTCCCATATAGAGCACTCAAAATAAACATATTCTAACAAAAGACGTTATGGCTATCTCTACTGATAATAAAGAAGAATGTATCTTTAATGCTTAATAACAGAGGTGCATTAAACTTTTTGAACTCCTCAAAGCTGTTTTAAAGAAATCTACTGAAGGCATTTCAAAAATATACTTGTTTCAGCTTGCCAATATTTGCATTTAAAATTATCATAATTTCAGTTTTAAAGATTAACCGTTACAGATTGAACTAAAGAATTCTAACGTTTATTTCCAGTTAGAATAAAAGTTTACATAAAGCTCTTTATATACAGCAACATAACAGCCATTTCCTGATACAATACCATATACAATTTAAATGAACATAAAACTACACAGAGATAAATCAAATCCAGATCAAAAAACAGATAACAGAGTTAATAAAATAAAGACAATTAAAATTGCAAATGCATCCAACAAAGATTATAAAAATGTGTTCAATCAGTATTTAACATATTCTAACATACAATACTTTGAATTCTTATAGCTATATCACAAAGAAATAAACCAAATATTTACATATCAAGGTACATGTAAAAATTATTTTTAATGAAATTATTCAGATCAAATCTATATAAATAAAACTAGTCTACCTTTTTCGCTCCCGAAAATAACTCAAATTATTGAATATTTTGATTTTTTTTTTCAATATTTAGCGAAAAACAACAGTAAATGTGTAAATAAAATGTTGAAAACATCGATCTATATGTTACTTACTCGGTAGATAATAAAATTAATGGGATTCGCAATCAAAATTATAACATGTTCAGCAAATAATATCAAATAATTAAATGAAAATATACTGTATTCATCTGGGTAGTAATTCAAGATGAAAAGATGAGAAAAAGCGATGTAAAGCTGAGATGCTATATAAACATTTTAAAAGAAAAGTGCATAATAGACCATGAAAAATCAGAAATGGGGATTGGAGATTTAAAAAAAGGACAAAATGTTCAATCTAGAATTATTCTAAATTAGATAGAAATATTTGAATACTAAAGGCATTATATAAATCTGTTAGATTAGAATCCCTGATTATTTATTAAAAATTAAAATAAAAACAAGCATGCTTTTGAAATAATATTTTGTTTTAAAAAAATCTTAGTTCTTGTTTTAACAATAACATTGCATTCTCTTCTGTTTTTGAATCTTCTGAGGAAAATCGACTTAAAACCAGAAGTGTGCTCAACACTATTAATATTAACACACTGACTGCCGTAAACGATCCTGCGCGTTATAAATAATATGTAATTGTACCAAACCATCTATGTTATTAGATGATACCTTCTCTACTACAGTTAAAAGATACCAAAGAAGGGGTCATCTGATTAGAGAGATGATCCTGATATCAAGCGTGGGAAAGGCAATGAACATGTTAAAATGACTATGTTAGAATAAAATATCGATAAAGCATATAAATCGATATCAGCCACATAGATATCCCGTGTAGCACTCAAAGAAAAAAATACCTCTTAAAAATGTGCTTATCTATTGTTAATACTTTTTTTTATTTAATTTCAATTATCACACTCTGAAAATTCCCAAAAGATTAGAATCATCGTTATTTCAATCAGGAAAGCTTGTTACTTTTGAAAATAGGCATATTTTCTTATTTTCTTGAGGAGAGAAATTTCAGCTACACTATATGCAATTCAAACACACACGCAGAGCAATATAAGTAGTTTAGTTTAGTTGTATTTCTAATTTTGCAGATACGCGGGGACCGTTTTGTGATTGACCTGATAATTATAAACGATGGACAAATTATGGTCAATTTCGCTTTAGCTCTACTCTCTAAATTAACCCCTCAATGATATATGACGCCAATGGATTTAACTTACACTAGATCAACTTACACCGCGATCCGTAGAGAGCATTGAATTTTATATCTGGAGTCCTCTAGGGCAAAGTCGAAACCATATCGTAAGCAACATGGCTCTTTAGATTAAAAAGCATTGTTTTTCTATGAGTTACTTATAAAACCAAAAAAGAAAAAAATCGCCATTCAATTTTGAATGTTCAATTTGTAATTAAGAATCCGATTAAATAAGTTAAGAAATGGACAAAGAAAATTTTGAGAAAATGAAAATAGATAGTTGGGCAAATATTAATGAATTCGGAAAATTAAAAAGTCATATTTCATCTTATATTTGTGTTTTTTGAAATCATTTATGAGGATTTTTATATGTTAGCTTCATTTTTTTTCTTTGATTTTTTTTTCAAATACGTTTTTAGGGCTCAGCAGAAAGGTATAGAAAATACACAGAAAATTAATGACAATAATCATAATTATTTGACTTATTTCCAAAAAAGAAAAGATCACTTCCTTCAACAATATTTATTAACATGGTGTTGTCGAATTCGACCGACAAATTCGGAGGGATGATAGTAGGCATTAAGTGGATAAAGAATCACCGTACTACATGGGGTCCCAAAAGACGTTTAATTTGTGAAAATCCCAAAAATATAGACAGCTAGTGAACGGTTGAAAACTATAAAAATACTATAGAAAATAACAAATGGTATTTAAACACCGATTTTTTTTAAGTAAAAGTAAAAAAAGTAAAAGTTTTTTTTTTTAATTTTCCTGCTGGCAACATGCGGATTTGATGATCTAGAGGAACGTAAATTTCTGAGAACACAAAAGTAGTTTACAATTCATATTTTCAAAAATATTCAAATTTGAAGAAAAATGAAATCTTGAAAATGTGAGGAATTTTATGTTTAATAATTTGATATAAGCATGCTGTGTGAGAATTGGGGACTTTTAAAGATTTTGAAGAAAAACTAAAATGGAAACATCAGCTCCGATGCTCGCAGAGAGCGTTATCAGATTCGTAAGACAAATTCCGAGCAATGATAATATACATTAAGTTGATGAAAAAATACCAGAAAAATAGAGTCGTCTCATGTTGCACGGCGATTCTTTATCCTGCTGATGCCTGGTATCACCCCTCTGAATTTGTCGGTCGAATTCGGCAACATTTTGTATAGCTAGTCATTTTTGGAGAAATATTGTTTCGCAGGATTAGTGCAAGTACTTAATTTTGTTTTGGGTTACTGAATTTCACTCTTCCCAAATAAAATTTTATTAAAGTCTTCCGATTCTAATTTTTCCGTAGCTTTGTAATCACTTCAGTAATTCCAGTGGCAAATTTTCTGTTTTTATAGTGTCACCTAAAGAAACGATTGACTCGAATTTGTAATGTTGTTTTCCAACAGAGCTAGTTCTATAGCATGATAGACAGTTTTACAGATAGCTCTGATGAATGCTGGTTGAGCGCCTGCTAATCTGAATCATGTACAGTAAAAGCTCCTTATTCGCGCTTCCATCATTGTAAGTGTGGACAAAATAATTTTACGAAATATGATTACAAGGACATAAGGACTATTTTAAAATTTATATTTCACATTTTTTTCGTGAGTATCTTTCTTGGCTCACATAGTATAAATTATAAATCTTAACCTTATTTAGAAACTTTACGCAACGGGAAGTATATACCAATCTTAAATGATTTATAAATTATTGGGCTATTGGGGTATAATTACAATGGAGACTCTGAATATCCTTTCACAATAATATGATAATTCAGACTATCCGGTACATTCCTCAACAAACTCACATAAGGTGAAATTTAATTATTTATCTCATTTAGAGCCTTTTTGAAACTAGAGATACATATCTATCTTAAATGGTTTAGAAATTAGCTATTGAGTCATGATTAGAGTGAAGAATATCTTGCGTATCCTCTTCATAATCATGTGGTAATTCAGATTATTCAGTACAGTAAAAACTCCGTATTCACGCTTCCTTCATTCGCGTTTTCACTATTCGTGGATTTAAAAAATGCGACCTAATTCCTATATTCAAGGCTAAACATTTCTTTATTCGCGGATCTAATAAGTACATACATAATAATAAAAAGATTCCAACGGGTATCCAACCCAATATCCTTTGTAAATGCCGTCAAATGGACTAATAAAGAAGTAAAATAGATTTCATTACAACCTTGCCTAAAGTATGTTGTTAAATGATATCGTCAAGGACTTTGACATAAGCCGCCTTCGCCGATCGGTGTTTTTGAGAATGTAAACAAACAGAATGAAAGCAACCTTATTACTCAATGAATAAAGTATATTTGTAGAATTAAAGACTAAGAAATAAGGTAAAACTGACGATTAAGAAATAAAAATTGACTCACCTCATTCCGAAGATTCATTTGAATCTGACTCAAAGAAGACAGATCTCAAGGACTATTTTATCCATTTTAATGCAACGATTAAAGACTGGAGCAAATGATACGAATACAGAAAGGACGACTCAATTGAATACAGTAATCCACCGGAAACATGAATAAGAAAAATGAATAGACAGGAAATAATAATTTATTATATATTTGTTTTTTGTTTTTATTTTGTCACCTAGGAACGTATCCCCTATAATCCCACATAAATTACCATTCCGTATTCACGGTTTCTGTATTCGCGGCATATTTATGGAGCATATACCCCGAGAATAAAGAGCTTTTACTGTATACGCAATAACTTATAAACACAAGGACTTAATTGTACAAATTATGTATGGGATCTGGATATGGATATGACTTCAACTGTAATTCTGTGCTAGATTTTGGTTTTGGTATGTAAGGAAAAAAGCTGCATATTCCATGTTTGAATGATAAATTCAGTAAAACTAATAGATTCATAACTATTGCTCGCTATTGATATTCAAAGTCTTCTATAACTTACTTGAGGTCCACTATTTTATGAAGGGAGAGGGGTGTACGACTATGTTAGAAAGTATGCGAGCAGTTTCGGGGAGACCACTGCCATTAGTTTTTTTCAAAGTCATTTAAATGAATGCAGTTCATTTGTTAATATAAAACGAAAGCATAAAGATCCGGATATTGATTTTCACACCTCTATTTATAGAACATAACTTTTGAACTGCTGAACTTCTGTCGATTGATAGTTTTATAATGTTATTCGTAGAGAACTCTAATCTAGAATCAATTGTGATAAAAGCGCCAATTTTGGGTGTGCGGAAATTCGCTGAAGTATACACATGGAAAACTGAAGCATTTTTTTCTCATATTACTGGGAAAGTCATTCCATCTGAACTCTACGGTGACATGAATGATATGGCGAATGCTTGCTGTATCTTTTGAGGCATATGATTACATCTGGGAGGATTTTTTTTAAAAAACGCTATAAAGTTATTGTTTTTTTTTTTAGTTTTTGCTTAATATAGATAGAAAAATATCAATGAAACCAAAATATACCAGTCAAACGTTAAAAGATTTTAAAAACTTTGAAAAAACATTTTTATTATTATTTCGTTAAAGAGAAGTATAAAGCAAAAACTCTCTAGCTTAAAAATTTATCAAACGGTTTGTTTAAAACAATGTAGATAGCTTAGTAAATTTATTACTTAGTTCCTGATTTAAAACAACTCTCCTTCAATTGAATCTAATATTAAAACTCGTTTGATAAAAAAAAAGTGATTTTCTTTTTTCTTTTTTTGCAATAATAAGTATAACTGAAAAAACTATAATCAAAAAGAAATTATTTATTCTCTAAATTCAGGAATTGCAGAACATATTTAAAAATAATTATAGAAAAGTCGAAAAAATTTTTTAATTTAATTTGTGGTGTTTTTAGAAAGAAAATTATACCAAAATTTAAAATTTGTAAAAACAGTTTTTGAGAATGTAATACAATAATCGTATGTATGTATCAAATTTTATATTTGTATTATTCAAACTTTAAAATCTATTTAACTTTTCATTGCTTGAATTTTGCTTCTTACCGTAAGGTAAGAAGCCAATGTATATAATTTTAACTTAGGTGTTTGCATACCTGCAAAATTGCTTCCCACCACGATTACAATCACTTGAAAAACTGTTTTAGATCAACCCTATAGGTGCTGATTGAGTGCTGCGTCAGTGATCTTAGAGCTTGGTGATTATTTGGTGAACTAATGACAAAATAGATTTTAATGGAAACATCGAAAATTTTATCAATCCCTCCAATGAGAACCGAGATACGCTTGATTAATCCCTTGCCTTCGCAGAAACTATATATCGAGCTGCAATCAATCATAGTCTGTCGGAGTCGTGAAACAAGTCGTCCAACATTGTGTGGAGCTCAAGCGATTGCCGATCTAAGTTGTGTTCAAAATCCTGTCATTTATTTTAGAAGCAGAATTGTGTATGAAGTAGCCAGTCGTGTGGTAGTGAGTCGGCAGTCGAATACAGCTAAATCAGGGAGACAATGGAGAATGTCAACCATTTGGATAGATCGCAGAGTTAAGCTCCGAAGATCGTCTCTCCTATTGAATTCTGTCTGGCCACTTTGTGTGCTGTGGCTGTTATTACTACCATTTATACTGTTTGTTGCAATGTGCCTCTGTGTGTTACCTGTGTTCGTTTTGGTTATATATAGCTGATGTCTTTGTATTCGTCATCTGAGTCTTCGTGATCAGTAAAATTGATTATTAGTTATTGATGCCCACTGATTTTTTAAACACAATACACACACTACAAGCGAACCTTGTGTCAAAGGGAATTTAAAGTTCAGCAATAATAGCTATCAACCTTTACAAAATTTTAAGGAAAATATGTCACACTAACAAATAATTAAAATAAAAAACTAATACAGTCATATATGTTTATTAAAATACCGGAAGATATACAGTCAAATTAATCATAGAGATCTATTCTTCTATTGAGTTCTTCTACAATAATTATGTGTCTCTTCCCTCGTTTCCTATTATCTAATCAAATCTTCCGAAAAAAATATTCTGACAGTTAAGAATAATTTATTAGACAAGTCCCCCGTCCTCTTGTCAAGACATCAATCCATAAATCGATCTTTTGTCAGAAACTATTAAATAGATGAAAGTTCACTCCTTCATCAAGAGCTGAAGCTCTTACGTCGAACAAGGCCGTTCCCAGTTACTTTTTCGCTATCTCGGGAATTGAAAATCAAGTCAATCAGCTTCAAAAGATTTTATTCGGAGATTATCATAAAAACTCATATTTAAATAAATAAAAATGCTATATTCCTCATTGAGTGTGGTTTATTGAAATTTTCTCGCATACTCTCTAATAATTGTGTTATTCTCTCTCTATTTAACATGAGCTCCTTGGGCATGAGAATTTATTGAACTTCGAAATATAATTAGGACAGCAGGATAGACCTTTTAATTATTTTGTTGGGTTAACTTGTCCATCAACTAGCAATTTTGAAAAGAAGTAACAGATCCATTTACATAAGGTATGGAAAATTTTAATAATGAAATTTACATACATACGAATATGCAGGTAGACAAACGGCCAACCCGTTGACGAATTGGGTTCAAATGTTGATACATACTTACCTACACTCTGCCACAAGGTGGTGTATCTCAGATATGAGAATTAGTCCAAAAGCCACAAACATAAATTATCTGTATATGGGATTTCGTTCAGAATTAGGTGAAAATCAATAAAAGTCGTATTAAGACCACATACCACAATTTCATCCTTTTAACTCGATGCGTTTTTGAGTTTTTGAGTTCAGGTTGGATGTTTGTCTACCTGCATATTCGTATGTATGTAAATTTCATTATTGAAATTTTCCATAACTAATGTAAATGGAACTGTTGCGCGATCTTTTCAAAATTGCAACAGACAAACAAAGCAACAGATTGACAGACACGCTTAACTCCAGAAAATTGTCTATTGAACTCTTACAGATCTAAAATATGGAAATTCGTCAAATTCTTAGGCCAAATTTTTTGACGATCATAACATTTACTGTTTGTATTCTTCATGAAGGAGAAGATAAAAATATTATAAAAATCATAGTAACACATTTATTACAGAACAAATTAGAGGAATATTCTCCCTTCAACTTTCTCGTACATTTATATAGCCTAGAACCTACATTTTTTGTTCCTCTATTATTTTCCTGAACATACAGAGGTGGCAAAGTGGTGTATATGAGGCAGTAACACAAGAAATATATCAGATAATATTGAACTTTTTATATGTATAAGAATGTATATTTCCAAATGTGAATACCCCCACCTCCAGCCTTTTATACGAAGTACTGCACTATGACTCGTTTTGTATTACGAAATGTAATGAAAGAAATTGGAGATACATTCTGGAAACCTTCCTTTTTCCTAATTAGATCCCTAATTTGGCTTAATCCCCAATTTTGGCAACATAATCCCATGCCAAATTTTATCTATCAAAATCGTTACTCTTTTAAATTATTGTCTTCACATACATTCTAATAACGATACTAACAAATACTTCCACATTGTTAAATTTGACCCAAAATTTAATAAACATTTTTTTAAGCTTTGAAGATAAATTTTTATCAAATTTCATCCATACGGTTCTTTGACGTTTGAATTAATGTATTCACTTGCTTGCGAATAGAATGGCAGAAGGATTTTCTTCCAATGAATCTTGCTCAAGTTTTGATAGAAATCTATAAATTTTATCTGAAGACTGCATATCATATTACTCGTGTTCAGTGGAGTTTTGAGTCATCGTGTTTACAAATGGACAGAACGAATGACAGACAATCATAATTCCAAAAGTGCTTTTTCCGATCTTAGGAAGATTTGAAATACGGTTATTTGAACGAATTTTTTGACGATTGCGAGGCTTTTGCTTTTTGTAACACCATTTACAAATTTCTTTTTAAATTAAGTTTTCTAAAGATTTAAATTTCCAAAACTCCTCAAAATGTCACAACTGAATTTTTTAATTGGTTATAATACTTTGTCTTTAGTAACAGGAAAATAAAGAGATGAAAAATAAATGAAAATATGAAATTTACATCATAAACATATTTAAACAATTACAATGTCTAAAGAGTATAAAAATATTCTGTTTAAAAAGAAACTTGAATATTCAACTGAAAACCTATTTGTATTTTCAGTGAAAATGATTTATGATCAAATTTAGGTCAAGGGATATTAATAAATTCCGAGTCTCCTTCTTACAAAATTTATCAGTTATTTTTGTATTGATTTATTTTTCTGTTTTTCTAAAGGTATACGTAAACTGAATATAAGCTGAGATACAATCTATACCAAATGAATACGCTATGGCAAACCTTAGAATAGATCTAAAATAGCTTATGTAGATAAAACCAGCAATCAAAACATGCCACAATTTCCAATACTTGGTCTCTGCTTTCATTTAATATCTGCGGGCTCTTCCCAACGAACAATATCGATATGGATTGTTATCGTTATTACTGGTTACCGTTTATCAAAGAGAACCAATAAAGATTCTTTTCATCAAAATCATACCGCAGATAGTAATTGTACTTGCATCAATATGAACAGCAGCTACTAGTTTAAGACTTCTTAGATGAAGTGAACTAATTTTAATTTGAAATAAAACAAATGAAAATATTTTATTGATTCATGTTTTAATATTTTTGTTAATCTTTATAAAGGTGATATATACATTTAAGAATGAATTTTTGCTTTTTTTCTGTTATCCTTGTTAAAAGCCAATCCAATAACATTGCTTTCTTCGCTTGATATTACAGACATATAAAAAAATTTGTTTTCGCATATTGATATATAATATTACATATTTTGAAACTAAAAAGAAATATTTGTCTTTCATTTTATTTTTTTCTTTTCTTCTGCTAGTTAAGATATGAAAACTAAAATTAAATTGCATGCATTTGAAGATTATCAAGTGATTATAAACTGATTGTAATTTCCTGAAACCCTAAAAATACATTCCTGAATAATATGATGTTTCAATTACTTTCCAATTAGGATGTCAAAAAAATCTGGTAATTGTTTATCCTTTATAAAAAATTTAAATCAATGAAGCAAATCTTCTCCTACACAAGTGATTCACCCTTGATTACTTTTAATACGTTACGAGCTTAGTTCATGCTCCCTTCAATATAATTTTGTGATCGATTTTTAATGCATTTCTTGATGTACGAGATTTCCAAATGTTTTTGTAGTTTTGTGTTTAAAGTATATGGATGGTATTTTATAATGATATTTATTCGTACACTAAAATGGAGCCCAAGTAATCAGATGGCAAGGTGATCCGCTGCAAATGTATTTTTTAAAATATTTTCGGGAAAAAAACCAATGAATTGATTGTTTTGGTTGAATTCTTTTATATGAGAAGCACAACATAACAGTGAATGTCGTAAGTAATTAATTACAATGCAAGACAATGATTAATCACATGATATACTAAAGGTAAATAAAAATTTAAAAATAATCTCTTTTCTATGAATAATAAAGGGAAATGTGTATATGGCTCTGCTCTCTGCTGGCTATGCAGATTGCTCTTTTACTCGAAATTAATATACTTTGAAAGATGCGGGTAAAAAATGAGGAAATCTTTTTACTCGGAATTTTTTTTAATTTTTAGTTAGAATTTTAATTATTAAAAATTATGATAATTATTATTTATTTTTTAAAAAATTATCTTTTTACCTTTATAACTCCTGAGATGATAGAAATGAAAATAATTTTTTTGCGTTTCATTTTTATACATTTATTTTTATTTTCCTTTAATTTGCAAAATATGTTCCAATTATGCCAATTTAGCTGTTTTAAAAAAAATCCTGAATTTCAACAATTTTTTATTATTTCTTTTTGCACTATTTTAATCAATAATTTTCATTATTGCATTTGAATTAACAACGTATTCTTCGTTTCAGTGAGTATTTAGTTAAGAAATTTTCTTTTATTTTTGCAGCTCAAGAAAAAAAAAACTTTTTTATGTACACAGTTTACATAATACGCAAATAAAGAAAGAGGAAATACCTTCCAACAAAAGACAAAATACAGTTTGAAAGATATTACTAGGATACTGAAGTTTCTATTGGCACTGTAGTATCACAGTACTTTACTCCAATGGTAACATATACAATATATAGAATAAATCAACTCTACAGAATAATTGTTTCTATAAAATGATGTTATCTTTGTCTCTATTGCAGTTTGATGCTTGAAATTATGTTGTAAGGAATCAACAAAATCAAATTATGCATAAGAGATTGAATTAAAATTAAAAACCAAGTTAATGTTTCCGTCAAGTAATTAATAAAAGTAAGATTGTTTTGAAAATACATATTTTTATTAGTGTATTAAAAATAAAAACAATTTTTTATCATATATTTGTAGAATAAAATAAAAACGGTAAAAATGCGAAGCAATTACAAAAAAAATGTATGATGAGAGAATTAAACCTCAATAAACATAACGAGGAAACTCCTTAATTTTCTTTTAAAAAAACAAACTGTATAATTAATGTTATTGAAATTCCAGTCCAAAATGAGAATTTCAATTAGAGTTTCATTCTCACCGCTCTTTTGCCTTTATTTTTTATTTAAATTTAAAGTCATTTTTTACTACATGAATGTAAACACTTCATAGCAAAATTTATTATCTAATTCATAATTACTTAAGTGCATATAATTTGATCTTTCCATTTTTCCATTTTTTGATTGAACAGCAAAAACTGTCTTTTTTTTAAACAAATTAATTTTTTCAATTCTTATTTATGAAAATTGAATTTATTTATTCCTTATTTTATTCGTTATGAATGGTTCAAAAAAGAATTTGAACTGAAATATTTTTTAAAATTTAATATGGTAAAATGAATTAGGGTTTAAATTTTTCTTAATAAGGATAAAAAAGAATTAACAGATAAAGACCAAATGAGAAATAAAATTTAAAAAAATCGTTTGCTAGTATGCTATTAATCATTTTGCTCGTCTATTCCAACATTCGCCTTCATTCAGATATTCGCATGCATCAATCATATTACTTGACATCAGAATGCAAATAACTCATGCTATTTACAAAATAATCGTTTAAATATAAAGCATTATTGAATCACAGCATATGTTGCCACTACCAATTTTTAAGATTCACTTATATGCCATATAGTATCTAGCTATCAAAACTTTTATCTTTCAAATCTGTGAATCTAGAGTAAGTGAACTAGAATAAATGATATGAGCTCGTATAAAATTCGAATTACACAAATTGAATACATTTACACAATTGAGACTCAATTTTAAAGCATATTTTTCAGTGTCAGTTTTTGTTTCAATGTTTTCCAAATATATTTCTATCGAAGTATGTTTCCATTTTTTTTCATCCCATCATAAGAATATTTTACTCTTTTGCATAATTTGCAATAATTAATCAGATATGCACTAAAACGAAAGTTGGTTCTTAATAACGTAAATACATTCATTTCAATTCAATCGATTCAGACTCTAATATTATTCTTAATTAAATTTGAGTCCCATTTTCTCTTATTCCTTATTCTTTATATGCTTAATCATGCAATGTAAGCAGCTTGTAATTAAATGCTAGCTGATGAGTGTAACAATGTATGCTAAAAGTACGCAAAACAATAAATAAATCAAAATTATTCCATAAAAATTTACTCTTCTTACAATGATAAATTTCAAATATATGAATAAATTACCAAACAATATTATTTTAATAAGAGATTCTCAAAAAAGGGAATCAGACATAAATAAAATTTGTCAAAGTTTATCATGATACTATTTTTTTTAAAAAAAGGGTCAGGCATGTTGTTTCTAATGGCACTTGTCATTGACAAGCTCGCTGATTAAAGAGTCATTGCGATTTAATCCGAACTATTCTTCTATTGTTTTTACTAGCTCCATCTAGGGTCAAGAGTGTGAGCTACTCACGCGTTACAACTCTTTTTACGGGACGGACTTCATGCCTTTCATTCACAGATCGTAATTTAGACCTGGATCAGAAAACGATCACCTCTGAACCAGTACCCCCAGTGGTATTACTCTCGACATGGAGGATTTTTTGACCACAACAGATTTATAAGAGCGCCAGTCACCACACACGCGGAGATTCTCCAGCCAGTGGGGTTCACCTAAGAGATGAGAGTCCAAAGCCCTACCAATCAGGCTATCTCGACGTAGGGTCAGACATACAGGTGATTATCAGAATAATAGAAAAACCTGTGAATAAGTGGGATTTTGAATGCGCTTTGTAAGCATTAAAAAAAGTAATAACTAGCAGGATTTTTTTAATAGCAATGTATACATTCTGGTTTATGTGTTCGATTTATTGAAATTCTGAAATTCTTTGACTTTTTTTTTTTTCAAAAGCGTAAAATGCTGGTGCTCTCAGAGTTTTATAGAGGTCATATTGTAGGAGCCCGTCCAGCTGGAGCAAGTATGACTGACATATTTCAACTTTTAGGCGTTTCTAAATGTATGGTATTTAAAATAATGATAGCATATTCAAGATCGGCAAAGAAAAAAAGTGGGCAAAAAAGAGAAGCACAATGAAAGAGACTGAGGGTATTGAAGCGAATTGTGAAGTCTAAAAAGTGAACAGCAATAACAAAAGTGATCTCAGAGCTCAATCCCCAACTGGATTCTGCAATGTCCGTTACAGTTAGAATCCAGTTTCATAAACAGGAAATTTATGGTAAAGCAGCAATTCTCGAACCACTTTTCCCAGATGTTAATAGTAAACGTCATCTACAGTGGTATCACACTCATAAGAGCCTGTCGGTCTATAAATAAGAAGTAATATGGTCTGACAAACCATGTTTCATACTTTTTCCTACAAAAGGACGGGTGAACGTTTGGAGAACATCTGACAAGCATGTGATCAGGATTGTCTTCTTCCAACTGTCAAGCATGAAGGTGTATATGTCATGATACTAGCAGCCATGTCGTGGTTTTCTGCTGGACTAATGATAACCCTGAAAGGAAGGATGATTGTGTAGAAGTATTTAGAAATCCGGCAAGATATTGTCTTTTTCCAAGATGATAATGCACCTATCCATGCAGCGAGGCTTGTCCAGTTATGGTTTGATGAATGCGAGGATGAAGTTAACCGTCTGCCTTGATCCGCACAGACACCTGACCACAATATAATTAAACTGTTATGATCTATTTTAGATCTACCAAATCGATATCCTCAACCGGCATCTCTCCTAGAACTTTCACAGTATCTCCAAGAACAAAGGCACAACATTAATTTTGAATCTAAATATTTCACTCAAGAATTTAACATTTTATTATAATTATAAAATAACGGAGCTTTTTTTTTCTTTTTTTATTCAAATCAGCTCTGTCTTTATTTTCCGTCTACTGCAACTGGTTACTTGAAGTGTGTGTGTGTGTGTGTGTGTGTGTGTGTGTGTGTGTGTGT
>JAPMOQ010005822.1:124119-137387 GCA_026543055.1 Argiope trifasciata
GATACATGACATTAAGGAAAAACCAAACAAGAACCACTCGACCCCGGTCTGCTTTCACCATTTTTTTTTCATTTGGAAATTTATAACCTTTGGATATGTCATTAATTGTAACATGTCTATCTTTAACTAATGACTTTTGGATTTGGGATTGCGTCATCAATTATCGGATTTTTGAGAAAAATGTAAAAAATACTTTCACTGGAAAATAACTCTAGAGTGGAAAAACCGTAGCAAGAACCCACGATCACCAACTAGATTTCGTTAATATTCATTTCATATGAAAATTTTTGGCCCCTAGCTATATCATCATTGGATATAAACTAAATACAGCCTTCACCAATCACAAGCCTCAACTACTGGACTGATTTCGCTAATTTAGTCATTTTAAAGAGTTAGAAAAATCTAGGATGCATCTAATCCTTAACATTTTTTCCTTTCGTATAAAATTTCATAATGTCTTCGTTTGTCTTATCCACCCATCCACCAGTTTTCTAGAAATTTGAAATACTCTATTTCACTGTATTTTCTATATAGGAAAAAAAATTAATGTAGAGTTTCAAGTCTCAATCACCAAGATTATTTTAACAGTTTTAATTCATTTGAAACCTCACGGTACTGAAACATTCCACATATGGTCACTATCTCTTTCCACTCCACTTCTACACTTCTGCAGATATAGCAAAATAAAGCCTTGAAAGTTCCCAATTTGAACGACTTTAATATCACCATTTTGTGCACGTAAAACAATACTCTATATTTGCTACACAAATATAGTACAGTAAATATGGGGATAAAATGGTAACAAGCTTTTTAAAATTATATCTGTATTTGACTTAAAGTTGTAAGTTTTTCTTGTACTACAATAAAGAATTATAGGTAATTATAAAGTTATTACAAAATATAAATTGCGAAATATATAAATAGTGCAAAACATTAGACCAAAAAAAAATGAAAAGCAAAATATTGAGCATATAAACAGCAAAGTTTTAAATAATGTAGATAGTTTAAAATAAATCCTTACACATGTTGTTTTTCCATTTAAACTTTGTGCATTCACCTGATTTCGTGGTATATCTACCCATTTTTAATTATATCAATAAATAAAATTTTATGTTCTTCAGATTTCTCGTAGCAGCAATTAAATATAAAATTCACCTTTATATATTTGCTTCTGCCTATTTCAAATATAAGCTGTCTTGTGATTAACTGAAAAAGCTACATTAAGACCAAGAAAAAATCCATGGTTAATCAAGATTTGATATGTAATAATGCACTCGAACCCTGATTAGCAAAACTTTCTAGAAAGAAGATATCGAAGTTTTTATTTTCAATGACTCTAACCACCTCATTATGAGAAAACCTGTTTAAAAGTGCCACCACAAAATACATCAATTCAATCTACATACTTAAAACAGAATCCCATTCAGTTTCTGACATTTCGAGGAATAATACATTCAAACGATACCCACTCTCCAACGGAGGGAACTGCATGTCTTTGTTCCCAGCATAGCTCTGTCGATTTCAAGAGAATAAATAAATTGAATTTTTTTTCCTGCATTTCAGTTTTTATGCCCCTCCAAGCATTCCAGTGTCGGAAGGCTGTAATTACAGAGGGGATGGAGCCCCATCCCAGGGCGTGAATCACCACCGACCGCAAGCGCGCGATTAAAAGCGGTCTAGAGGTATGCGTTGCGGCCCGTGTATAAATTCGCAGTAGCGATTCCCCTTATGCATATGAATGAGTTAATCGAATAGCATCAGTTTGGATTTCGGAAAATGGGCAGACGTATACTGAAGGGGGGGATGGCACTGTAATATGTCAATGGGGGAGGCAGTTATGGAATGGATTTGCTGGGGGGATGGGGGGTTAAAGGCTGTCACCTGCATTATGGATTGGAATCCATCTGTGAGTCACGTGGAAGGGGAGTCACACTCATAGGTCTTGTTTGGCTGTGGGGGTGATAATATGTGCTTATTGTGATGGAATCTTTCTTGATCAGCGTGTAGAGGCCTCCTTCCGTTCAGCAATGACTACCGGAGCATAGCGCATGAAATCCTTTACAGTCCGCATGCTAATGTAGCCCACAATAGCCAGGAAGTCATATGGCAAATATAGAGTTGATAAGGAAATTTCATCATGATTGATAGTGTTGTGGTAGCTTGCAATCCTATATATTGGAGCCTTTGATATGCATTGCCAGTTAAAAGCTGATATATCAGCTGGCATCTCTGACACCCAAAAGCATAGATTATTACATAGATAAATTTATAAGAAGTTTCTTGACGATTGATTGAGTAAGGTAGCTTGCAATTATGCACAGTAAAGCCTCCATTGCTACATAAAAGCTGATATATATACTGACTTCTTTGACGTAAGTTATTTCAGAGATTTGATAAGAAAGGTTATCATGGTTGATAAAGCTGTGGTATCTTGCAATTTTATATAACAAAGACTTGGACATCCTTTACCAGATAAAATCGGGTATATCAACTGGCATCCTTGACATCAAAAAATATGGAATTTAGCTGCGATTTGATAAGAAATTTTTATGACAATTGATAGTCTTGTGGCAACTTGCAATCCTACGTAATAGAGCCTTTAACAGGCATTGCTAGTTGAAAACTGCTATATCGGTTGTCATCTTTGACGTCAAAAAAAGAATAAATTATTTCAGAGATTAGATAAGGAAGTTGCATGACGGTTTATGGTGTCATGGTAGCTTGCATTCCTACTCATAGTGGTTTTGATTCCTATTCATGGTAGCTTGCACATAATAAAAACTTGTGTATGCGTTGTGTGTTAAAAGCTGGTAGATCGCTTTTCATCTTGATACCTCAAAAAGTAGACTATATGCGTTGACATGCATTGCCAGTTAAAAGTTGATACATTATTGGCGTATTGACGCCAAAAAGGGTAGATAAGGGCAAAGATTTGAAAAGGGTGTTCAAAGATTGTTGATAAAGTTGTTTTTGACCTCATAATAAAGACTTAGATATGCTTTGTCAGTTAAAACATGATACGGTGACTCTCTCTGGAACAAAAAATAAAGATTATTACAGAGGTCTGGTAAGGAAATTTCATGGCGACTGATGATGTCCTGTTAGCTTGCATCCTTATATAATGGACTTGAGTACGCAGGGCTTGTTAAAAGTTGGTATATTCTCTTACATTTTTGACACCAAAAAGGGTATATTATAGCAAAGATTTGATAGTAAAATTCATCGTGATTGATACTGCTATGATAAATCACAAACCTATATCAAGGCACTTTGATATGCATTGCCAGTTGAAATCAAACATATTGGTTAGAATATTTGACATCAAATGGTCTATATTATTTAACCAAAAGTGTTCATGTGAAGAGCTAAATATCTAATATTCTTTAAATTTTGTTAAATTTGAAATGAGTGCGTAATGGCAAAGAAAGTTCAACTTCAAATATTACTTTGAAAGTCCGTTAATTAGAAGATATTTATGTTCTCCATTTAATATCATTTTTCGCATAATTGCCATTCGACATTCGACCTGATTTTCTTTAATTATGGCCTAGGCAATGCATAAGTTTTGATCAATTCTCAATTATCTTCTTTAACTCAAATTAGATACAATAGAATAGCAAGTGATTAAAAAAAGGAGGTACTAGAAATATTCAGGAAAAAGATACCTTTATTAAATTAAATTTACCTTTTATGAAAATTAAATTTCAAAATTTTCGATATTTTGGTAGTATTTAACAAGCGAGATTAAATGTGTGTGTTTTCTGTCATTCTCCCATTAAAGCATTAACCTTCTTTACAATTGTATTCCATGATTTATTAACATTCATCAATAGAAAAAATTTTTGGATTGCATTGGTATAATAACAGAGACTCAGATAAGTTCCATCATGGATCAGCCATATATACACTGATGGAAAAAAATCCCAACACCAAGAAAAAATTATTGTACAGTAATGAAATTTTAGGAATACATTTGTCTAGGTAACATATTTAATTGATTAAAGTTTCAAGATCACAGGTAGAGCCATTTCAAATGTGCAATGACATTAGTAACCGGTGTAACCGCCAGAATTTTGAATGCAAGCATGCAAACGTGCATGCATTGTGTCGTGGAGGTGTCAGATATCAGTTTGTGGGATGGAGTTCCATGCCTGTTGCACTTGGGCGGTCAATGCAGGGACGGTTAATGCTGGTTGTGGATGACGCTGGAGTTGTCGTCCAATGATGTCCATACGTGCTCGATTGGAGAAAGATCTGGTGATCTAGCAGGCCAAGGCAACATGTCGACACTCTGTAGAGCATGTTGGGTTACAACAGCGGTATGAGGGCGAGCGTTATCCTGTTGGAAAACACCCCCTTGAATGCTGTGCATGAATGGCAGCACAACAGGTTGTATCTCTAGACTGATGTACAAATTTGCAGTCAGGGTGCGTGGGATAATCACGAGAGTGCTCCTGCTGTCATACGAAATTGCTCCCCAAACCATAACTCCAGGAGTAGGCCCTGTATGTCTAGACCGCAGACAGGTCACTAGCGGGCGTTCACCTGGCCTCCTTCTAACCAACAAAAGGCTATCACTGCGACCAAGGCAGAACCGGCTTTCATCAGAAAACACAACAGATCTCCACTCCGTCCTCCAATGAGCTCTAGCTTGACACCACTCACGTCGCAAACGGCAGTGGTCTGGAGTCAGGGGAATGCACTGTACAAGGGCGTCTGGCTCGGAGCTGTCCTTGAAGTAACCGACTTGTAACAGTTCGTTGTGTCACTGTGGTGCCAACTGCAGCTCGAATTTCAGCTGCAGACGCAGTACGATTAGCCACAACCATACTCCAAATACGACGGTCTTCTCTCTCAGTAGTACCACGTGACCGCCCGGAACCTGGTCTTCTTGAGGCAGTACCTTCCCTTGACCACTGCCACCAATACTCATGCACAGTGGATACATTCCTGCCAAGTCTTTCAGCAATATCGCGGAAAGAAAACCCACCTTCTCGTAGCCCTACAACACGACCTCGTTCAAACTCAGTGAGCTGTTGATAATGGCTTCTTCGTCTTCTCAAAGGCATCCTTGACTAACATTAACCCACTACGTCAAATCTCAACTGTAAATAACGATCGCAAACCTTACAGCGCTTATTTAAAACAAACCTCATTTGCATGTTCATAGTGTCGCTACTAGTGCCACACTTACGCGCGTAGCTCGAAATTTGAATCGACGTCATCTTTCAGATGTATAAACACGTCTATCGAATTTCGTTTATCTAGCACAGCTCCTTCCTAGTGTTGGGATTTTTTTTCCATCAGTGTATTTACATATCTCATAAGTGTTGAATCCATTCTAATCGAATTTTCTCCTACTCATGTTATATGGATATTTGTTTGGAATATAGTTTTGTTGTTGTATGGAATACAGTTTTGAAGAGTTCTAAATAGAATATTAGTACACAATTTAAGAATTGTAAAGATATTATAGAATGTATCAAAAGACATATTGAAATAGATTTAATAGATCACGTCATGGAATGGTGAACGGAAGCAAATTTAAAGAAAATAAAGTTAATAGTGGCGTTCTGAATGATTATTTCCAACAGCAAATCTAATAGTCCATACAATGTATCGGGCGCAAATGTTTTAATTTTACGATGAGGGCGATGATCTTTATCTTGACCAATGACCTTGAAAATTTCAGGCTTAATTCGTTAACACAGTTTCGAAAGAATTGTTTTTTATTCAAAGAATAAAGAAACAAGAAAAAGATATAAATAATGCGAGATAATCAGATAAGAATCACTGCTGAATTATTCATTTCTTTCATCTTTTAAAACTTTATATACTATTTTGCTTGACAACCAACTAGTTATTGGAGATATTAGCCATATTTAAATTCAAATATAACTTCATGTTCAAGATTGTGTTAAATTATCAAGTATTAAAGCCGTGTTAATGTAACTTTATTATATTTTATCATTATGTTTATTAGCCATTTTAAAGGAGACCTGTCCCATGAAATCACAGGGCAATTAAAAACACAAGCTATCTGGCTCTAGTCATCGAGATACTATAACTTCTCTTTTCTATTCATAAACTATATGTATATAAAACAGAATCTTTCTTCCTTACCTTGCAACAAGCGAGATTTTATGAAATAATCAAACTGGTTTGAATTTTTGGAATTTGAATAACAACGTCATCTGCTTTTAGAAATTAAGCAAGGAAATATAATTTTAGAAAATTGTGAAATTTCAAAAATATTTACACATCTATTCAACTAATATCATTAAAAGAATATTTTTTGAATTTTAAGATAATATAAAAATTAATATATGATGAAATATTTTATTACGAAAATTATTAATTTTCAATAAATTAAAATTTCAAAAAAAATCGATCTAAGATACATATTTCCATTCTCCAACGTATATGTATCTCAAATATGGTCATTCGAGCTACATATCTCTACATACTACGGTTTGACTTGTAAAGTGCCAAAACTCACATATACACAAACGTTCATCTCTATTAGTAGTAGAGATTTTTCATAGTTAGTATTTAAATTTTGAAATGCTTAGCTTAACTTTAAATCTGTACTAACTTTCATTACTTTTACATTTTTACTATAAATTATTTTAATCAAGCTCAATTTACTAGCATAATTTTAGTTTTTTGATTAAAGCAATTTTTAAAATAGTTTATAAACTTAGTTTCATGGTTTTCCTTTTTGTGTAATGTAAGCAAATTTGTATGCAGTTGTTAAATTTAACCTCATTTGTATCTTTTTTAAATTATATAATTATTGACTAATTCTTCTGAAGTAAGTTTCAAATAAAAAGCTTCAGAAGAATAAAGAGAAAATGAAATTCTGTAAAAGATTGTCTGAATACTATAACATGTGGAGCAGATTTTAAATATCTTACAAGTCAAAACTTGTCAGTTCAGAAATACAGAATTGCTATTTCGAGATCCTTTTATATAAATTTAACACCAAGACCTCGTAAAGTGAGTTTAAAAATTCAAACTTGTCCAACTCTGCGAATTCATCTGGAGCAAATCGTTTTCCGCTCCAAGATCTTCCATCTATTATTCTATACATTCCACTTTCCTGCTATACAATTCCTGTCTTACTATTCTTATCCTCAAATATCTTCCAATCCTTATTCTTTCAGAGAAAATACATTTCATAGTCATAACGAAAAGAGGTTTCATTTCAGCCGAAAACAACGCTCGGAAACCGGAGAATTTTTCCAGGGTCATAAATTCGGCTACTGTAACTGCATCCGCGTCTTATTTAATATTTATACGCTTTCCGTTGGCAGCAGTAGCCACGGCGTCAAGTTACTCTTTATAACTTCTGCATATCGTTCCAGCCGAATGGTGCTGCTCGGCGAAATGGTTTAATGCATATGAGGGGGCCTTGATATGCGGATTATTCCAAGGGTGGTCAGAAAAGGGTGGGAAAATTAAGAAAGCGGGAATATTTATGAGACATTTCAGACGATATTTATCATCAAATCTTGAGGTGCTTAATATTTCTATTTTAATTCGTCTCTCGCTTGAATTTGAATTTCTAAGTTAGAAAATTGAAATATGAAAGTCGAGTCAAAATTTAAATAATAAATAAAGAATAATATTTTTATTATGCAGTTTTTATAAAAATTCTGAGAGTTTAAATTTGCAGATGAATATTTTAAAAGTATTGGAATTACCAATACTATCCTGTTGTTTTTAGTTACACCGTATTTTCCCAAGGAGTCGACCTAATGTGGCGAAAGGAATAGACAGATAGCAAAATCTCCAGATAGACGGAGTTTTGTAAACTCATTGCTCACCAATACCAGAAGATAGAGTTTTAATACCAAAATTCAGTGTTTTAATTTTTTTTCTCATTTCTTGTTGAGTACTATGCCCTCCATTTATTTCAAATCAAGTAGAATTTGAACACGACCAGGTGAATCACGGAAACAGTTGCCGGTAGAGTGCCGAGTTGAAATAGAAGACTCTGTTCTGGTAGCTCATATATGTTTATATAACTCTTAACTCCGAAGCTATATTTTTTTGCATTTACACCAAAGTCTAGTCTCTGTATAGTGCTTAATTTGTCCTCCATAATCACTCCAACCTGTTTTCGTTTTTCACCCATTTTAAAATCTTTACTGCAATACACTTAAAAAAACATTTAGAATACCCTAAGGACAATTCCTGATTATAATTGTGCAGTTATAATCAGGAAAAGTGGCAATGACTGAAGTCCGTTGCATTCTGACGAAAAAAGGGCCAACGAGCAGAGTTCTGATCTTTCCCTTTCACAACTTGTATTTTGCACACAAAAAGCAGATGCCAGCTTCTATTGAGTATGCAATATTCCTAATGCAACGCCTTGCCTATCTAGTTCCTGCCTTTAATTTCGATTTACAAAACTATGCTTGATAGTACAGAAATCGGACCATCGGTTCATTTCTATTTTGCGGTTTTGTTCCTGAAACATTATTTTGATCACATGAATTTTCCTTTCTACTTTCTCATATACATAGTATAGAGAAATTATAGTAATCGTCTAAAAATAGAACTCAATATTATGACAATTCTCCATGTTTCAAATCTTCCTTATTTCGATATACACATTTCTGGTAATTGTCCATTTGTCTATCTGTGACAAAGCCAAATAAGCTTAACTAATTATAAGAAACTCCGACCTGCCCTAAGGCACACGAATAAAACCTTCGCAAGACTGAATGACTGGACCACAGCAACAGCAACATTGGCGGAACTGTGGTTAAGTTCTAATGGCCATCGCCGATCCCGGTACAACCCTCCCCGTAGGGAGTACGTCCCGTCATCGATGGGAGGGTCAGTGCCCCCACCTTTTATTGTACCCACCGGGTCCAACCACCATGCCGGAAGCATCTCACCTTCAATTCGAGGTGCCCCAGTGGGAGGGGCTATCTGTTACAAAGATAATTCAAAAAGTTTTTGAGTTAGACGGATGAAATTTAATAGGCAGCATTTATATTAAATTCGTATTTAAATTTTGTGCAAATTCTTTTTAGAGAAAGTATGTCCATCCGGCTTTTCGAATATATATACTATAGCTGCAAAAAGAAAATGACTAGATAAATAAAATTCTGGACACATGTTTAACGTCTTTAGCGTAGACACATAACAAAATTTGTGTTAAATCCGACAAGGTATTCACCATTTGCCGTTTTGTATTTTCAGAAACATATAAAAGTGATTGCTCAAAAACGGAATGATTTAAATATATCGAATTTTATACGAGATTTTTTGACTTCAAGCGCAGTTTTATATTAAATCTTTGTTTAATTCGCTTGCTTGAGAAACTACATTCAATTCAACAGACGTTATTCGAAATTTGACAAAAAAATACAGATCTGATATGAAGACAATACACCAAGTTTTATCTGTCTAGCTCAAAGTACTTCTGACCTATCCTTTCATAAACAGACCTTATTCCAAAATATAATTTTCAAATTCATAAAGCTTGGAAACGAGAAGATTCCTTAAAAGATATAAGTCAAATTTGTTGACGATTGATTGTTTGCTCTTAGTCTTTCACTTCTCAAAAAGAAATCAAAAATAAATTTTCCTTTATTAATAATATTTTTCTTATATGCAAAAGTTTATCCATTAACTTTCCTTTTAAACTCCCAGATATACAACAGTAGCATTTCAACTTGAAAGAGAAATAAGATCTTCAATATTTATAATTGTAAAATACCCATCTCCAAAAAATGCTCCATTTCAATCTCAACCTTAAAGGAAGACTGAAATATTTGTTATTTAATGGAAAGGTAAACTATAAAAGCCTTTATGAGCTCTATCTTCAAATAGGTAACAAATATCTCCATACATTATCTATTCAAATATTTTCAATTCCGTTTACTTTATTAGAAACTGGGAACTTCAATCTATTTCGTTTATTTAACCATTTTCATGGCGAAAGCTTTAATTCTTTAAACCAAATGCCAAGTTGTGATATTAATTCAACTCAGTGAACTTCAATTCCGGAAAAGAAATTTCTAGAAGTTAATAACAAAAGTCTTTGTAATTTCTCTTAAGCTGGAAGAATTTTTGAAACATTTATGGAGTGCATTTAATCAATATTTGTAGAAACTACTCGCATTTTTCTAATCAACTGATGGGAAAAACCAAAAAATGCATTTCTAATAACAAACTACACTTACAGTTTAAATATGTCATTCGAAAATAATAAAATATGTCATTTGAGCTAAAATATTGGAGAAAAAAGTGTATTAAATGTATTGAAAGAAAAAATCATATAAGTATATTTTGTTTGAGATACATGATTCTTTAAGTTTTTGATAGATGACCATTATAGCTGTACTCTAAATAATGAAAATATTTCTTTTGAAGAATGCCAATGAAATTCAAATTGAAATATATAAGAAACCTGTTACTATTTGAATAGCTTTATAGCTGGGTTGAACTAGCGATCTTATGATTCATAGCCAGATAACATGACCACAAGACTAAAAGTGATTCCTCAATCTTGAGGATGTTATCTGGCTTATAAAGCTTCCACTCATTGCATTTACATTCATATGAAAGTACAGACCAAGAGACAATCAACTATTTGATGGATTTAGTTCAAAATTCGGTAAAAATCCATATTTTATATTCTAAACCTATATACCAAATTTTATACACCTTGCTTTTTCAATTTGGTATTCATTCGTGTTCGAAACCTTATAAATAGATTTCTTTCAAAATTTGACAATAATGTGCAAATTTGACTACAATTTCATAGATTAAATTTAAATCATCTGGCTCAAAATATTTTTGTATAATTGTGTACAAATAAAAGACTAGCAGAAGTATTGCCAATAATGTGTTTTTCGAAGTAGGGGAGATTCGAAATATGGAGTTTGGGAAAATCTAGAGTTCGAATTTTTATGAAAGTTGTATTATTTATTCTATATTTCATACACAAGAAAGTAAAAATGCAGAGGTCTTTTTAGAAATGAAACTTTTTAATAAAATTTTAATATTGTCTCAAATTTTGATTTCATTTCGATCAAGAAAATTCCGCCTAATCTCTCTATTCAATTTCTTTAATGTACCATAAAATACAAAACTGTTATGTGCTGAAATTTAGAATAAATGGAAAAAAATTAATTAAATTTTAAAAGACTAATTTTGATATTTTAATTTAAAAAATGATATATTTTTACACATTCAAATTTTTTGAAACTTTTATACGAATATACAGCTACTTAATTTTATATATATATATATATATTCATTTTTGCCTTGTTAATTAATTTGACATGTTTCATGTTGAATATAATATTTAATAATCAATTTTCAACTGTTTTTACGGCCTAGATTTTTGAAATTGTGTATTTTTGGTGATAGAACACTGTTTTGGGTTTTTTTTTTTTTTTTTCAAAACTATTTGCCAACTAAACGATCAAATTTTGATTCCAAATGAAGGACTCCTTCTGGTTGTAAATATGAGAAAAGAGTTAATTTATAAAATTTATTTATAATAATATATTAAAACATAAAAAATTAAAGCAAAATGATTCAAATAAATTCTTTTTTTATTATGGTATTGCATTTGAAAAGTTAGGAGATATCCAATATTTTTTCATTCATTAATCTTAATTTTAAAGAGTTTTCTTTATGAAACCGTTTAAATCTAGTTCTTAACTTATTCTTTGGGGAATGGCATGACTTTTCCATCTGTATTTTTCACATTTGAATACTATATTTACTCGTTAAATGCTACTTTCAGAAATTCTACAATTCGGTAAGATCATCATCATGCGAAACATCTCAAAAATTTAAAGCCATTTCATACTTTTTTGTTCAAATTTAATGTTATAATATTTCAATGTGTTTTTAATTTCTTAAACTACAAAATAAAATATTTGCTTCTTTAACAAGAATTTACAGTTGTTTGAATTCTTCAAAGTGTTAAATGAATTGAATATTTCCTGTTTTAAGGTTGGATAATAATGCATCTTGTTTCTTAATTCAAAATATAAGAAATAACCTTCATTTTTATGATGTGGATTCCTTAAGCCATTCTTAAATTTTGAAAACAAATCACTTCATAAATATTTTAACTAAAATGGTTTTTCTTTATATGTTTTTCAGCTTCTGCAAAAATCAGAATACTTTTTACAAAAAAATATTCATATTAATTTTTAAAATACTTTTGGTATTTAAATAATATATTTTAATTTCATAAGGGGGACTTTTTTTTCGTTAAATTTTGTGCAAATATTCAGTATATCATTTATTCATTTTTTAATATTTTTTCAAAAACTTCATTTTGAATGTATCAAAAAAGTGTTTTTTTAGATCATATATTTTATAAATTTATTTATTTTAGTTTTTATATATGTATACACTTTGAACTACAGGTAAGAAAAATTCCTATTCTTTCCTCCGTAATATCCAAATCTTGCAATCTCCAGTACAATCATCCGAGAACATTTACGAAAGAACCGAATCTGCCTTTGCAACATTCCAGACAATACTTTTAAAGCTACAAAAACAAAAAAGAACAAAAAACTTCAATCTGAAAAATACACATTTATCCAACTCTAAAAAAAATCCATCCCCGGCAAATGGTACCCACCAAATGTAACATGCATCTTTATTTGAGTTGCCACACTGAACAAAAAAGAACAACGTGTTTGTTTTCCAACCTCTCCCGCCGAATGAAATGTCAACGCAGGACAGCCAGACATACGGCATCCCGCCATCGTCCTCCGAATTTATATTTCGTATATGAATAAATGAAAAGACGGAACCCCATTCAAAATGCATTGTGTTCGAATTGAATGGGCCCACTGAAATGACGTCATCCGGACTGAATAATAGATAAAGTCTCTCCAATGGCAAGCCGTTACTCTCTGTCTTGAATTATAGATTGGTTCTAAATGTCAACTCATCAAAGAGTCATACGCAACAGCAAGAGCAAAGAGTTCATCGGTTGCGGTTCGTCGCCTGGTGCTTGATGGATGAGAATTCTTGGGGGCAAGAACCGTCTGCAGCGGCTACTGTTGCCACTTCAAAGTAAATAAATCCTCCGTTTGAATGATGGGAGACAGGCTGAATGGCCAGTTCTGTTGTGAAACGCGAGGAGATAAGTAAGGGGGGAAATTGAGTGGGTCTTAAGTAGGTCTGTCGCGTAATGGAATGGGTGCCGAGCAGTGATTTGAAGCAGTAATGAGGAATTTGGGTGATAATGAATCAAATGAAGTTGAATTAGAGAG
>JAPMOQ010005826.1:0-19537 GCA_026543055.1 Argiope trifasciata
GATATTACCTATAGTTTTCTATAGTCCAATAGAATTGTATGAGTATTAAAAATTCGCAAATTAATTTTTTTGGATATTGTCTATAATTTTCTATATTCCAGAAAAATTGTAAGAGTATTACTTATCTTTTCTATCATTTTGAATCATTGTGTGTTATTTTTCTATCTTATGTTATCCGTGCACCTCAAAATAATTTCAAAGAATACTTTTAAAACTTTTTGTTATCAAAAGTTTGTAAATCAAAATTTTGAATATTGAATTTAATATTCTGTGTTCCAGAAATATTTTTAATTATTAATTAACTTTTCTATTATTCTGCATCATTGTACTTAATCTTTCGATGTCGTATTATCCACGCACCTCAAAATGAATTCAAAGATTTCGAATGCAACAGCTCCTCGCATAAGGAGGTGAATTATTCAAGTCTCTGAAATGTCTCCTTTGTATCCGAAAGTTCGTTCGTCCCAAATCAAATAATCAATACCTTCTATTTTTAAAGTGGTCCCGAAGTCCACGACCCAAATTGTTTTTCGATACCAATATGTTATCACATTTTTCACATCAGCAGACAGACAACCAGGTTATACAGATATTTTGAGAGAGACTATACTGTATAAAATCTCAATATTCACCTTTCTAAAGAGATGTAAGATTTTTTTAAGTATACAATTACATAATCTAAAAATACCTGTTATTAACAGTTAATTATTTATGTGGGTGATAGTGTTGGCTGGGATTGTGCCAAAGTGAAGGTTGAATTCCGCCAAGGATCGAACTCCCGACCTTCTGATTTGCAGCAGCGTAATATATCCCCTATACAAAAGTGATCACTAATGTCCAGTGGCTGTTTCTGGCTTATTAAGGTATCACCACAATACACACCTACCAGTGAGTCATCGCAGAGTCGAACGATTTTATAACACCAAGCGTTATGGCGAGTGAAGTGAATGATTCGATTCCGCCGAGTGTTATGGCGAGCGAAGAGAATGCTTCGGCTGCACCAAGCTTTATGGGGAGTGAAGAGAGTGCTTCGGTAATACCAAGCATTATGGCGAGAGAAAGGAGTGCTTCGGTAGCACCAAATGTTATAGGGAGAGGAAAAGAGTGCTTTGGTAAAGCCTAGCATTATGACGAGCGAAGAGAGTATTTCGATAGCGCCAAGCGTTATGGCGAGCGAAGAGTGTGTTCATTGTCTGGGTCACCAATGTGGTAATTGATATCACCACATTTATAGTATAGATTATAATAATTATGATTGTTTTGGATATCCTATGGTGAGCCTTATTCTAGGACGAATAAGATATAAAAAAACAAGGAAATTTTATCAAAGTTTCGTAGAATATTCTTATCGCTAAGGAATTTATCTTTAGTTGAAAGATATTCATCTTGAAAATTGGAAGTATTTGGAAAATCAAGCTTCATTCGGCAGTACATTTTTCAATAAAATTTAGTTTTTTGGGGAAAATATTTAGATGCGAATCACATATTGATTACACATAAATATTTTTGAATCTTACCTGCATATGAAGAAGTAATTTAAATAAAAAAATAAAGAAAGAACGCGCTTAGTTTAACTTGATATTTGAAGCATGTGCTATATTACAATATTCATTTCGAGTTTATCTCACAATACTTATATTTTTAAACTTAAGTTCAGTTTTACAATGATGAAATAGAATCCGAGATGGTGCTATGCGAAATAGTCAGCACAATAGGAGATATAAAAAGACCATAATAGTAATAAAAACGGGGTCTTCTTTTGTAAAATTGAATTTTTTTAGAAAAGCCATCGGTATGGATATTCTTAAAAAGCAAAACCTAAACAAAAGATAAAAACGGAGTATTTTGTATTCAATTTTGTAAATATAAGTTTTTCTCTGATGGCGAGTATAACTATAAGAAATAAAGGTATCGATCAAAACATAACATTTTGTTGTTGGTCTTGTCATGCGTTAGCATCAAAAATTTTTTTTTAATTCATATAATCATATTTTTAAAAATCTGGTTTGAAACTTGCAATCATCCTGCCTCGAAACCCAAACCTGAAGTCACTAGAGCCTAAGAATTTACAAGGTAGTTTCATCAGTTTAAATTAGAAGGATAGCACGTAATATACGTGTACATGCTATACTTCTCACTTAATACTACATACATACTACTCACTTCTCGCTACATACATATGTAATATATGTATGAAGTATGTATATTACATGCGGTCGTTATTTAATATATCATGGTAAATATGAATGAGTATAAATGTACTTTTTGGTTTACTACAGACCAAATTATTTTATCTAGACTTGTCAGATTTGGTAGAGATATAATTTGGAAGACGGAAACGTGCAACTCGGAGAGGACGCTTTTTATTTGAAAATGTCACAGGAATTAATTATTTAATAATTAGGAAAGATTTTACCAATTTTCCAAATTACTAACTAATATATTATTGCCCAAAACGTTTTTTTATGTAATTTTAAATTGAATTTTTTCTCATATCCTATTAAATGCTGTAACATTTTTTGAATTATGTTTTTTAAAAAAATATTGCATTATTTTCAATAATAATTTTTACTCGATAAAAACCCAGATATTCTATAGAATGGAGGTTTCCAAACACTAACGGTAACATTCATAATTAGACTTGTCCGATAATGATAATTTCTTACATTTCCAGTTAGTTTCGAGTTAGGTTTTATGAAAATATAGATATTCTATAGACTGGAAGTTTTAATAAATTGACTGTAACAACATCTTAATTGTTTGGTCGGGATAACAGTCTACTATTTCTACAGCGACTTATTCAATTTTTGGATTTCCAGTGCTCTTAGCCAATCAAACTTCTAATGCCATTAGAAAAAAAAATATTGTAATAGTTTGTAATCATTGTAAATCTTGTATTTTTGAAGCAATTGATAAGAAACATATTTGCTTTTTTACATATTAACGGAATTTTAATCGTCCCCAAAAGCTAAATATACACTTTTAAGCCCAAAGTCTGAGGAAATTTTGATTGCATTTATTATTTTTTATTCTAAAGATTTGGGTTTCAGCGGATTAAGTTATAAAACCAAAACACCATAATTTAACTATAGAGAAAGAACAAATAAAGAACAATTAATTCTACGTTTCTTAATTTACTTCTTAATTCTTAATTTACGAGAGAGTGAACTAACAGGTTCTTCCGATTTTATAACAATTATATTTTTTTAAATTCGTAATGTACTTTTATTGAACCTAAAATGTTTTTAAGTTGTATTGATCTAACACATTTATAAATTATCGATTATTTTGAAAAGAAAAAAATTATTATTGTAATTTAAACTAGAATGCCTTAAAAGAAATTCAAACTTAGTAAAGTGGTTAAATTTCAAAACAGTTATGAAATCAGTGAAATAATGTACTTATTTTCTGAATCTCATTATCAATACATAAATGTTTCAAATAGATTGTTGGTTATTTTTAATACATACAACTATATAAACCTAATAAAAATACAGATAAATTGTCATATTGTGGTCAACATAATTCAATAGAATCATTAAAAACTGCGAGAATCTGTTACTTTGGACTCACTATTGCTTGAAAAAAGTGGCTGAAGTTGCTAATTATGAAAATATCTGCGAATTTAAAATGGGAAATAAATTGTGTAATTAAAAATCAATGCGATTATTCAAGCTTTATTTCTACTGATAAGCAAGGAAAAAATACGTTCAGCTGCGTGGTTTCTACATTATATACAGATTGGTTAGAACTATTTAATTTGGCATATATGAGCTATTGAAAATGCAAGTATGCATCTTGGAATAAAAATTTTAGAAATTTTAAATAAAGATCTTATTAATTAGCATTTGATTAATAATTAAGATTATGAAAATAATTCTAAAAAATATCACACGAAATAATTTTTTAAATTTTCTAGGGATATCAATTTAATTGTAATACAATTACTTTCTTCTTTTTAACATTTTGTTTAAAAAATGCATAATTTTCTATAATATGATAAATTGCTGCTGTGAAATTTTATTGTTCCCCCCAAGTAATTAATCACGTAATTTTTTTTCACCATTGAAGAAAAATTATGTCAATTTATAAGTAGTTTACATGAGAAATCAGAAAGTGAAGTTACTGTTCGCAGTTTGAAACAGATAGTCCAAAGGTTATTATAAAACTACAGTGTGATCAGCAAATAAGCACTGATTTCAAAATTAAATATCTCTACAAAAAAGATCGATAGAATTATGCGGTAAACTGAAAGTTTATTAGCAAAACTGTAAAATGCTGTACAAAAGTTTAGAAAATTTAGTTGCGAAAATTGTTAATAGATGGCGCTCTCATAACAACGCCCATAGACGCTTTCAGTGTGACATCAAAAATGAAAAATGATTCCCGATTTGACTCCTTGTGACTTCTTTCTGTGGGAAGCATTGAAATACACTGCCTATAGAAACAATCCCGCCACTCTAGCTTGAATCGTTGATTGGTGTTGCATATAATTCCATTTCCGTTGAGAAATTTCAAGACGTAATGTCAAATTTCATTGTTCGATTACGCCTCCTCATTGTTTCGAACTTTGAACATTTTGAAAAGAAATTGTATGTTGATTGCTAAGACCACATCACTTTTTTTTGAAGACTGCTTTCAGAGAAAGAATTTTCTGCACGAAGCGCCAAACTATTTTTGTAACTAAATTTTCTAACTTTCGCAAACTACAGTTTTGCTAATAAACCGCATAATTCTATCGATTTTTTTTGTAGAGATATTTAATTTTGAAATCGGGACTTATTCGCTGATCACCACATATTAAAATTATCAAAAATATGTATAAATCTATTAAAAATAGTTTGTTCGGAGAAATATAGACTTCAAATTATGCACCAAACATAACCAAAATTATCGATGAATTAGCTGGTCACCAAAAATGGCAAGTTCATAATGAAAGGGAATTAAGAAAAAGTCACTTTAAGAAATTGAAAATTGTAATGATATTATATGAGACTTTAAGGTATCCGATTACGTTAAAAACACTGGTTGGTTTCGAACACATTGGCGACTTTTTTAACTGTCATTTCTTGTAGTCAGATTTTTCTTTTTCCAAAACAGTTTATCTTTTCTAGGAAAAGAACGGTCTGCCATTTCATCTAAAAGAATTTTATGCAAAACGTATTTTTCAGCTAAAATTTGACTTCAATTTTAGTAAAACTTTAAAGTTTGTAGAAATTCTCCACAGTCAACATGATATCTCAAAAATTAACCGAGGTATTTACATAAAACATTCAGGGTGTGTTTTAAATAATGTGGGCAACGAAGGGAACCAAAAGTTTTATTGTTGGTCAAATAGTTTTAGAAAAGTAAAGTGATTTTTAGACAAAATAAGTAATGAATTTGTGGAAAAAATTCATATATACGTGTATTTTTATCCATACCTTCTTGGCATCTCAAAATATTTCTTAGATTTTGGTTCGTTTCATTCATCATTATATACTATAACTTGTGTACAAAGAAAAATATTATTGCTGCATTTCAATTTTATGTAGAATGTTAACCATTTTGGTTAAATTTAATGAAAATTTACAAAAAAATTTCCTATTTCTAAAGATATATTATGTTTCCAAATAATTCTGCTGTATTCTTAGTATTTTGTATTATAATTGGCAATACATCTAAAAACCGTAATTTTAAATAGTTTTTAAAAAATCCATTTTTTTTTCGAAAACTCTCCTTCGAACGTAGTTGGATACCTTAAAAACTGTGTAACATTCTGTTATACAGTCTAAGTGAAATATTAATCTATTAAAGTTTTCTATATCAAACATATCTATATCTCGAAATTTACTCAATAATTGAATCTTACAATAGAGAAAAACATCTGCACTTGAAAAAAAATTGATATTGAACAAGAATGCTAATCATTAAGCGATGATTATTTCTTCCAGAGAGAGCAATATAAATTAAATTTAAAAAAAAACTCTTCTACTGACACTTACTGCTAGGGAAATTTTCGGGGATGTTTAAACATTCACAGCGAAACACTTGAAAGTGAACCATGTGTTATACTTTGTTATAACCACTCCTTCTCTAAGTAAAATAAGAATTTTTATTCTGAATAGAGTTCAGTTTAGAACTTCTTATAGAAGGTTTGTATCCCTAAATTGAGAATCGTAAAGTATGAAGATGGAAATTCATCATAAGGTATCCGACTACGTTAAGAGGAAAATTTTTGAAAAATTTGATTTTTTAAAAACTATTTATGAATTTAAGATGTATTTTTAATTATAAACATAAATAGAAAAAAAAGTGGACTTATTAAAAATTATTTCAAACTATAGTTTTTAGATGTATTGTTAGTTATAACACAAAATACTATAAATACAACAAAATATACCATATCTTGAGCAATAGGAAAATTTGTAGTAAATTTTCATGAAATTTAACCAAAACGATTAACACTCTACGCAAAACTGTAACGCAGCAATCCTATTTTTCTTTGTCCACAAATTGTAGAATATAATGATGAATTAAAAGAGCTAAAGTCTACGTGCATTTTTTTCAATAAATTCACAAATTGATGATTCTAAAAACATCTATAAATGAAAAAGTATTTCACCAACAATAAATAATTTGATTCATTTCATTGCCTATATTATTTAAAACACCCGCTGAACTTTTTTCGAAAATATCTACATTAGTTTTTGAAATATCATGTTAACAGTGGAGAATTTTCATGAAAATTAATGTTTTGAGAAAATTGAAGTTAAAAACAAATTTTATTCTGAAAAAAAATAATTTATTTAAAATTCTCCTGGATGATAGATCCGGGCCTTCCTTTTCCTAGAAAAGATGAATTGTTTTCGGAATAAGAAAGTCTGAACTACAAGAAATAACAATAAGAAGAAAAATTCGCCAATGTGATCCCTAACCAGTGTTTTTAACATAGTCGAATACCTTAAAACGAAAAGTTTTAAAAAAGCCTTCAGGAAAAATAAAAAATATTGATCTATTTATCAATATTAATTAATTTCGAAAATTATTCTTCTTTATTTAGAAGAATAATTTTCGAAAATCGTTATTTATTCTCTTTAAAGATATATTCCTTTCATATTTTAATTTCGTTTTCAATCCTAAAAAAAACTACGCAATATTGTATAAAATGTACTTTTAGTTTTTATCAAGACCTAATAAAATTTCTATATATCAAAAAACGAAAACGAAATTTCTATATATCAAATTTCTATATAAAAACGAAATTTATATATATCGAATTTCTATATAACAACGAAATTTCTATATATCGAATTTCTATATAAAAACGAAATTTCTGTATATCGAATTTTTTTAACATCTCTATTCAAAGATCATTGTAAGAGGTTTTAAAGCATATGCTTAATTTTTCAATTACATAGAAATAAATGGAGTTAATATAAAAATTTCTGGAATTTTCTACAATCAATTCAAGGATAAATCACTTGAATACAATTTTTAAGAATAAAAATGGGAGTAATTATAAATACGGATAAAGACAAAAAAAAAATTGGAAAACTTTTTATAAAACAAATATCTTGTATTTTTATATTCAATAACAATCGAAGTTTATATGGCATAAAAGGTATCGGCTGACCTTATCATTAACCAAATAGATATTCATACGTACGCGAATCGATAAAACTGAATAACTAAAATTTAACAATTTTAGCTTTAAATATTGTTTCACAATGTTAGTTTTTAATGATTGAAATAAAATTATTGGTAAATATTTCTAATCAATTATAAAAATATGATATATTTTACATGTCGTACGATGCGCGTTGTAAATTTGTCAATTCTATCGAATTGAATTGTCATTACGTATATTATTGATAATGTGTATTCTAGATTTAGGTAAATAATGTTTTTATTTCGTTTTAATATTTGAAAGTTAACTTTTAAGGAAAGGAAATTGATGGAAATCTAATTTTTATCATAAAAATGTTTACGAAGTAATTCAATTAATAACACGGTTGAGGTTTCTCAGGCTAACCGATAATTTTAAATATTAAATTAAGTAATGAGTTAAATTAAATTTTCATCTAGATTCGATCTAATTCACCACAGAAATTTAAACGCTATAACGTGCTATAGTTTAAACAGTTCTTAATAATAAATCTTTATATTTTAATAATTTTATCTATTATTTATTCATTTTCATGTTACTTTTTAAAAAATTTAACTACATTACTACAGAAGCCTTTTTTATTACCATGTAATAAAATAATTAAAATAATTAAATATAATAAAAAAGGTTAAACGCTTCAAATGTTGAGAGTTTAATTTCCATTTTTGTGTAAATTTCTTACATATTTTTTCCTCCGAAAATCAAATAATAACCAATAGTTTTACCAAATCAACTATAGCAAATAGTTTTTTAAAGTAATTTGCAATATTAGTTTTGAAAATAAGCTTTGATTATTCCGAAATCAAAACATTCTATTAAAAAATTACGCTCTTTGTATAATAATTAAGAAATATTCTTTATGGTGGATAAGAAATATTTTTTATATAAAAAATGAGGCGCATTTTTACATTTTTACTATTTTTTATTAATTGGGAATTATAAATAGTATATTATTATTAATTAAAAATTATGTTTAAACTTATTAAATAAATTATTAATATATTTTAAGATTAATTAACTGAAACTGTAACCCATTTTAATTGCTAAAGAAGTTTTTATGCAATTACATACATCATAATGGATACATTAAATAAAAAAGTCATCTAGAAATGCCTATAAACTCTTTAAAATCTAATTCTATATGATTCTTCTAAAACTTACTTAGTTATGTATAATAATAATTGTCAATATTTGAAAGATTTTATATAAAACAACTGAACTCTAATCAATATTTTTATATCATGTTTTTAATGCTTTAAATTTTTTCCAGTTCTCTATTTTTTATACTTTATAATTTTGAGAAAAAAAAAGAATTTTTGGAATGTATTTTGGGTAAAAGTCATTTCGTATACGTTTAAAGTTAGAACAAACAGATACATTATTATTGAAAATATGGCAAAATTATTTATTATTAATTTATTATTTATTATTAATTATTAAATTATTCTTAATAAAGTAAATAAGAAAATAATTTTCTTTGTAAAATAAACGACATTTCTCTAAGATAATCATAAAATAACTAATCTTCTTAATAAAATAAATTGTAAATCCTCTAAACAATATAAATATATGCATATTTTTTCAAAAAATAATTTAAAGCAAGGATGAATATTATAAATACTATCATAAAATATTCATTCACCAATCTTATCACAATAATGTATAAAATATTCTTTTAAAAACTTTTTTCCACCGCAACATGGAAAAGAAATTTTTTTTATTCTCATAAAATTCTTCATGCATCAAACTTACCTCAAAAATGTCCGCACTTTCTTTGAGAGAAAAGTTCTTAGTTCATTTATTTTCTTTGACGGCGCCCTGTGACAGAAGAAGCCGCTGGAGGAACTCTTTTCTTCCGCGAAACTCTGTATATCCCAATGAGCGAGTGACTCGGCTTTCCGCGCTCCGCGGAACTGACTGGAGCTTCCATCGAGAACAACCGATTCGCATGTTGGCGCGGATCGATTTTCGCGACTGCGCGGATCCGATTCCCGGTGGCCGCAGTCCACACGACTCGACGCTCTTTTTTCGCGAATTGTCGAGTTTCCTTTTCCGATGTCGTTTTCGCCGAGGAATCTTTTACGGAACATCAAAGCAGAATTTTTTTTCTCTTTTTTTTTTCTTTCCAAGTTTAAATTCGCTTTTACCAAATCATTTTTCTTGAGGAAAAATGTCAGACGATTTTCACTTAGACTTTTCACGTTCATTCGTTTTAACGAATCATTCAAAACAGATAAAAAAAATGCCAAACGATAAATATATTTTTATCAACCGAAGCTGTTTTATCGGATCCGTTCGCAGCCGATCCAGATTTTAAATTTCAGATTTTTATTTATTTTTTATTACATTTTTTATTTTATTATTAGATTTTATTTATTAGATTTATTTATTTATTAGATTTTAGATTTTATTATTAGATTTTTTTTATTAGATTTATTTATTTATTAGATTTTAGATTTTGTTATTAGATTTTATTTATTAGAATTATTTATTTATCAGATTTTTGTTTATTTATTTAATATTATTTCATCTTTCTAGCTTTAATACGATTTCGTAAATTCAATTTGATTCGTGTATTTATTTTTCCCTTCGTTCTACGCAATTGTTTGAAGAAAAAGTTATGATTTATTCTTTTTTTGGTGTTGCATATTTTATGAGATGAAAACAAACATTATTTTGCTGTTGGATAAAAAAAAAAAAAAGAATCAGTTTTCTCGAAATGGTTGAACCAAGTTTTAATTTCGTATCTCAGCAACACAATTTGATGCTCCACTTTTAATGTTTAAAAAGTATCGAATTCTAAAGAAATATTTTAAAAAAATCGTGACAAAAATTAAGCGGTATTAGTAGCAAGTCACATAAACAGTGACATAACCTTTTTATATGTTGCAGCAATGTAATGAAATATATATTTTCTTGCCCTATATTTTTATCAAATTCAAATTAATTCTGAGTTAATACGATTAATAAATAAAATAATTTACATTTATACATTTTAGACATATATATATTTCGATAAATATACATAGGCATGCATTTTTTATTCCAAATAAAAATTTTAAAGACTTTTAAAGCGCAATATAATTTTTTAGAATTATATATTTAATTAAAAACTCGCATTCTTAATTATTTTCTTTTCCATGTTCTATAAATTAGTTGAAATATATATAGATCTATATAAAACTAAATTAGAAATATGATATTGAATGTTACTGAATTATTCCATGTTATTTCATTCAATGCAAAGTGGAAATCTGTGCAGATAATGCTGATGTATGGGAGTGAATTAGAATAATTGTATTTTTTATATAAGCCTTTAGCAAATTTGATGTATTTCATAATTTGGAAAATAAAGAAGCTGTAATTGATTTTTCATATATATAAGCCTTTAGTATACTTGATGTACTTCATAATTTTGAAAATAAAGAAGTTATAATTGATTTTTCATTCACTTCTTTATTAGCAATAATTTAGGAATTTTTATGCATTCTTTTATTCATTGACCAAAATGCAGCATTCCAATATTTTTAAAATGAAATAAACATTCAAACATAATATTAATTCATGCATAATAAACATTAAAATACATTTATCATATTTTAAAACATTTTTATCCTTTTATTTATTAATTAAATTAAATGATTATCGTATATTAATTTTGTAATCTGAAACTGAATTTGTCGACGAGATTAATTCCAAGAGATTATAAGATTAATAGTTAATAAATTATAAATATTAATATTAAGAAATGGGGGATAATATTAAAAAAAATTAGTCGTTTCTATTTTTCTATTAAAAAAGAACTTTTACAAACTGTTTTTATTAATAGTTAATGAATAACAGATTAAAATTAAGAAATGGCGAAAACAAAAAAAATGGCGCTTACTATTTTTCTATTAAAAAGTACACTTACAAACTATTTTTATGAAAATAATAAATTAAAGAGCATGGAAAGCAATATCCCTGAAATGTTCGAGTAGATTCTTTAATAATCGCATTTTTATAACATTAACTGCATCTGAAAAATAATTACGAAATAATGTATTAAAATGCAATATTTAGCAACTGTCACTGGAACTGCAATTAATTCACAGTCACAAGAACATTGAGAGTCTGTACACCACTTTCTGCATTGTTTTTCAAAGAGACAATAAAATTCATACAGAACTGAAATTGTAGTGGCAAAATCGCATACCAAATTCTATATCTTTATGTTACGTTTAGGCCTTATGGTGTTACATATTCATGATTGTTCAAGCTTACAAATGATAATTAGTTGACCGATTTGATTTCAAATTTAATAGGTGTCTATAAGTTACTCGTTAATTTTGTATACTGCATTTCATCCATCAATACCTCTTCGCTTTACGCTTATCACTATAATTTATATAAGGATAGTCAGGCAGATACAACTTTTCTGGATAAATTTTGTTCATAATCAAATAGAAATCCGTAAGTTAAAAGTAAAAACCCTATATCAAATTTCATCCGTCTAGTTCGAAGCGTTTTTGAGCTAGCATGCTTACAGAGAGACAGACTGAAGTAGTTCTAACCAATCAGTGTACTTTTACAGAAACTCAGTCTGTCTCTCTGTTAGCATGCTTACAGAGAGACAGACTGAAGTAGTTCTAACCAATGAGTATGCTTTTCCAGAAACTTTCTCGTATACTCTCCAATACAGTTCTTACCCCCTTCCCCTACTTTCGGTAAGTTTACGCGTGTCAAGCACAGAATTGGCGTTTAATGTACAATTGGTAGTGATATTGTAAAACAGTTGCCATATACTGTACTAAATCATAATTCGGAATATGCATTTTGGACATTTTTACCAATAAATTGAGACTCAAATTTGATACCAATCTGCTGCTGTAATTTCGGCATACCGCACCTAATTTCAGTTATTTAAGTCACTGCTTTTATGACTTATTGCATTTTCATGCATGCAAAAGTTTCAGCTCAAAAGTCACTCAACTCTTTAGAATATTCTGTACCAAAAATTAATAAAAATCAATATTTGAATGCTACACTTGTGTACCAAATTTTATCTATCAAGATCTTTCAGTTTTTTTAATCATCGAGTTACTTGTTACTCAAATAATTCGATAAATAGACCACTTTTGAGTGCCTTTCCAGAAACTTTTTCGTATACTTTCCAAGAAAGTTCTTACCTCCTCCCCTACTCTCAGTAAGTTTATAAGTGCCTAGCACAGAACTGGCGTATACTGTACAGTTGACAATGCTTTTGTAAATCAGTTGCGCTATACTCTGCTGAATCCTTCGCCCAAATATGCACTCAGGACATTTTTTTATCAATAAATTGAAACTCAAATATGACACCAATCTGCTGTAGTAATCTCGGAAAAACGTACCTAATTTCATTGATTTAAGTCACTGCTTTTATGCATTTCAGAAATTTCAGATGAAAAGTCGCTCAATACTTTAAAATATTTAGTACCAAAAATTGATAAAAATCAATATTTTAATGCTAAACTTGTGCACCAAATTTGATCTCACTAGTTCTTTAAGTTTTATAAATATCGAGTTACTTGTACTCAAACAGCTCGATTAATAGGCCTCTACTAAGTTGATTTAATTTAAATTTTAATAAAAATTTGCAACTTCTGGCTGAATTCTATATCCTTAATATTATCTGACAAGCTCAAACCCTTTTTGATTGATCGCGCTCACAGACAATCAGATAAACTGGTAGGCAAACATGAATAATGCCGAAATTTCGAACAACAGGAAGTCTGAAACTGAGAAATTCTTCAAAATCTTCAGTTCGAATTCTTTGAAGATAACAATTCTTCCCTTATGCTTCGTGTGCGCGACAGTAAAAATGCACACTTACGAAGGCCTGAAATCTTTAGACTCTTCGAAGTCTTTCTTGAATTAATATTTTTAGCAATACTTCTTCTTTGTACGATTTCGTATACACGAAAATAAGAAAAGGAACTATTTAGGGTTGAACAAATGGTTTCGAAAGCACAGTTTCATAGATATGTTTTATTATCTGTACTTATAATAAAACTAAATGTGTGTACGTGTATGTGCGTGTGCGTGTTGGTGCTTTACAAGCTAGACTATTTGATCTATAGATAAAAAAAAATGTGTCACATGTATACTTTGGAGGTCGGAATGTGAACCTTAAAGCATTTTTTTTAAAATTCTGAATCAGAATTTGCATTAATTAGAAATGAAGTAATATGTCAGTGATTTTTTCAAAATAATTTCGCACAAAAGAGTTTTTTTTATATTATACCGAAGTTCAGAACATCATATTTTCAATCAATCTTTCTATCAATATTTCTATCTATACATTAGATTCAATTTTGTAATAAATAATTTAATCATACTTTTTCAACAATTTATTTCACACACAAAAATAACATTTAACTTACAAGAGCACGTTAATACGAGTAAATAATTATGTTATAAGTAACTTGAGTAAAATAAGGTTCTGAGGAATAATTCATAACGGGTCCTCTGTTTTGTAAATCATATTTAACAAAATATTCTTGAGACACTTTATTTTAAATTTTAAAAAAATCACACTCCAAGAGCTAAATCTGCCACTAAAATTGACTGATTGATAAAAATTTGAGTATCAATATTAAATAAAAATGGGTGATTTTTGAAAATTTCATCGGCCATTTGCATGATGTTACCCAATCAGAGCCAAGGATTTCTAAAGACTTAATGGCTTAAGATTATGAAAATTTTGATTCTTCTAAACTATTCATTTCAAAACTTCATAAATTGATCAGATGCGACAGTGGAAAATGTAAACATTCCTTTATTTATATAAAAGTTAATATGTCAAGAACATTTCACAGAATATGAATCATCAGGAAAAAAGTCTATATAAAATAGGCTGCATATTTTTTTAAACACATTTATGGACTCTCCCCTAAAAATGTTGTTATTCATGACATTTGAATCATTCCTCAAGTAAAACGGAAAAACAGATTTTTATGATGAATATGAGAAAGTATTGTTGAATACTTCTTGAGATTTCAAATATAATTATGAAATTTATTCAATTGTACACATAAGATTTAAATCTAAACGGGTATATCTTCGACTCTCATATTTCAAAAAAATGCTTGATTTCAATAAAAAAATCTATAATATATTAATTACAGTTTAGTCATTTTCACTTTACTTTTAAGTGGAGATTTTATGGGAGCTCATAGAACCTTAGAGAGGTACAGGGTAATCAGCGAATAAACCCTGATTTCAAAATTAAATATCTCTACAAAAAAGATCGATAGAATTATGCGGTAAACTGCAAGTTTATTAGCAAAACTGTAAAAATAGTGTACAAAAGCTAGAAAATTTAGTTACAAAAGTAGTTAACAAAAATCTTTAACAGAAAACTCTTTCTCTGAAAGGAGTCTTAAAAAACAATAACGTGATGCGGTCTTTGTAATCAAAATACAATTTTTTCAAAATGTTCACCATTCGAAACAATGAAGTGTCGTCATCGAACAATAAAATGTGATATCACGTCTTGCAATGTCTCAACGGAAATGGAATCACATGCAACACCAATCAACAATTCAAGCTCAACTAGAGTGGCGGGATAGTTTCTATAGACAGTGTCTTTTAATGCTCCCCACAGAAAGAAATCACAAGGAGTCAGATCGGTAGTCATTTTTCATTTTTGATGTCACACTGAAAGTGTTTATGGGCATTGTGATGAGAGCGCCATCTGTTAACGATTTTCGTAACTAATTTTTCTAAACTTTTGTACAGCATTTTTACAATTTATCTAATAAACGTACAGTTTACCGCATAGTTCTATCGATCGTTGTAGTAGATATATTTAATTTCGAAAACAGAGTTTATTTACTGTTTAGTTTAGTTATATTAACGTCCCGTTTAAAGCAACACGAGGGCTATTTTGGGACGGACCTCGTAATTTTGAACCAGGATCAGATGACGAGGACGACACCTAAACTGGCACCCCCCTCTCCACACCACACCAACGGGAGGACGTTTGGCCTGACAGATTTAACGTGCAAGAGACCCCCTCACACGATGGTACTTCGGTAGAATCGAGTCTCGAACCTGAAACCCTCCGGTTCCGAAGCCGGACCTTACCACCAGGCCCCCCTTCAACAAGTTTATTTGCTGGTCACCCTGTAAATAGTACATGTTGCATGACGTAAATTCTTTGTAATATTATGAGCGAATTATATGGCTATCAAAATGAAGTTTAAATATTTTGAGGAAGAATCATTAAAGGACAAGTTATATAAAATGTTTAATGGACAGTTTTTATTAACATTAAGATTGGCTAACTGGCTGGTAGTCAATTGCGACTAATAATTAATATAATTACTCTTAAAATATTTAGAATAATTATCAGTCTATATTCTTACCGTATTCATGAAGAAATAGCTTAAGAAATTAAAGAGCTAAGTTACAGGTTAAACCTAGATCATTTCGTCTGGAACCAAAAGGAATAATATATTTCAGTCCTTGATAAATGGCTCTCGGTGGGAACTATTAAAAAAAGATGGGCATTGAGCAGAATAGATAAATCACTGTGTAGCTACATAGTACAGTAACTAGAAAAGACTGCGACTTTCACTGAAACGATTTAACTGATAATGCTTCGCTCTTTTATTTATCTGACTCGTAGTATAAAGAAAACAAGTTAATTCACAAAAATAATAGAGATTTTGACAAATATATGAATTTTTAATCCTGAATACAAAAAACAAATTCTTGGAAAATATCCGTTTTCTATCTATCTATGGCAAATATAACAACAAAACATTTTGGGATTGACGGTTGAAATTTTATTAACGGTCTTTAAACCAAATTTTGTGTAAATTCAGTTCAGTGGAAGTTCGTCTGTCATGAGTTTTGAATATAATCTTACCATGATAACTACAAAACGAAGATAGCTACATAGATAAGATTCGGTACCTAGATTTAGCATCTGTAGTATATACAGCTATTGAATTTTGAGCCATGTCTATCAAAGGGTTGATTCTTTGTTGGTCTGTACATTCAGATACATTTAAACTCGATGATTCAAAAACGCAGAGATTGAAATACATACAAATTTGATACTGGATTTTGTGCCAATTTTTCGATTGATAGTTGAAAGTTGTGAAAAACATATCTAAAACACAAATTTTATCTTCGTTTACTCTTGTCAGGGAATAATCGCGAAATAACTAACCAAGGATGTCCCGATAGATTGCTAAATTCCAACCAAAATTTATTATTTCGTAAATAATATATAGCTATGCAAATGGCAAGTAAGGAGTAATAAATTTATTAGAGAGTAAGCGAGAAAGTTTTGAGGAGACGACTCTAGCTGGTTACTTTCTCATATCTGAAATGTAGCTGAAATATTTCTATCATGACTTTAGCCACTGCGGGACTGCTCCGTCCGTCTTTAAAAAAAGTGAAGTTAAGAGTGTACGATCAGTTGAGCGGCGGTAGAAGTCATAATTGATATTAAGAAGTCTGAACACAAAGAGAGAGCTTGATGTGTAGGAGTTATGAGAATAATTCTGAGTATTCCTTCTGACATGTACATTTATTACAATTACAATCGTCAAAAAATTAGAAATATGAAAGAATTGGTGAGAAATAAGGTGATTCGTTTTTTTACGAATCACCATATTTCTCACCTCCCAGAGCCCGAAAAATATTTTCCCATATATCTGTCTGTGAGTACGATAATTCAGAAACTCATTTAACTAGATGTATGAAATTTAGTACAGGGAATTACGAAACAAATTGTTGATTTTTATCAAACTTTTAATTAAATCTACCAGCGGGTGACCGAGCTCCACTCGGAGAAAACAGGCGTCGAAGCTAACTCGAAGATTTAAATTTTCAATTGTGATTTATCAAAACAATACATGCCATAAGAAAATTTGTGAAACCATTGGTGAAAAGATAACCGGTTAAACCTCGGCTTTTCATCGTCCACCAGCGATGTCATGTCTTGATGTTCCATTGGAAATCCCCATCTGCACTTCCATGTTTGCTGTCCATGTACGGAGCACTTGGGTTCATATCACCACACGAGTTATGGATCATCCATTTCGAGATCAGTTCCTTGAGTTCCGGATCATCTTCTGGAAACTTTATTAGTTCGCCATATTGGCTATAGATGGCATTACGTTACCGCTTGAAACCTATTAGCCACTATGTCGAACTAATAAAGTTTGAAAATAACCTATCTGTAACTCCGAACTACTCGACCGTAGCGCTTCAAAACCGGCGCCAATCGATTCCTCGTGGCCAAAAACCCCAGATCCCCAAGTTTACCGGAGTTTATTAATTCTGGGGTGATTTTCGACTTGGCAACCATTCCTCGTATTATAGTATAAGATTAGGAGGCTGACCATTTGTCCATCTGTATCAACATACATGCGAATGCAATAATTTGTAAATGCAATCATTGATAAAACTTAGAACAGAATTGTGTGACTATGTAACAGCAGTTCTATGCGAAATTTTGTTCTCAATCGGTTAACAAAAAGGGATTCAAAGTGCATATTCTCGTGATAGATTCAGTACAAATTCTTGATGCAAAGATCTACATTTCATAATTATCGCTCACTAATTATTTGTAAGGAATTCGAAATTTTACCCAATTTTATGCGTTCGTGGAGGATAAAAATGTTTATTACAAAATATGCAAGAAAGTTTCAAGGGGACCATTCCGTGTGGTTTAAATTACGCCTGTCTGTTTGTATCCCAATAATCCCCCCAAAATTCAACGTCTTAGGCTAATGAAATTTGACATTATTTCTTGACACCGTTATCAAATTTTCAGTGAATTTATTATTTGTTACCTGGAATTACCATCAAATTTTGGACGAATTAAAGGAGTTTATGTTTCAGCCAGCCCATATTGCGTATGTGAAAAGTCAATAATTCCAAAAAACAGTAAACTGGATAGATGAAATTAGAGAAATGATAATGTAACTAATTCCTTTCGTCTAACATATCTAAGCCAATAGTGCATATCATATATAAAAAAGAAACATGAGATCTTCTGGTGTTCAAAGTTAAGTAAGAGAATCTAACATTCAATAAATTATTCACTCCAATGCATGAAAGTAAGTTACCTTCCTGAGAAAAATTGAAAGGAAACTGACCTACATCTGTGTTTCATTTGGAGGGAAAGTTCCAACAATGATTTTTTCTAGGGTACCCTATATTATTTTTTATTAATGATAGTTAAGGCTAAAGTCAAGGGCTGATAAAACAAATGACGTTAATATAAGGAAGCTGCGCGATTTAAAATACTACTTCAGAGAATTGTAGATGTGATTCTATTCTTAGCGGGTAATAATCTTAAAGTTCGAGGAACAAATAAAATAAAAGGGAAGCCTAATAATGGAAATTTTTTAAGTTTAATCGAATTATTAAACAAATGCGATCCTGTGATAATGGATCATATAAACAAAATATTAAACTCTAAAAATAGAATTGTGCATCATTTAAGCACTTAGGTTACAAGAATCAATTATGTGTACGTAAGGAAAGGAAGTCCTAAACAAAATTAAACTCAATAAAAAGCAGTGATGTACAATAGTATCCAAATTGATTGTATTCCAGATATTTCCTATAAGGTACTAACTTAGTCATTATTAGGAATGTAAATTTTGAAGAGAAAAGGTTAACTGTAAATGATTCATTTATAAGGCTTATTGAAGTAATTGATCTGATTGGTAAAAGACTAGCAAAAACTATTGGAACAATTAAGAGTTCTTGATTGAGATATTATGAGGGCAGCATGCGATAAAAACAGCAACATGAAAGGGAAATATATTGGGTTGTTCGGAAAGTCATTTCGTATTTTTGTGTCAAAATGAAAAGAAATTTTCGTTTAATGAATAAATTATT
>JAPMOQ010005828.1:0-14205 GCA_026543055.1 Argiope trifasciata
TAATTGCAATTTTTCCAGGAAATCGCATTTATTATGATGGAATTATTTTATTTATCTTTATTAATACCAGAGCTGCCGATGTTAAATATATACATAGTTTTACCACAATCGTCAGATTGACGGGTTTTTGATCATCATGGCTTTTATTTTAACTTTTAGCTTAGTTTATTTAATAAAAGAATGCGATATATAAAGAAGAAAGGTGCAATGTAGATAAAAGAAAGCGGTGTATAAATGAATATAAAATACATATTGATGTCCGTCATTGCGTAAATGATTCATAAAATATTATAAACTTCGAAATTGTTAAAACAATCATTTTGAGTATAATCATAAGTCATCATTCTGATTATGGAAGTTAAAATGCCTGAGTGAAAATTGAATAAAAATATGAAATTGTTTTTATATTTCATTAAAAGTCGGCATAAAGTTCTAAACAATACATAAATTATATCGAAATTTTTAAGCATGATATTCAAAAACTGTCAAAACGGTGGTCTTGGTATTTTTTCTTTAAATAAAAAAGAAAGTCAAACACTATGTAGAACGAATATCTCCTGGATCCCAGATCGGTATTTTTTCAGATTCAATACCGGCTGAAATAATGCAGTTAAAATGCAGAGATAGTTCATCGTTAGGTAAAAACATATCTTTTTCCTTCATTAGTTTATCCTTCGTCTGTGACAGAGAAAATTCCCAAAGTTTATTTCCTACAATGGTGTCATTGAAGGATGTCCAAGGTTTTTTGTTTACATCTATCACTGAAACTGTGCAAAGGGAGCATTTTACTGGATTATTATGTTGCATTATCTGAATCTGAATTTTTACACCCGATGGAACTACATCAGTCACAAAAACGGCAAGAAACATCCCTGGACCATCTGGCGATGCTGGCTTGATTCGTATAGTTTTCATCTCATTTGAAAGAATTTCACTAAGCCCTTCTATAATCCATTTGAAAGCTATTGCATTTACTTCAATTGTAGTCCTACCAAGACATGAGCTTTTGAACGGGAGTAAACTTTTGCTAACTTTCATTGTAGAATTTACTATTAAGACATATCCTAATTCATATGGATTGTCTCGACTTAAAATTTCTTTACGCTTCGCGAATTTTGGCCAGCCATATCCTGCTCCTGGCTGAAATGAATATGTTGCAGATTTCTGAGCTTTGTTCCTTGGTTGAAACGGATTTGAATTAAGAAGAGTTACCTCCAAATCTACTTCAATGATGTCTGAACCTCTGTCATCCATTTCTCTCACAATATACAAGGAAAAGTAATAGTCACCATCAGTGTCCAGCCTCGAATCTAAACGAAAATGCCACGAGCTTTTACCAATGTTGAACACAGGACTGGAAAGTGGTTCACATATCTTTTGCCCACAGTATGGATAGTGTTCAATTAGCCAAGAAAACATATATTCCTCTTTTTGAAAAGAGTTGACTCCATATAGCCACCAGGAAAGGAAACTTAAAGCAAGTGAAATCCAAGCAACCATTATCACCGCCCGAGTTTGAAAACATTAAGGCAAGAAAGTCAAAAGATAAAACCTCTTTTTTTTATCTTTATGATAACATACATATTATCAGCTTCGACATTTTTCTACGTCAGTGTGATGCATACGTTAAAGGATCGTTCCAAAATTTACATTACAGTCTTTGTCTCCTTTCGCTTTATTTTATTTCTGGTTAGATATATAAATGATACAGATGAAATCAAGTTCTTATGTTTCCCATAATTAAAAAAAAAAGTATCCGCCTTTGGCATTAAGTTGGTTTACTGAAATTATTGGTTGTATTTAATTTTAATTAAATTTCTTGTTCATAGCTTGATGATTATAATTCCATCTAAAATATTTTAAGCATCATATTATTATAAATATTTTACCTACAATGTTGCTTTTCAGCATGGTTAGCTCAATCATGGGAAAGACCGTTCTACGATTAGGGTGCCGCGCCAATGATCTCAAAATTTTGTCGACCATTTAGCGACTTGATGGCGAATTTGAAGGCAAAATTGACATTGCTGGAAACTTCGAGAATTTTTGCGATTCAGCCTATAAAAACCATTGTAATGGGCTGTTGTGTATGGTCTGTTTTCGTCTCATCTGTGCATCTGCCGCCTCTGTGTCTTCATGCTAAATAAAAGACTTCGTGTTTTGTTACTGAAGGGCTGTTTATTTCATTGACTAATAAATTGGTAAAAGAATCTCGACAGAGGTATTGTCGTAACAATATTGAAAACCGTGGTATTTTAAGAGTGCCACACCTATTTTGTTTAATATATACTTGAACCAAAAGGAGTTGAATTCTTTGATATTATAAAACTACTTAAATATTTTTGCAATCTATATTAAATTATGATTTTATGATAGCGTACTTTCATTTTGTTGTAAAAACTTTCATTAGCAGAATCTGAAAGCTGATTTCAGCATTAGAAGATAACTATACCATTTCATAATTAATGAAACAATTTTAAAAGTTTGAATTCGGTTGTCATAAAATTGCTGTCGAAAATTATTTAAATTCTTTTTTAAAAGAATAAATTCAGGAAAAAAAATTGCATGTCAATTAAATTAATGTTAACTTTTTTAAATTTTAAAATCGATGAAAATTAGTTTCGTGCAACAATATTTTCAGAAATTATCGTGGGATACATCAGTATATCCAACATTATTTATTTATTTGAAATTTTAAGAAAATTACTGTGAGGTACATGTTTATGTGTTCCAAAATGTGTAAAGTATTTTAAATTTGTTTGATAGTTATATGCAAAACTTCTCAGTATACCTGAAACAAAAATTATTTTAGTATGTACATTCCCTGAAATATATATCATTGTTCGTTTTCGGATTCGGAAACCCTTTGTACTTCTACGCATGCGTCAGGATGCGTTTATTTATTCAAAATAAGGGTGACAGGAGATATGAAAGGAAGAGACATTAACATTTAACAATTATGTGAACTTGGGTTATTTGCAGACTTCAGTAGTTTAAAAACTGCTGGTTGTTGAAAAATATTCTGATTCATAATAAAATACTTTAGAATGATTTTTGGTTAATGTAAAAATTCTAAATATTAAATTATGAAGAATGAATGGGCGATGTATATTCTTATAATTTGGTAGTTCACTTTTTACAAAATAACAATAACTTTTATTCATCATTGAATTTTTTTGATAGCATTTTAAGATTAACAATAGTAGACAATCTCGGTTATATTATTAGATATTACTTAAAATATTCTTCTTGCCACTCCTGAAACCTTGGTCATTTGAATTAATAATATAAGCAATTTTGTGGTAAAATAAAAGAGTACGGCCGTGAGAACAGCAAATGACATGGCACACACATACGTAAAGAGAGATAGAGAGGGAAAAAAACCGAATGATAAAGTATCTAACGAGGCAGAAATCTAAGTCAAAGAATGACGATAAAACAACAGAAATGGATCACACTGCGCGTCTCATCCCTTAGCAAGGTAGAATCGTCGAAAAATGGTAATCTCGGACTATTGAAACGAACGATATATTTATGCATGTTCTGAATTTTACACACACACACACACACACACACACACACACACACACACACACACACATGCGTGTATGTTGATTAGCATTTTCCCAAAGAAAATAACTATGCGCAGCAGACATACAGAACAACAGCAATAATCATTTCATGGGTTTATTTTATTTTATTTTGTACAAAATTTTATACAGATCTGTGATTTTGGTGATGAAACAATATCTGATTTCCTTTTTTCAGTTTTTACTAGGCTTATTGTATTTTTGAGTTATCATATTCACATTTTTTAAAAATATTTACCATAAAATTATTTCTTACCATATTAAATTCAAATTTTAAAATACTTTAACTCCTTAATTGAATTTAGTTTTTATTCTCTGTATACTATTTGTTAAGTGTGTGAAAGAACCCTGCCCCTAAGCTCTAAAAAGCATTGTGCAAGCGTGAGTATCACCTTCGTATGAGCAGGAAGTCAAACTTCTGCTCTTGGGCACTTAGGGAATTTACCTACAGAAGCTACAGCACGAATTAAGATTAAATCGTTGATTTAGCGGGCTTGTCCTTAACAACCTAAACTCTCTTTGGAATCTTTATTAGATTTGAAGACACACACCCTTTATCGCTTGATATCTGTTTTCTTATTCGGAGTGAGTCATTTCGAGCCTTAAATCTTGTTTCCGTCTTGACAAGTCTTAAATTTTACTTGAAGGACGCTGTCTACATTCTTCTGTCTAAACATATTTAAACGATATTTTTCATTGTTTAAATGGCTACATTTATATTTATATACATTGCAATGATACATGATATCAGTGCGCATATTATTGATATTACATAATTTAGAGAATTTTAAAAATAAAATAGCAGCAATCGAATATCGAGCCTAAAGCTGCATCATATTAAAACCTTTTGAATTAGAAGATCAGAACTCATTTAAAATTTTGTCTCATGATTTTTATAATAAATCTGATTGAATGGAAAAAGGGTGCATTATTTCTAAAGGATATTTCAAAATTAACTCAATGTTTGAATTTGCCACTACTTGTGCAGTAAAATGTTAGCTACCTTATTAAAAAAAACCATTTGACCGTTGATAGTTAAGAGTTAGTAAAAATGGAACGTTATACGATGGAACAACGTATTTTCACTATTGAATAACGTTTCAAAAATAATGAAAGCCTGGTAGCTACAGTTCAAAAATTTGAGCTTTGCCACCGTAGATCGTGTGATTTAAGGCCTTTGGATTTCTTTTTAGGGGAAGTCAAAGGTCTGTGTCAACAAGTCCACAAGCAAGCGTGCATTGAAGGAGGAAATTCAACGCTGCATCAAAGAAATTCGGCCATATTTATGCAAAATGGTCTTGGAAAATTTCGACTTTTTCGATTAGCTTTCAAAAATCTTATTTAATAGAGTTGTTAACTCTTTACAGTCCAAATGTCGTCAAATTAAAATCTTGCTTTAATTTCGGGGCACCTTTTAGTTGTACATGAATCGTATTTTAATTTGGAATATTATTTCCGACTTTTAAGGACAATGGGTAGTGGCATGATATCATTGAAAGACACCAACAGCAAAATATTTAGATAGGTATTGACAATCATGGTGGAAAGAATCGAATACAAAAGCCGAATGCATATGAATGAAGATCTTACATTATTATAAATGATGAAGATTTTCGACTTTCATCTTTTTTATTTCTTTCTACATCATTTATGACATTATTATCATTATTTTACTAAATTATATCTTTGATAAATTGCATTTCTTAATGATCTAGAAAAAGCTTTCTTCCTTACTTAAAAGGTTCTGTTTGCCTTATTAATCTGAATTAAAAAGTTTTATTATAATAGTAACATCATTAAAAAGTTTTTGTTTCTCGTACATTATTTTTTTTATTTTAAATTTTTTAAAATCTAAATTAATAAAAAATTGTAAACCATAGCATGATATGAATTTTTTCTGCTAGTACTTTCCATAAATAATATGAGATTTCAAATATTAATTTAAAGAAATAACTTTGCTTTCAAATTTTATATCTTTCTTGCTTGTGAAAAGCACAAATGTATTACAATAAATAAAAATTCTATGCTTTCACAATAAAACAAACAAAAACAAAAGAAAATACGCTATTTCAAATTATTACATGAGAACATTGTTTTGTCACGTGGTATCAATCAGGCAGAAATTTGGTTGAAACACATGAATTATTTATTTTACTGCAGATTAAAATGTGTACTGATTATGAAATAAAATCGGATTATAAAAATGAAACTCCTACAACTAAGTTAATGATTGTTAAAAACACTTAGCTGAATATTTTGATGGATGATTTCATAGCATTTAAAAAGATTATTTTGGATAGTGTATAAAATTGAATTAAAAGTAATTAGTGAAAATTATACAGATATGAAATTGGTATCATTAAAAAGGTAACTTCTTGAGTTTTGAAACAGTACAAAGACTATTTGTTGGAAGATAATTATTTTGGCAGATATGAATATAAATTTCCCTACGGAAGTCATAACGATTTCAACTAGGCTTTAAATTAATGTACAGTAGCCAAAATTGAAGTAATCGAAGCGATTTCTCATCAAATGCAATCTTAGTAAAGTTTATTACAACCTCTAAAAGACCTTTTTTTAAAAATCATTCCTGGTTCCATCCAGGATAGTAACCTTTAGGCGAGTTTTAAAAAACTGGTACAATTTTGACTTGCTGTCCAGACTGGAGAATCGGGTACATGACAAACATTCACGCCAAGTTTTAAGTTTTTCTAGGGATAAGTAGCCAATTATGACAACTTTGCGGATTACCTAAAAGAGAAAAAATGATACTTCAAAAGCGATAGATCGTTAATTTTCTGCCCGTACAGTTTGAGGCTTCAAAGACCCTAAAGCAAAGCAATATAATCTTCTTGCATGATTAAAATAAATCAGTTGGTTATTTGGAATGAATTGCTCCCAAAAACCAGGCGTGATTTTTTTCTTCTTCAATCCCCATAGAGACAACACAAAAAAATTGCAGAAGTAACGAATCATCAGGTAACAAAATACTTTTTCTCGTCATTAACATCTCTTTCGTAAGAAATAAAGGGAATTCCCAAAGTTTATTTTCTACAATGGTGTCGTTGAACGACATTGAAGCCTCTCCCTTTGCATCAAAGAGAGATATTTTGCAAGCGGCGCATTTCACCTGCTTATTATGATGAGTTATTGTAATTTGAATTTTAACTTCTGAAGGAACTGCATCCGTCACAAAAACTACAAGAGATATCCATGGACCATTTGTCAATGCTGGTTTGATTCGTATAGTCTTCACTGAATTTGGAAGAAGTGCAGTAAATCTTTCTATAACCCATACAAAAGATATAAAGTTCATTTCTATTCTAGTTCTTGCAATACATCCTTGTTTTGAAGGAAGTATATTATTACTAATCTTAATTGTAGATTTTAACATTAAGACATATGCAGCTTCAAATGGATTGTCTTTATCTTGATTCCAAAGATCTTGACGCTTGGCGAATTTCGACCATCCATATCCTGCTCCCCGCCAAAATGAATACTTTGTAGATTTTTTGATTTTATTCACAGGTTGAGAATGCCAAATTGATGTCTCAAACTCTACATCAATGCTATCTGGACCATTATCATTCATTTCTCTCACAAGATACAACGAAAAGTAATAATTACCATCAGATTCCAGTCTGGAATCTAGGCGGAAATGCCAAGCGGTTACACCGACAGTGAATACGGGACTGGATATTGGTTCACATTTCTTCAATCTACAGTATGGATAGTTTTCTATTGTCCAAAAGTGTGTGAATTCTTCTTTTTGAATTAATTTATCTCCATATAACCACCATGAAAGGAAAGCTAAAGCAAACGGCAGAACATCCATTATCATCGGAAAATTTGAAAATATTACACTAAGAATAAAATAGATAAGTTATTTTTGAAATATTATCTTAAGAAAGCCTCTTTTTATCTCTAAAAGAAAGTAGCATGCTATCAGTTCTTGTTGCTTTTATCTTTAACGCAATGAAACACAACATAGACTAAATGATAACTTATTTTCATCCGAATTCACCTTTTCTTTTTTAAAAAAAATTCTGGTTTTTTTTTTTATTTCTTATATTTTACATCAATTACGAAACTAATCACGTAGACAAAAGTAGAAAGTTAGTCTCTATATATCAAAGATTATGAAGACTATCTGAGAATATGTATTGGTTCTAGTGTAGATTTGGTGCCAAATTTAAGCGATGAAACACTATTTTTGGTTTCCATAATGTTTTATTTTCATTGACGTTACTGTCGGATTACCGACCAATAATCCCCTTGGCGCCACTCTTGGTGTCAAAAAATCCCCCAAAATTAAAGGAGGCCCAATTGTAAATTTTTATTCATATATTCTCCAATGCTTAAGATATTTCATGTATTTTGGAAATGATTTTTATTTTAACTTTTAAGAAAATTGGACTCACAGCAGAAGAAATTTGTAATTTTATGAATGAATTATATTAAAAATGAAATATTTTTTGCAGTTAATTAAATTTTCGCTGCATAATGATAAACAAAAACAAGTTCACATATTTTTTCGTTTAAATAGAAGCATGCAAAAAAAAAAAAAAAAAAGATTGTCTTTTTTCATTTTTTTAAAGGGACTTAGTTTATGCATTTGGAGGATACGAAAATTTGTTGTCATGTTGTTTGAAAAAAGACAACATGTTTTGCTCAATAAAAAGACATGAGTTAAACATTTTTTCGAAATCATTCAATGATTCACTATTAATAATTATTAATTAGTTAGTAATTAATTAATTAATAATTAGTTCTTTAATATCTTAGCATAAATAATAAATAATAACTGTTTGAATTTAAATTTAAGAAAAAACTCATAAACTCACATTAAACATAAGATTGAATGCAATATCATGAATTTCTTATATAAGTAAGTATTCTTCAGCAGGTGACTTATCAAATGGAACTTTTTTTTAGTCACAAAATAATATACCAAATAGAATAGGTTTTTAATCACGATATAATATACAAAATTTCATTTGTTTAAATCATTACGTTTTTGAGCGTTTACATGCATGAAAAAGTACAGATCAACAGAACATCATTCTTCTGATAAATTTCATTCAAAATTTAATGAAAATTTAAAGTTTAAATGAAAAATCTGGGAACCGAATTTAGTACCTCTGGCTCTTAAAATTAGCGAGTTCCTTTGTACTTGGATAGCCATAAAGAGATTCAGACTTCTGGATAGATTTCGGCCCAACTTTGACAGATATTTAAAAAATATGAAACGAAGTCCGTTACTGGAATTCAAAGCGTTTATAAGTTATTTTGTTCACATACAAGCAGACTTAATTTTTTTTAGATTCGGGAAAGTTTGAAACATAGATATTTGTCAAAATGTCGAGTTACAATACTTTTTTTTTTCGTATAGGAAAAAAGTAAAATAAGACAATATGAAAGACTGATGAATCTGAAGAATAGTTCTACTATCGGATTTGTAGATCTCTGTCGAATTGTGAAGCAAATCCTTCCTCCAAAATTCATTGGTTGTCAGTTAGAGAATAAAGTGAAAAAATAAAACGATTTTCTTTACACGTCTGGTTGTGGAATTGATATAAAAAGTGTAGATTTATATAAAATTTTAGACCCAAAATAAAAAGCGATTTTCTTTTCTATTCTACGAAGCTTAGTAAAAATGTACTGTTTTGTTTATGTATACGAAACAAGTAAGATAAAAAAATTAAATTGAATTTCAACTTAGGTCAACAAAGGAATATTTTTATTTTAATTACTTTTTTATTAAATAATTATCAAAAATATGACTACGCCTCAAAAAATTATTCATTTTTATAAGAATTGAACAAGCGTTCATCACCTTCACATGAAAAATACTGAAATAATTTTATTTTACTGATTGAGCTACTGCCTTTTGAATTCAATTTTCATTACAAACTGTTAAAACTCTATTTAAATTATTAAAATTATTAAAATTTATAAATGAAATAATATTAAAAAATGTATTAACATCAAGTGTCATCCACTACAAGTTAAAAAAAATATATTTGATCTTTAGTGGATGAATAAAAGCATTTGATTAACGATGGAAATTTGAACAAGATATATAAATAAATATATATATGGAGAATGTGAACTAATAGTTGTAGTTGAAAAAATTAAGAGGAGAACTCCTCTTGGTCCTTTTATCTTTTCTAATAAAGATGATTAGCCGTTAAGAAATTTGAAATATAAGAAAGTTAAATCGTTTTCATATATGAAATTGAACTTCGATCTTGCAAATTTCAAATGAAGCAATTTGCTTCAATTCTGTTTCATTTTTTTGGTTGTTATAGTTTAAAAAACCATGGCAACCAAATTTAAATGAGGTCGCGTGCATTAATGTTAAGGTTACAAACACACATAAACTACCTATGCTAACTTTCTAAGTTAACAAAAATAATTAATCTGATTTGAGTTTTCATAAAAACTGTATAAATATCTCAAGGAAATTAGATATGTTTTACCACAAACTAATTAACTAAACTTGACTTTAACACATATGTCTTACCACAAACTTACCACTGTTTTACCACAATTAGATATGTTTTGACACTGAAATTCTTGGTTTCTTAATTTACTTTTATATTTACATGGACATCTGGCGCCATTAAAAATTCTTCATTCGTTGCTGTTGTTATCTAATAAGAAAGATGATGGCGCAATCGCAAATATTTTAATAGCTTTTCTAAGGCTTCAAACTATACTTTAGGAAGAAAAAGAAATATACACATTACATAAAAATATTTTTAGGTATTATTTCAGAAATATTTTTATTCTGAAATTTCGGAAAGAAGCATTAAAAATTATTTGATATTTGTCTCATATTCAAAAAATTCTGTTTACTCAGCAAGAAACCTAAAGTTTATATCCTAATATTTTCGTTATATAGAATCAATATAAATCCTTGGTCTGGGCAAAGTCAGCCTTTCATCCTTCAGTGAGTCCATAAACTGAGTACCAAGCATGTTTGGGAGCTTAACACTGGGAGTTCCGCATTAGGTTGACCATCTAACCGGGACATACGTCTCGCATCCCAGGGACCTCGGTCAAGAAAGCAGTATAGGCGCTATAGGCCAAGACCCATGTTGGGTTTAGTTTAGTTATGCCATTGAGTTTAGTTCAGTTTTAGAATCATTAAAATTTACTTTAAAACAGTTATAAAGGAACACAAACCATCGCAATAATATGTTTTATTTAATTTACCAATGCTCTTAATTCATGATTAAATCATTGGTCTCCCAAAAATTTTTTTGGCTTACTCTCTAATAAACTTGCCATTCCAGAGACCGCATTACAAGACTTTGACGTACAATAGTTACGAATTAACTTTTGACGAAAATTTAGCATTTTCACTAAATCTATCGTGTGTTCATTGTCGAGTATTTTGGTGATTAGCCCCTTGTATGCCTTTAATAGTATGCGAAAATCGAATTGTTATTATAAGCTTCTTTTTCTGGATCGATTAAAATAAGAATTTAAAAAAACACCTCCTCACTTGTACTCACAAAATCTCCTACCAGTTTCATTATATTTTAGTCACTACGTTTTTAAAGTATCGCGTTTAAATGTTTCTGCAACTACAGACTGACAAGCAGATTACTCTTGGTTGGATTTCGCTTATAACTTGAAATGTATGCTGAATTTTATCTAATTAATTCTTTTCATTTTGAAATTATCGTGTGAACTAATATTTGAGCAGCCAGACTTCTTCCAAAAAGATTTTATTCAAAATGCGTTAGAAATCTGCAAATTTGGTGTAAAGACAGTATACCAATTTTAACTGTCCATCTCAAAGTTATCTTTATCAGAGGCAGACAAACAAATGACCAAATGCGTGAAAAGTTTTGAACTCAGTGAGGTATAAAAAAAAAATTAGAATCTTTAAAATCTTGAGTTAGAATTTTTCGACTATTACCATACATTCTCTACATTTTGTATAAGAGATTGTAAAAGTCAATATTTCTTCTTTTTTGTCAATCAAAATGTAAAAAAATATCACCAATGCAAATTTTGTACAACAATTAACTTTTATTTATTTCTATTGTACATTTCAGTTTTACTCATATCTTTTCAAGGGTACATGAAAAATGGAATAATAAAGTTATAAACATCGAGTTGTCCTAAATTATCAAAAGTGTCATCGTTCTCGTCAGCCGGTAAAATGACATCGTTGCACATACTTTTCCCTAGTTTAAAGAGACGATCGAACAGGTAAGAGAACAAATCCTTGCTGTTCGGTCCACAGTAATGGATCACCCTCTCGACGATGCATTCTGAATAAAAGTCCAACAACCTATAAAGAAAATAAAGAATTAAATAAAAGAAAAGGAACAATTATTTTAGTAATTTATTTATATGTATAGTTAAAATAATAATTTATTTTCAATTTAATTGTAATTTTTTTCTACTTTTTTTCATAACGCAATTCATGCCAAGAAACGATTAATTACAAAGAATATGGAAGTGATCACATTTAAAATTTAAAATCGTGAGAGATTACTTGAATATTTCATATGAACTGCATTTTAATTTAAAAAATATATATTTGTTCCACAGTAATTTCCAAAGCACATTGTAAACGGGCTATAGGCTTATAAAAGTTTACAAAATCTGTAAAATTTAGGAAATTTAAAAAATTACCTTAAGTAAAAAAATTATCCTAATTTAAATTCATGTACTTACAAATAAATATCTTTTATTTAAATATATTATCCTATATTAAAAAATATCATCTGAAATATCTTATCTCTTATATTAAATATCAACATTAAAAGTCTAGTTACTTACTTGCATGCTTTTTTATTTTTAAGAATGATTTCTGTTAAATTTGATGAGCCACTTAGAATATTGGCGATTGGATCACTGCACTTCTGGTCCATAAAAGCAGCCTGGAAGCACTTTCTTTCCTTTTTAACAACTAAAAGGAATAATTCGAAGAAATAAAATTCTCCGCTTAAAATGCGTGAAGGAAATTAATAGCATAACTTCTAAACTTGTTTCTTTTTATTTATTTTTCAAACACTATTTAACAAAAATAATTATGATAAAATTAATAATTGACATCTCTTTAATATTGTAGACCTCTTAACAGCTAAAGCATTAGCTAATCTACACAAAGTATAAAATGAAGTCTCCTGAAATCGTCTATATGTTTGAACCCAACTCGAAAAATACGCAATTTTGGATATATTTGTACCATTTTGTAGAGTATTTATTGGTCACTATTTATATATATTAAAGCTCATAATCAATTTTATGTGGAGTTATTTTTGTCTCTGCACCAGAAGGAAAAACATCCAATATAATTTACAAAGAAATGTAATAAAGCAATCTGAATTATCAGATGCACAAAGTTGATAAAACAAGTGTGGAACAGTGAGTACCATTATTTGTATATTTTTACATTTAAAACAGCTTTTCTATTGAAAAATTTTAGTTTATCTGTAAAAGTTTTGATATACAATCATTTTCGCTAAAATGTAGTTTATCGACTCATTTGTTCGAGCAATAACTTATCCTTTGAAATATTTCATAATTTATCGATGCAGAATTATTGAAAGGAAAAGCTGACTTCGAAAAAATTGTTTTTGCGTATGAAACCTTCTTATTAAACATAGCTAGAATTGATTAAAAATTCTTGGTACGAAATTAAATTTTTGACATTATGAATTTGTCAAATCAAAACTTTTAAGTTGTTATTTTAAAACAAATAACTTTTAATTTTAAATATCTGAGGTCATATAATATTAAAAAATTATTTTCTGAAACAAAATATTAATGCTGTAGAGCTCCAAATTTTCAAATATGAATCGCCTTGAGAGAGAAAAAAATTGAGAAATAGGAAAACAAAATTCTTTTGAGTAAAAACGAGGGAATAGGTTAAACAACTAATTTTGACTCAGAGATATTTTAATTCTGAATATGACTACACAAATCTAAATATTTTTGTTGTAATCATTTAGCTAATATATCATAAATAATTTTGTTTCAATCTAAGATTTAATCTTTTTTCTTTCTTTTTTTTTGACAGGGCTATTTGAATTAGATGTAATTCCAATTAATTCAAATAAATAAAGTCCTACAGAATAAAAAAACAACAATAAAAAAGAAATCGATGCTTCTTAAACTTCTCTTTCTTCCGAACAACACAAAATCTAATGGCTATTGAAACACTTGTTATGACTTTTATGAAAAAAGAAAATTTTCCACGAAACCTCTTACGTTTGTTCAGTATGGTTCTTTCCGTGCATGTGTCTGCAATCATCTGCTTCACTCGACTGGCATCCTTTGCGAGTCCCATCTTGCATTCTACGGCTCTATCAGCAAAGCAGTCATACCGTGGCTTCAAATCCTTGCCTAAAAGATAGACATGCTATAATGTTTATTGATTTATCATCAATGCTTTTTCTGCCTACCCAAAGGGTTAAGGCCGGAAATGGGTTAATAGAAATAAGATAATTTTGAATACATATATATACACTATTGTATAATTAGTGCAAATACATATTACATAATACACAATAAACAACAATAACACAACAAAAACGAGCATGATAATACATAAATCATGTAATAAAAAATTTATTTCATTCCACAC
>JAPMOQ010005840.1:1504-12142 GCA_026543055.1 Argiope trifasciata
ACACTACCTTCAAAACAAAATATCACTCCATTCATTACCCACACTCCTGCACTATCCTCAAAACAAAATATCACTCCATTTATTACCCACACTCCTGCACTATAATCAAAACAAAATGTCCCTCCACTCATTACCCAGACCACCCTCAAAACAAAGTGTAGATCCACTCATTACCCACAATCCTGCATTCTCATCAAAACGAAGTATTACTCTAAAAATTACATTACTCTCCAAACAAAATGGTCCATTCCTTACTCATACTCCTACACTAAACACAAAATTTCCATACCAACCAGAACCCACGGTTCCTACACGTCCAAAACATTTACCCCCTCCTCCCACTCATTTCACATTCCAACCGTACTCTCAAAAGCAAAGTATCAATACATTTCTCTTGCTTCGACCTAATTTCTCATAGAACCAGACTTATTCAACATCTTTCGTAAGTTCTTGTAATATCGCTGCAATTGTTTAGGGCCGCGGTGGCCCGGTGGTAAAGTCTCGGCTTCGGAACCGGAGGGTTTCAGGTTCGAGACTCGATTCCACCGAAGAACCGTCGTGTGAGGGGGTCAGTTGCGCGTTAAATCTGTCAGGTCAAATGTCCTCCTGATGGTGTGGCGTGGTGTGGAGAGGGGGTGCCAGTTCAGGTGTCGTCCTCTTCATCTGACCGTGGTTCGAAATTACGAGGTCCGTACCAAAAAAGCCCTCGTGTTGCTTTAAACGGGACGTTAATATAACTAAACTAACCTAAACGCTGCAATCGTTTATTGCATTCTCAACGCTAAGTGCAGCAACCGTCAGCAGTAATCGTAAATTCCCCAGATTTATTTGCAATATGCATTTTCTCTACAATCTACACAGTATAAACTTTCTTAAATGATCTACTGCAAAGTCTACAGAGTATCAATATTTTTCTTTATATTCAGAAACTACGATTTACACTTCTTACTTTATAACCTTCAAATTTGAACTCAAATTCTACTTCTAACTTCCAAGAAATATTTCATATGCATAACGTTTTTTGACATACTGCATGAGATTTTGATCCACACAGTTTTCGTAACACATATTGTGACCATTATCATTAAATCGGTGCAGCTAGTTGGGGTATAAAAAAGGGGTAACTACAGAGTGGAAAAATACATTGATCGAGTAGAAAAATAAGTTACTCACATGAACTTTCTTTTGTTTAATTCTGATATTGCTGCACTACACAAACCAATTTCATATTTCCAATTCATTACAAACATTCAATAAACCACATCGGATGCATATGAAAACTTTCTGTTAATCGCTGCCTTAGTTTCATACACTCATTGGGCCAAAACATTTCTCTCTAAACTACCAAATTTCAAATACTGTTATGTCTAACTCTTGAATCAAGCAATCGTTGTACGCATATCCTACCCGAGATACTCGTCTGCAACCTCAGATATTGATCGCATTTCTTTTTTGAAGTAGAAACATGCTTCTGAAAAGGTTGAATCGTTCAAAGTGGCCCGACTCTTGGGTAGCCAGTAAAATACTAATGCAAGAGCAGAAGCAACAACTTTAATAAGATGCATGAAGGTAATTTCAGGAAATGTGTTAATGAACTCTTAATATCAAATATTGTTTATAGTTTTATTTTAAATGAGAAATTTAAAATCGGCATCAACTCTGAACGCACAGTAAACGCAAAGATAGATGCTTGTTACAATTGTACTCTTTAAAATTTTAAGAGAAGACGTAAAGAAACAAATTATACTTAAATTCTACGGTTAATGAACCGATGTTTCAATTCCATCCCTTCCCTAAAAAAATAATGTTATCAAGGTAGAGATAGGATAAATACGGGAGATTTTGGACTATAGAAGTATTGTGACAAATTGTCTTTAAGCTTTTATTTGCATGAAGTTAGCTGAATTGATTTCTTACTAAGAACTAGAATGCAACTTAATTTGTAAAAGTGAAATATTGCAATCAGCTTATCCTTCTCTTCCAGACGAGTGAGAATTTGGAATATTTATACAATTTTGGTAGGAATATGAAAAATTTTAATTTCAAAAGTGAGTTAGCAATTTCATTATACTTTCATTCCTTGCCAGCGGCTGCATTTGATAAAAACTTTTAAATGAAAGCTTTTTTCAAAGTTCCATAATATTCACGGAAAATCCTCAATGAAATTATGGTAACAAAGCTTTCATATTTTTTATTACATTTAAAAATTGCGCTCACAAAACAGCTTGTATTAAAACTTTACTTACTTTTATGTATTTTTGATAGATGAATCGTTATTTATTTAAAGATGAGCGTCGATCTTTTTACATGCATTTCGAAACTGTATTTGAATATATTTGGGAACTATTTTGTTATAACATTATTATTTGTTATTATTTATCATTCCCCCTGAATCTCTGAAAACTAGACACCAAATCAAGAAATTGCCTACATTTGTATAAATATCTTGCAATGGACACGAAAATGCTTTAAGAAGTTTCTGAACACATGAAGATCCAACAAGCTGCACTATTGGCAACCCGATTACTAAATCGTAGATTCAAAATCCGCTAGATGATTATTAATTTTTAATCCACCTTAAAGAATAAAAACCAATGTCATTTGGACAAGAATCATTCCTTTTCTGGAATGCAATCTTTTGCTATTTCCTGACACTTCAGGTGGCCTTCATTTCACATTGTTTTTGTCAATCCTATATTAAGAGAAGGCCATATGCGGCAAATATCAGGTTGGAAAATAATCTGTCGAGAATTGCTTGGTGCTTTAATTTTTTAAGAAGTTGGATCTACCTTTTCGGGTTTCCATTGTTAATTTAAATGCATATAATTTTTTTTCTGCGTATTTTCTTAGATATCTATAATAATCTTTAAATGTTATTGAAATTTTAGAGTTTCTATAACATTCAAAAAGTGCAATTTGTCTCCGTAAAGAGAATTTCTACGAGAATATATTTTTAAAAATTTAAATCTTAAAGAAGTGACAAAAAAAGAACATGGAGACCTAAAGAAAGTTTTGAAAATTCGAGAATGTGACCATAAATTCATATAAGCAAACTTAGTAAATGAACTTCACTCAGAACGCAGTATTGTGGAGAAAAAAATATTCAGCGATTCTAAAACGAAATGCGAAATTCATTTAAATATTTTTGCCCTACAGAAGAGCTCCATTTTCCCGAAATATCTCCCGAATTCTATATGAAATCTTCAGCTCGACAAAGTTTAATGACCCTTGAAATGGCTTGTTAATTTCCTAGAACTTGTCTTATAGTTTTTAAAGTTGCATTCATTCCCCAGAAATAAATAGTAGGGAGAAATTATCTAATGAATAAGTCACGATGATCATAATTCTCAGAATTTAAGTTAACAAATGTCTAAATTTACCAGTTTTAGATCAGTTTTCATACCCTTTATTCCTCAAATCAAAATGGGAAAAATACTTTGGCTTCGTTATATCTCTTTTAAGCGTCCTCATTTAAGGCGAGACGACACCAACCCAGTTATTCTTTAGCCTTAAAAATCTTTTTGCCACAATTAATAATGGGAGTAACTAAAAATATTCGTTTGATAAACTATCAATTCTTGCGAAACAACAAATATTTTAACAATTTTGACAGTTTATTTAAACGGTGGGTCGATGAGGAGTGATGTCAAAAATAAACAGGAATGAATGAAAGAACCAATGAAATCTTTCAATTATTAAAATATAATTAAAATTCCTTTATGCAAAAAATATTTACTGAACGTCAAATTTTCCTTCAACTGAAAAAAAATAATTTCCTATAAATCCCTTTAATTAATAATTTACAGTTTCATTTTCAACGCTTTGTTAACTATTCAATTTTTAAAAAATGTATTAGATTTTCGTCCTTGATTAGCTTATTTATTTATGGTCCTAAAAGGTGAACTGCCTTAAATATTCCAAAATCATGCGATCTTACTTGTAATACAATACGGCAAAGTGAAAAATTAACATCTCTTATAAAAATGGAAGCATCTTGAGAGAATTGTGCTTCTTCATTGGACTTTCATCAAGCATGGGATTTTCATCTGTAGGAAGTTCCACAACTTTGAATCTTCGACAAGATTAGACGAATTAGTTAAAATATCTGGAATACCAATTCTATGTAGGCAAGGAGACACAGAGGGATTGCAACACATCAGAGCTGAAATGCAAAAAATTGTATTAACTGTTGAGCAGCAAGGGCGCTACATTTTACTTTATTTCATTCACTACTTCTCAATTTACAAAAAATATAAAATATAAAAAATAAAAAGCACATCAAAGTATATTACATAAAATTTCATTGAAAAATATATATCAGAAATATGCCGAACACTTTAAAATGAGTCGAACTAAACATGAAAAGAGTATAGGTTGGCATAGCTGTAAATTACGACGAATGACGCAGGAATCCTTCAGTATGTCTACAAGGTAAACAATCAAGTCTAGAACAACTAATTTACGTAGTATTTTGTAGGTGATAAGTATGAAAGGAGTTTCCAAAATTTTGGTAAAGGTTTTAATATAATTCAATTGAAATTTGATGTTTTCTCAATAAATTCAAAATATGTAACTGAACAAAATGTTTTTGCAACGCTTTAAAATTTCAGAAACACTGGATTTAGTGACAATTTCTTTTTGACATAATTTCTCGTATTTTAATGTATAGATATATTTATAAAAATTTGCTGAAATCCTATTGAATTTGCATCAACTCATTTCGCAATCAAGTTAAATTTAGTGAGGATCACTGCAACAGATTAAATAAAAGTTGAGAAAATACCGATTGCAGACGCGATATGATGTTTCCAATTAAAGGCTTGTATTTTTGTTTTATATGTGTTTTTTATTTCCCCAAGCACCTCAACTGCCAATTGGTGATGAACCATATATTGGTACAAAGTCACATGACGGAAAGCCTCATTCCCTTAGCCCAGTGTTCCTCAACCTTTTAGTATTCACGGCCCAATTTTCAATTATAATTTTAATCGCGCCCCCCTCTTCCTACCGCATACAATAAAATGTATACAATAATAAATTATTTTGAGTATTTTGGCGCTAAACCTACACTACAACCTTAATTTTAAACTTTACAAATTACCAAGAATACGGAAATTTATTGATATTTTGCAGCACCAATCCTCAGCATTGAAAAAACAAGAATACTATGCCTTTTTATTGCTCTTGCGTCCCGCCAAGTAGGGCATTCTCACGATTTCGCGAGAAGTTTTGATTTGACTGGAATTTGTCTGGTCAGCTTAAAAGTTAAGTTAGGAGCGTGCCCAGATGCGAACAAATGTTTTCTCAAAAGGAGATGGAGAAAGTTCTATGACGCCAATTTCAATTCCTGACAATCTCATTCGAGTCGATCCTTCTATCGCTATTGAATCTATTCTTAATGTGTATGTTATATATATTTTTGTTTAATTGCAATTTACCGTATTAAATATTCATGGAAGTAAACTTAAGCAGAATCATGAATAAATTTTTAAGCGGGCGTAAGCGAGCATTAGACGATAGACAAGCATCGACAAGTACAAAGACGAGTGGGGTTCCGAAAATAAAATCAAGAAAATATTCTCAAGAATACTTAAATTTTGGGTTCACTAGTACTGAAGGAAATGAAGAAGAAAGGTCCCTGTGTATCATTTGCTCAAAACTGTTGGCGGCAGACAGCATGAAACCTAATAAGCTTAAACGACGTTTGGAAAAGCTTCATAGTGAGTACGTAAACAAAACCAGAGAATTTTCCAAATTAAAATTAAAATAATATGAAAAACAAAAATCATTGTTAAAAAAAACTTTGTCTGGGAATGAAAAAGCTTTAATTGCCTCTTACAAAGTTTCATAAAAAATATCCAAATGTAAAAAGCCTTACACCATTGGTGAAGAGCTTATTTTGCCAGCCGCAATTGAGATTGTAGAAATTACGTTTGGAGATAATTTTGCAAAACAATTGCAATCTATACCTCTTTCAAATGATACTTTACCCCGTCGAATTGCTGATATAGCTGAAGATGTAGAGTGTCAGCTTTTGTGGAAGTTACGTGACAAATTGTTTTCAATACAACTTGATGAGGCAACAGATAGTAATAAAGATGCTCATTTTATTGCTTATGTTAGACTTTGTGATGATTTGTCAATAGTAGAAGAATTACTTTTCTGCAAACCAATAGAACTCAAAGCAACAGCACTCGCATTATTTGCTATCTTAAAGGATTTTATGAACGAGGCAAACATAGAATGGAAAAATTGCGTCGGAATATACACCGTTGGTGCTCGTTCTATGTCCGGAAGATTCCAAAGTATTCAAGCACTTGTGAAACAAAAATCGTCACAGTGCATCTGGACACATTGCATGATCCACATAGAAGCTTTGGCTTCGAAGAAAATGAGTCCTGCTTTGAATATTGTGTTAACTACGGTTGTAACCGTAGTAAATTATATAAAAATGAGACCCCTGAAATCAGGAATCTTTTCCACATTTTGTAAAGACATGGCTGCAGTACATTCAGCGTTACCATTTTATTGCGAGGCAAGATGGTTATCACGAGGGAAAGTTTTGCAACGTGTTTAGGAATTAAGAGAAGAAATCGCCGTTTTCCTAGAAAAGGAAAACAGACCGGAAACTGAGAATTTTTGTGATAGTTTTTTTCTGGTGAAATTGAGCTACATGATCGAAATATTCGAGGAATTAAATAACTTGAATCTTCAACTGCAAGGAGCAAATACACATATATTGGATACGAGTGATAAAGTTAATGCTTTTTGTAGGAAATTGGGATTGTGGAGCAGAAATTTAAAGCGAGAAAACTTAACAATGTTTGCAAATTTGAATGATTGTATAAAAACTCACAAGGCTGAAGAACAACATGTAAAAGTTGCGTTTTTAACCATTGAAGATCATTTAGCAATGCTAGCAAAGAATTTTAAAAAGTACTTTTTTGCTGACGACAAACTGATATCAAGTTACAAGTGGGTGAGGGATCCATTTCAAAATACTCCCGAAAGACTCTCAATTGAAGAGGAAGAAACCTTCATAGATTTCACGACAAGCGGCGAAACCAAAAGACAATTTAGTAATAAATCACTCTTTGAATTTTGGGCAGGAGTGGATGATGAGTTTTCTGCACTAAAAACAAGGACATTTCGCATTCTACTACCATTTTCAACATCTTACCATTGTGAAACTGGATTTTCTGTGGTGGCTTCTTTGAAGACAAAATATAGATCTCAGATAAATATAGAAAAATAACTGAGAGTGTCTATTTCTAATATTAAACCCGCCTTCGAAGTCACTAATAATTATTAGATTTCTTTTTAATTTAGTAGGTTGTTTTAATTTAATAAGTTAATTATTAAATATGTCGAAATGTATTTTGTTTTGTATGTGTGTGTGTGTTCTTTCCTTTCAGTCACAATCAATTTTTTAATATAACATTTTCTCTTGGATATGCTCGCGCCCCCCTAAGGAGGCGTACCCCACAGGTTGAGAATCACTGTCTTAGCCGATACCCCTTTCTGAAAAATTGAATTGAATGTCAGACATACACGATTACTTTCCAGTGTGAATCGTGTTTTGTACATTTTATATTAGTCCCTCTGCTTCCCTCTCCCCAAAGCTTTACTACTAAAACCGTGCGGCCCATGGCATTGTATATATCTGAAGATGGGAATTGATTTTCCTCCACCTAATGTGCATTTACACCTTATCTTAGGAATACATTTTACGTCTTAATTAGATGGCACATTCGATGTGCTTGATATATTAAAAAGCTCCCATGTGATGGTGGATCTTTTAACCCATAATGGTAACCCATATCTTTTAACCCAAAACCCATAGAGGTGTTTTAAATCACTTAAGCCACAAAATTTCATTAATTCGATGCTCTCCAGATGCTATAATCTTAGTTCTACTTTAAACGATTGGATAAACTAGCATTTAGTAACGTTTACATAATAATACTATGTATGCAAGTGGAAGATCTTGATTGGTAAAGAGGTGTTTTTCTTAGTACCACGACCAGCACTTGTACTATTTCCCTTCAAAATACTCATGCATCGGCACTTAACGTGATTTTAACAAGTGGACTTTGAGCAAACTGTTTCTATGACATGATGATGAAGATAAAGTTAAAATTTCTTTAACGAAATTTCTATCTTTATAAACAAGCTTGCGAAATAAAAAATAATAACATGAAATAACTAAATTGGATATGGAAGCTTCAGATACCTCACAGTTTTAAATCGGACCTTTTAAAATTTTCAAAACACTAAATCTACAAAATGATGAAAAGTGCTAAGAAATAAACAGTTTATGCGTTTTATTTCAATTCACACTTTCTCTAAATTCTTTGTTAAAAATGAATCATTTTCCTCAGAGCATAATTCTTAATCCCAAATGTTTACAATTGACACATTCTTCGTATAAACTGCATGCAAGAGTTCAGAAAAAGGAAATAAAAATCGATATTCGATATCACTCTAGACACTTTATATGCAAAAAAGAAAGAAAACACATTCTGCAGACATGTATTAATGTGTCAAACTCATACAAAAACTGAATTTCATTCAAAATAAACGTGATTTCATGAGCTTTAACATCAATTAATAGCAAACGTTTATTTCCCCAAGTTCAAAAGACAGAAATTTCTGTAAGTTCTAGTATCCCTCATTGATTTGAAGTAGTGCAATCCATCAATAGAGATGTAGATTTGAATGCTCTGCCCTATAGTCAGGAATAATTACGAAAATTCCATCGTTATAAAAAAGAAATTAATAAATTAGAAATAATAACATGAAATAATTATATCCGGCATGGGAGCTTAAGATACATGAAAATTTGGAATCTAATCATAAAATTTTCAAAAATATGTAACAAAAATTTATGAAATGCCAAAAAATGTGCAAAGTAATAAAGAACACGTTTGATTTCCTCTCACATTTTCGATAAATTATGAAATAAAAATTAATCCTTTTCATCAGAGCAAATTATAGATCCAAAAGTTTTGCAATTTTTATTGCATTCTATTTACGAATTACATGAAATACTTCAAATAAAAGAAAATAACAATCGAAATCACTCTAGACAATTTATAAACAAAAAAAAACACATTTTGTAGACATCTATTAAAGCGTCATCTAAAACTAAATGCAATATAAGTTTGATCATGCTACAAATTTTCAATAAAAAGATATAAAGAGTCGGTAACGATAAAAGATTTAGATTTAATCAAAATATAAGACAATAAAAATAAAAAAGTAAACAAACTTACCAAATAATTCTTGTTGAAATAATAGCAATGTTGGTCTCTATAAAAAAATTGTTGAAACATATAATCTGCATTTAAGATGAGACAGAACCATCAACTGCTTTCCTATCCAACGACGAACTGAAGTTTAGTTTAACCAGCGGGTGACCGAGCTCCGCTCGGAGAAAACAGGCATCGAAGCTAACTCGAAGATTTAAATTTTCAATTGTGATTTATCAAAACAATACATGCCATAAGAAAATTTGTGAAACCATTGGTGAAAAGATAACCGGTTAAACTTCGGCTTTTCATCGTCCACCAGCGATGTCATGCCTTGATGTTCCATTGGAAATCCCCATCTGCACTGGTCTCTTCCATGTTTGCTGACCATGCACGGAGCGTTTGGGTTCATATCACCACACGGGTTATGGATCATCCATTTCGAGATCAGTTCCTTGAGTTCCGGATCATCTTCTGGAAACTTTATTAGTTCGCCATATTGGCTATAGATGGCAGCACGTTACTGCTTGAAACCTATTAGCCAAAATGGCGAACTATAAAGTTTGAAAATATCCTATCTGTAACTCTGAACTGCTTGACCGTAGCGCTTCAGAACCGGCGCCAATCGATTCCTCGTGGCCAAAAACCCCAGACCCCCAAGTTTACCGGAGTTTATTAATTCTGGGGCGATTTTCGACTTGGCAACCATTCCTCGTATTATAGTATAAGATTATATTAACGTCCCGTTTTTAAAGCAACTCGAGGGCTATTTTGGGACGGACCTCGTAATTTTGAACAACGGTCAGGTGAAACGAAGAACTGAAGAAAGCATTCAAGATTACACGACAAGCTTTAATGCGTGCGCACATGGGTTAGATAATTTTTAACGCCAACTCTGGAAAACAACGCCCAACGAAGGATTAAACGCATGCAGGTGGAATAGAAAATGGATATATATATATATAATACCTTTATCAAGTTTTTTCTATTAAAAGATAACTTGATCGAATATTTATTTTGGAAAAAAGGGAATTTTCAGAAATATTTCTGTTTTAATCTTAATTTATAGAGAAGAATATCTAGAACAGAAGTTAAACAGAAATTACATTATACAAAGGGGTAACAAACGCTGTATAACTTAAATTTGAAGTAATCTTTCGTTCTGCTTTTGTGGATTATATTCGACAGTTAAACTTTTTTTAAATTTAGTCTCTGAATATGTTTCAAATATGTTCGTGTCTGATTGAGAATGTAGGGTTTGTTTTTAATGGAAACCATAACGGAATTACATGGAAGAATATGTTTTTAAGGTTATTTTTAATTATTAAATAGAAACTGAAATGGTGAAGAGATCCGATTTCATAAGCATAGAATATTTTTGCCTTTT
>JAPMOQ010005844.1:0-10462 GCA_026543055.1 Argiope trifasciata
ATCTTGTAGCAGATCAGGAGAGTTTAATAGTAGTGCACAGACATCGCCATTCACAACAACGATAACTAACGAAGCAGTAATATAATTCTCTCCACTTGTCATCGTTGTTGCATCTTCAAACGGTTTCAAGATTTTACATAATAGTTGCAATGTTTTCCATTCCTTCGTCGTTAAGTATGGAAGATCGGCATCTAAGAGAGCAACTGTCGCTCTTATAAAGCTTTCCAACTCGACAAACCTTTCTATCATATAATATGTTGAGTTCCATCGAGTTGGAACATCTTGAATAATTTTTTTTGCCTCTTTACCTGCCGTTATTTGACTCTCCATCAATCTTGTATTTGCCTGAGAGCTTCTTTTGAAATGACATACAATAGTTTTTATTTTATCCATTAAATCAGAAAATTCAACTAGTGCATCCTTAACTATTAAATTAAGTGTATGCCCGAAACATCCCAAATGCGGCCATCTGAGCTCATTTCTTATTGCTCGGATAATGTTATTGGCATTGTCAGTGACTGCCACTAGTATCTTATGTTTTAAGTTCCAATTCTCTATTATCCTTGCAATTTCCGAGGCGAGATTCGAACTTGTGTGAGGCACATATAAAATGGAAACCTCCAGAAGTAAAGATTTCATTTTGAATTCTTTGTCTAGATAATGTGCGGTTATCGCCATGAAATTTTCATTATTTGCTGAAGTCCAGCAATCAGCTGTAACACAAGCTTTTTTGATGACGAAACAAGCTTGCTTTACGTCGTGTAATACTCCCTCGTAAATCGATGGCATTAATGAATTTACTATTGTATCTCTGCTCGGCAACCGATAAGCTGGATTTAAAGCAGATACAAAAGCTTTAAATCCTTTATCGCATACTATACTAAAAGGCTGATAGTCAAAAACAAACATTTTCAGTAGTTCAATATCAATTTTTCTCATCTCATTAAGAGTTAGCCTTTTTGTTAAATAGCTAGAAATCCGTTTCTCAAATAACTGCACAGATGTTTTTGTTGATTGAGATGCCGGAAATACAGTTGACAGATTTTCAGAATTTGCTATGTTCGTTATTATACCATTATTCTCAGGCTCCAAGGTAGATGCTCCTGAAGGACCAGGAACAGGCTCATCAATTGTTTCCTCAGTAACCTGTAAAAATAATTTTAGATCAAATTTAACTAGTACTAATGAATTATAAAATTTTCAGATGTGAATCTTTCTTGGAAAAATTTAATAGCAAAAGCAGATAATGTATTTAATTTTTTTTATTGTTTGAATCATAAAAGAAAATATATTTAGTTCAATATAATTTTGGAATTTTTCATTAAAATGCTATCTAAAATTAACGACATTAATCATGCATATGCAATAGAGTAAGGAAAATCCGCGCACTCAAGTTTTTTTCATGCTACTCATGCAATAATTGATTTTTTATTACTGTACTGTAATACTGATATTTTTAATAATATTTTAGTAATCGTGTTGGATTTTTTTTTTTTTTCTGAAAAATTGCACTTTTAGAAAAGTGAGTTTAAAGTTTATATTTTTATTTTTAATGAGATGAAAAGAGAATTTTTCTTCAAAGCTTCTTAAATTTGAAGGCTACTGTTTTTTCCCGTTATAGCTTAATTCATTTTTTAAATTTTCAATTCTAGAATTGTTCCCATAGATTTTTAAAACTCTAGTGAATATTGTGATCAGCTGGCACAACATGTTTTGATATTTCTTCACTATTTGACTTGAAAAGGCATTTTTTACATCCTGGAAATGCTTCTGCCAAATAATATGTATCATAAGTATGATTAAATGTGTTTCATTTGTTTATTGTCAAAATTTGTAACATCAGTGGAAAATCAATAGTGATTTATGATTATTTTAGTATGTAATAAAGAAAGTAATATAGGGATTAGTACAAAATAATATCGAAAATAGCGCAAAAAAATAGGGAAGGACAACAATTTTTAAATGATTGAAATAAAAACAATGAAAATGCTTTTCTTATAGTTCCGTTTTCAGCTATTAATTTTTATTAAAATGTCTTTGATTTCATTTTTATTGGTGTGAGACATAAAATAAAAAGGTTTTTGAAAATATAAAAAAAGGCCTTCAGATAAAATATTTAAATATTGAGAATTTTGGTCTTAATCATGTTAAAAACTGACATCTTAGTTAAAAAATGACAACATAAAAGTCAATACCCGAATGTTACAAGATGCTCGCTGAAACTCTTTTAATCTTATTGTCGGATGCTTTTTCATTATATGCTTGGTCAAATTTGTAACTGATGTTTTATAGGAGAGTTTGTTTTTGCAAATATTACAGCAAGCATGGGTTTCATCAACAGAAGTAAAGAATGTCCAAATTGGCGAGCGTTTCCTTTTGCCAATATATCCGCCACGCATTACTGATTGATCTGCAAAATTAGAAAAATATCAATTTAAAAATGGTTCTGTAACTATTGTTTTGAAACATAAGTGAATCAAATTTCTGCCTTTTATTTCATATAGGTAAGTATTTTTCTTAAGAAAAGTTTTTTTTCTCGATAAAAATTTAATTTATTAAAAGATACTAGAAAAAAGCTCTGTAATGGAAACTTCACAAAACAGATTTCTTTTCATTTGTTTAATTTCTTTAACATTGATTTTAAAAGAATTTAATTTTATCGTATTAACCTTTAGCATGAAAATTTATTGCAGTATTAAAATAAATTTTCAAATTATTAAAATTACTTTTTGCAATAACCTCTTTTTGTTTACACTTATTATTTAAAGACATTAAGTTAAGATTTTTATGTATAAGTTTCATAAAGAAATATTAAAATATTTCATTGTAACAAATTTATAATCTGAATGGGAAAATAATCTACCGCAAGGTTAAGGACAGCAATTTATTAAGGAAAAGCAGCATCTAGAAACAGACAATTTTCGTTAACTGCTTAGTTATATAGTTTATTTTAGCGGCAATTATTTAAAAAGAATGAAGAAAAGGCTTTAACTTTATTAACTTTTTGTTAAATTAAATTTTGATAAATTAAACAAATATAACGATTTAAAGTGTAAATATATAATAAAGTATAATTATAACTAACAAAGAATATAATTAATTTAAAATTTAAAATATAATTAAGAAATTTAAATAAATTAAATAAAGTAAGAGCAAAAAAATATTTTCCATAAAGATAGATGCCTTCAAAATTTTGCAAAAAAAACTCCTTGGATTTTGTTGAGAAATTTTTAATTAATAAAATTTTTTAGAAGTTTGGTTACGGCCGGAAGAAGGCATTAAATGTTCAATATTATTCAAAAATTTAAAGCTAATCACTTTTTATGTCAAACATGAAAAGAATACAACTAACTTACCCATTTTTCAACTGACTATAGTGGTTCAGTTCAACTTTTGTGACAGAAGTTATCTATTGCCTTTGGAATCCAAATAGATGTGATAAATGCTATAGAAAAGTGCTCTTCTTGTGTTAATCCGAAAGAAATTTTACAATAAAATAAATCGAATATATCTTGATAAAACCAAATAATATCAGAATAATTCCCTAATAATTAAATTAAATAGCACAAAAAACGGGATGGAAATAAACTTAAAACTGAAAATAAAATCAATTTGCGAACGAACTCGGACAAAGACGGTATAAGCAAATATTTCAAAATCCCTCTGTTGAGTTCTTCCAGTGTTGGATCTTTTATATCGAGCTATCAGTTCAATCATTGGTTCGCTTTAATCTTACTCCAAAACCCTGCTAAAATTTGAAACCTCTTCCCTATGTCGAATCATAAAACAGTGAGGAATATCTAACTGAGAACATGATATCTGCAAATTCTAATTGTTTTTCTCGGAAACAAAAAGTATAATATCCGATTACTTTTATCTTGTCAAAGTAATGACAAATAATAATAATAACCATAATATTTCCCCCAATACTGACATTTTTGTAGAATGAAAAATTTGTTGCTTAATTTAACGCAGTACGATCTAATTTAGATTTGGGTACTAAATAATTGTGATCATTAGTAAAAATATTTCATTATTTTAACTAATCTCCTTATAAGCAAATGACAAGTTTGTGTAAGTACGCTATTCTACGGAACACACTGTTGAGTAAAAAATTTGTTACAGTTGTACTTTGGAAGGTTGAAATGCACAGATGAAAGCAATTTTTTTTAGAAATTTTAATTAAAAACAAAGCTTGATTTTAATGTTTTACCGAGAAAATTTTCTTAAATTCTTTCTAAATATCATTGGACAAAAAATATTTTTACTCAGTTTTACAATCCAGAAACTTTTCTTTCTAAGATGCAGTTGATATAATAATAGATGTCTATAATAAATTTTCAAAATTTTTTTTAAATATAATTTACAAATATGCTTCTGTTGCTCTTATTAATTTTAAATCGATTTCATTATTGCTGCAAATATTTTATCATTCTTCTTCTGTTGTTGGTGTGAAGATCTAGCAGGTTTCTGTTTTTTTTTCTAATTTTTCAGATTTGTAAAGTTTGCTGAGATTTTTTAATGTTTATTTTTATATTTCTAAACACTACTGTTATTTTCTGTGATATAATTTGATGTAGAAAAATATATTAGCACTCTTCAATCTTGTGAATTGGTGTTAATATTTACTTGTGATTTTAATTTAGAATATCAGTTTTTTATAGTAGTGTTCTAAATTTTTCAGTGAAACAGTAAATAAAAATTCTCTAAGATTTTACAAAAACTTTGAAAAACATTTCATTTGAAAAAAATAATTCTGAAGTCAGAGAATCAATTTCTTCTTCTTCTATATTTTAGGAGCATGTTTTCATTAAGTTAGTTAAGTTTAATAGCTTTTTGTTCCAGATTAAAGTTTGATTTTTAGGTTTTATGACAGAGAGAGAATTGGAAAGAACAGGTGTAAGGGTTCTAAGTACATGACTATATGTATATATATATATATATAAAATGAGAATTTCTTTGAAAATTTAATATTATTCGATTCTCTAAGTTATTAAATTTATTCATTATTCACTTGTATCCAAATCATTCCCCTATGTATATCAGAAATATTTTTGATAATATTAACGCAATATTTATATTATAGAAATACTAATATCTGAGTATATTATATTTAGACTATTATAATATTATTTTATTTTATTTTCCAAACACTAAGGAGAGGTAAAAAAAAGTGTTGGGCCCAATTTATTCTGCAATGCCCCTCAGAAATAAAAATTTGATCTTGCATATATCCCACCAATATTCTTATAATTGCAGTTCTAGTACTAAAACTGGTAGCAGATTTCCGACAAGTCAAGCGGGGCACTACCCTAGTGTCTCTAGGATGAGAAGAGGCCACAAACAGGTCAAATTAAAGAATTTCATTTTTCTAGTTTCATAATAAGTTACTAAAAAATACAAATTCTAAAATTTACAAAATACTAGCATAAGTAACAATTTATCGTATGTGTCAGTCTTATTATTTCTATTATAATATTTATATAATATAAATATTGAGTAAAAATTATCGAAAATATTTCTGATATACAAAGGGGAATGATTTGGATACAAGTGAATAGTGAATAAATGTAATTAAAAAATTTGTCTCAATACTGTTGTGCAGATGCGAATCCGGAAAATCTAGAGTCATAATAAATCAATAAAAAAAATGTATTTTTATTTAGTTAATGAAATAAAAAAATCAACTTAAACAAAATAAATATAAAAATAATTGACCAATTTATCAGAAAAAAGTGGTCTCATTCTGTGTATTGCCTATGAGTACGAAATAAATAAATCCGCAATTGATTAAAAAGCGATTTGATTTGCTGCCAGGTGGAATGATAGAGGTAGCATTATTAGTAATGAGTTTATTTCCTATTTTAAGGCAAATTATTTAAATGGGACTATTGATGACTATGATTCAAGTACCAAGTTTTAGCTTTATTCAAGTTTTAGCTTTATTGTTATTTATTTTTTTACATTAAGTAATCTAAGTTATAGTTTAAAAACATTTTAAATTTAAATCTACAATAATCATAATCAAGATTTGTTAATCGAATATATCTGCAGCGGTTTTTAACACATTCTTAAAAAATTATCAATTTAAGATATGGTTAACAATAAAATAAGATTATTCTGGTCACAATTTTTTTTATTTAAAACAAAAACTTGAAAAGGCGAAAACAAAATAAAACTGCATATATCAGAAAAATTGGTGTGGGAAAAACATATTGAAGTCTTCACATGTGTTTAGTAATTGCCTATTTAAACGAAAGATATTGATCCTTTTTTTCAGATAGTGTTTTTTCTCGGAAGTCGAGTCATAAAAGATGGTAAGGGGCCCAGTAACTCAGGGGAAGGGTGAATAAAGGACGGACCTCCCAAGCTCAAATCATCAGCTGATTTTCCGCAAACCTTTTATCCACACGCCGATTTCAATCAGCAAGCATTTTGAATCGTTGCGTTGTTTCATATTTAACACACTTAAAAAAACGGGGGGGGTGAAAGTGGTAGGACAAAATTTTACTTTAAATAATACTTTTCTACTGCTTTCACAGTTTAAATTTTAATTCTTATACAAAAATTCACTTTTTAATTCTATATGAAAAATTAATTTAAAAAAGTTATTTTTTCTATATCATTTAAGAAGGCATAATTTCTAACACTTCAAAGTATTCCATAAACAAAAAATAATTTCAAATGTCTTATGAATCAAACTTATAAAAGAATTTCAAAGCCATTATTTTGTTTTTAATCTCCCAAAATTTTTATTAATTATTATGCAAAATTCCAAAACTTTTTTCCGTGCATTGTTGTGTAAAAGAAATTTCATTTTTTTTAAAACTCATTTTGAATTTTTTGAATAAACAGTACGAAGCAATAGAAATAATTCATAAGCTTGAAAATTCTATCTCTATGTAAACTTATAAGTGAAACCGAAAATGATAGATCACGCAAATTTTATTGCAATAACAGCGTCTTTACATATATCATTGGTCTGAGACAATTTCAGGTTTCTAGCAGATATTCTCTGTAGGATTTCAAGACCAATTACTTTCTTTTGACAGCAATCGGTTATCAATCATTGATATGCAGTTTCGTCAACTAATTGTATCAAAATTCAGGAGGATATCTCGTTGAAAAACGTTCAGCCGATCAATGAGACATTTGCCAGTAAAAAAAAATAATAATTCGATATTTTGTGCTTTTTATGGCAGTTCTCGGGAATGGTTTAATTTATTTTGTGCTTAAGATATAAAAAAAGATTTGTAGCTTTTTGTAGAAAAAAAATGAAAAAAAAAAAAAACTTTTTTTTCTATTTATTATATTTTGTTTTAATCTATTTTTTCCTATTTTTTTTTATTAATCATTTATTGACACTGAGTAAACCGGATATTTGAAGGGCAGGAATATCTTAAATGATACTCTTTTTTTGTTGTTAAATTAAATTATTGCCCACTTTATTATTTAAAAAATTCTGCTGAAGAGAGCCTTTTTTTTTTTATTGAAAATTATGTAGATGCCCTGAGATCATACAGATTTCTTTCAATCACATTACCATCCTAGATCTGGATGGTTTCATTCTACATGTGAAACCTGAAGTCAGGGATGCGAGACTTGTGTCATAAAAACGCATCGGTTTTCCAAACGAGAAGCACTGCAAAAGAGGTAGGCGAATTTTTGCGTTCCCTTAAATTTACGAGGGGTCAAGAGTCCCTAAGGGTAGGACAGTTAAGGCTCATTCAAGCCAAATGTTATCGCTTTCGTTTATTGTGCACTACTTCAAGGTCTAAGGGATTCTAAGAACAGAGAATGAGACGACTGTTCTGTTTAGTCAAACCCCGACAGTTGATAACATCATTTTGCGAATCCTTGCACGGAGAATTGTTTTCTTAACTTTTTCTAGGCATTTTTAGCAAAAATTAGTCAGAAAATTGGTTGGACAGCTAAAAAAAATGTATTAGAGGCTCATAATTGTCTATTTAGATATTAATTACCCAGGCCCTAAAACATCTCAAAGCTGTTTTATCAGAATTCAATATTGTTTATAATCATTATTCTCTATTGAAAAATAATTACATTTTCGTTTTTAAATGATTCCAAGTAATGAAATATACAACTCAAAACCTTATGAATTGTACCAATGTAAATGCATATCAAATATATTTATCCAGAATTTATTTTTGTTGTATACTTTTCTAATGATTTTAAAGTCTTAATAAAACTTAAAACAATCGACATTTTATCGCAATTTTTTCTCTCGGTTATTTCCACCACTTTAAATTCACATTCAATGAAATTGGTATTTTTAAAAACATTCAAATGCAGCTAAAATGAACAAACAATTCTTTTAAGATATTATGCAAGAGTATTTTATTCCCCATAAATTTCGGTAAGTTTATAATGTCTAATTTTTTTTTTTTTAAAGTACGGAGAGCTGGTGATCATTGATGACATATCTAATGGTCAAAATTTTAAATATACACTAAAAATTTGCAGAATCGGTTATAAGTGAACATGATACCTAAAAACAAAAGCAACTAGATAAGTTAAATATATCCTGCAATTTTATCAAAATATATAATTGTATTAATTTTTTGAATATAATTTGTAAAAGGAGTGATTATCCGTCAGTCTGTCTGTTCATGAGAGTTTGATTAATCATTTAAAAATAGGATACATGAAATTGCTTTGCTTTGACATCATTATTACAAACACGTATCCAATTTTCGCTCCAATCTAAAAGGATAGGAAGACGTGCTTCATACATACTTGATTCTATTTAACAGTATAAAGAAATACGGATACGCTGCACTGCATAAACATATGCATAAGAGAAAGTAGAGAGGTAAACACTATCATTGATCTTTACATTAATTGCAAAGATTAATGGTAGTATTAGACTGTTAGATTGCTTTTAATTATAATAATAATAAAGTACTGATAAAAATTGCTTTCCAGTTTGGAGCCCGCAAATTTTAAGGTTGTTACTGCCCCATTGTGAGCAATTGTAGTCTCGTTTCATAAGTAACACCCCTATCAGTAACAAAATATGAGTGAAGTAATATATAATCCCTTATTTGATACGAGTAAACAACAGATTGTTATTTCAAGGCATAATTATGAATGCTATATTTTTGAATATTGAAAAATAATTTATCGCCCACGCATCTTTGAAGCATTTATCTGGATTATTTTGCATTAGAATGTGCATAGAGACATGGAATTAAAATTCCTGCTGCTCTTTACAAAAGATACATCTATCTCATTTGTCCACACATGTTTTATACTTTAATGAATATTCTCATTTGCAAATCAACAAAAAAATGCTTCAAAATATTATAAAATAAATACAGAATCTTTGAAATTCCTTTTTTTAGAAAAAATATTTTATACATCTATTGTTTTATCTAAGAAATATATCTTCTTTGATAATCTTTTTTTAAAAAAGAGAGCTTGTGGTGTTAAAGACTTTAACAATGTTACCAGTCTCTTTAACATTCCTAACAAAAAAATCAAAAATTCAATTCAATTTATTGATAAAATTAATGTTATATAAACAAAAGTATTGATATATACGTGACTGCAGCATTTAGATTTTCTGTTATATATATATATATATATATACACACACACATTTGGATGAATTTCTGTATTGACCAAGATGTTTTAAAAAATTCACGAGGAAAAATTTATCATTAGCAATTTATTTAAAATATCTCTTTTAATTAAAAAAAACACGAGCTATCATTCCGTACAAAGGTATTCTCATGCACAGAAAATTTAATTATACGAATATCAAATGGTTGCAATCATGAAAATATAGAAAAATACAGTATTAACAGTGGTTATGGTGTTTATATCTATTTAAGGATATCAAATATGAAATTTATTCAAAGTGTTGAATACCAGTAAAAACTTGTTTTTAAAAAAAATCTTTCTGCGGAGACTTGAGTGCGAAAGAAATCTCTTTTTCGTACAATAAGACCAGCCACGCAATTGCTTCCAGCAATAGTCATTATCTTGCGATAAGACCGGAACAGCTCAGAACTACGACTCTTTGTGAAAGGAGAAACGTGTCTACATGTGATCAATAGGTTCCGTTGCCCGCCCCACCCCTATTTGTGGGAGGTCTGTTCCAAGAAAGGCATCATTGTGTAAGGGACTTTCCCTATCCCTATGAATAATAGAATTCTTGTTTGAGAGCTTCTATTGGACAGATCGTATCGACTGTAACTTTCTACTGTGATTGCAAGAGCTGTAGTTGAAATATCAACAATACGATACGATCATGGTAAGGGTGTGATTTGAATCACACCCTTTGGTGTGATTTGAATCACACCTCTCAATGAAAAGTATTGATCACTTGTATCTGTGACTTTCTGATATCGGTGACGTAATAACCGTTCTGAAAATATTCGTCATCCCTATTAATATCACACTCTTAAAATTGAATTTTTCTAAAGATTACAATACG
>JAPMOQ010005854.1:0-33115 GCA_026543055.1 Argiope trifasciata
GCCCCCCACTATTTCTGCACTCACGCGAGTGACGAGAACCAACTACCATACCGGAAACGTCGCATCCATATCTTTGAGGTGTAACCCCTGTGAGAGTAAAATGAGTCATATATGAAAATATAAATTATAGCAAAAAGGTATACATGACAGTTTTGTTATCATTTTGCGGTTATGTGAGCATTATAAATATAAAAAATGCTCTAATCTAGATGATATTTCGTTTATAGTCCTGCAACCAAAAACGTAGAATATTTTTCAAAATTATGGGTCCGCTCAAAAGGTGAGAAAGCATTAGAAACGCGTATCATCTTTTATTTACAAATATCACTGACGACAAAAACAATGTATTAAATCAATGTATCAATGTATTAAAATCAGAAAAAGGGAAACTTATGGTGTCTTTTTTTTAAAATATAAATCTTTAGATTTAAAAAAAAACTGAAAAAAATTATATATGCCAAAATTGTTTCTAGTTGTATCCTGCACTTCCTAAAGCAGTCTTATCATGGAAGACAAAACAGCTAAATACTTACTTGTTGAATGAACTTCTATCGTATTTGCCGATTACACCATAAAGCATATGATTGTTTCCGATGTTTTTATAGTATCAAATCTACACACAGAGACATAATCAATTCAATATATATATATATATATAATATATAATATACTTATAATAAAGCTCAATGTGTGTCTGTTGGCGCTCTACAGACCAGACCGTTGGACCTACAGCTACCAAATTTGGTACATGTATACCTTGGAGGTCGGGAATGTGCACCTCGGAGCCCTTTTTTCAAATTTTTAATTAGAATTTGAATTAATTAAAACTTAAGCGAAATTTCGATGATTTTCCGCTATAACTTGCGAAAATATTATCGCACAAACAGGATTTTTACATCAATTTAAAGATTGAAAAATTAGCTTTCTAATGGTATCAGTGTTTTAATGTGTAACTTAAGCTTTTAGTTTTAACGAATTTTTAAAGAAATATTTTAACCATGTTTTTCAACAATATATTTCGGACAAAACAATAAAATTTAATCTGCACGAGCACGTCAAGGGGGAAAAATTAGGTTTTATCAGCGTGTTGCCATCCTATTGACGGAAGTTCAAACTAAAAAAAAAACTATCATTACAAATTAAATCTAAAGAAATGCAACTTTTAGCACGTGACTGGATAAAATAAGAGAAATATAATATGTGACATTTTCTAAAATAATGAACGAGCAAAGGGAAAAAATAGCTTTTATTAGCTCTGTTGAAACCATACTGACAGAAGTTCAAATTAAAAAATAAATTAACTATGACTGCAAATTTAATCGAAAAAAATGTAACATTCACCACGTAATTGGATGAAATTAAATAAATATTAAATGTTATGTTTTCTAAAAAAGAAATACAAGACAAAGGTTTCTATGATCGTTTTCAACATCTATATCATTAATTTAGGAAATCAGTGTTAAGTGACTTTCGAAGTTTAAGTATATCTGGCAGAGAAATTATAAAGAGAGCAAGGCACATAAGTATTTAATTGAAAATTTTAGACCCCATTTCTCTTGGCGGACCAGCTGGTCGCCAAAGGCGTCTAGTATATAATATGCTGGCTGATACCCGGCACGCGGTTGCTGTAGAAGAAATAATTTTGGAAGTATCGTTTGGAATTTAAAATAATTTTTTAATTAGGAATGATAGAAAAAATAATATTTATTTTCATATCGGAAATGAAATTCATTCATTGAAATTGAATGATATATAAAGGAGAAGCATAAATAGTATTTATTCTATTTTTTACTTTAAGATTTAAGAGCTATAGGGTAAGCAATATTTTTTTTCCGTCTTCAGCAGAAACAAGTAATTTTCTTCATTGTCCGACTCGTAAGCATCCAGCATAGAACTTGATAGAATCGCTTCAGCTGTACGTCAGCGCATAAGAGATATACAGACAGACATTCATTTTCATTTATATAGATTACATAATTTTACTATGCCTATAACCATCCCGTAACTGCAAGTAATAAGCATTCAAAGTTTCATCACTATCGGTTGAGCTGTACGGCAGTGCATAAGAGACATTCAAACAAACATTCATTTTTATTTATATAGATGCAATGATATTTTAAAATCTGATTTTAATTCTAAATAATTTCGAACTCCATTCTTAAATATTTTCTTATCTCCTGATCCCATTGCACTTTCCTATTTAATTAATTCAAGAGAAGCTTTGTAAGAATGCGTTCTTCAGCGGCTCTCATGCTTTGAGTGAAGGGATAGAAAATTGACTGCTAAGCAAATTCTTCGAAAAGATTCCTGTGTTTCCCTTGCCTGTTTCGTCTCGTGTAGAAAAATCCCTATAATGATCTGAATTAAATATAAGGATTATGAAAAATATTTTCCCTATCAAAATATAGTATAAAAGATCAGGGATTAATGACTTCCCTTTCTTTTACCTTCTTCTGCTTTTGTGTCACGTTGTGGACGGACGTGCCTTGTCGGCACCATTTGTATACAAATTATGCCTTTCCAGGATGAATTAAAGTGATCTTAAATATTCAAAGTGTCTTCTGGAATCAAAACTGCATTCTACTTTACAAAAAATTATGTCCACATGTTATTATATCCACACACACATTATATATAATGATATTTTAACCTCTAATTTAAATTCAAATTAATTTCTAAAGCTTTATCATAATTTAGCCCATATTCATTTTAAAATATTCGCTTATTTCCTAAACCAATTCCTGGGCCGCGGTGGCCCGGTGGTAAAGTCTCGGCTTCGGAACCGGAGGGTTTCAGGTTCGAGACTCGATTCCACCGAAGAACCGCCATGTGAGGGGGCTGTTGCACGTTAAATCTGTCAGGCCAAATGTCCTCCCGCTGGTGTGGCGTGGTGTGGAGAGGGGGGTGCCAGTTCAGGTGTCGTCCTCGTCATCTGAATCTGGTTCAAAATTGCGATGTCCGTCCCAAAATAGCCCTCGTGTTGCTTTAAACGGGACGTTAATATAACTAAACTAAACTAAACCTAAACCAATTCCATTTCTCTATCTAATTAATTCAAGAGAAGGTTTGCTAAAAGCCGAAGGTGTTGCCACGGTGTGAATGACTGATAAAAGTTTCTCATCTAAGCGAATACTATTTTAAAAAGATCCCTGCGTTTCCCCTGCTTTAAAATTGACACGCAGAAATCCCTCTGAGAAACTTTATACTATATTAGCAGTGTAAACAATATTTTCCCTATCAAAATATGGTATAAGAGACGGGGGAAAATTGATTTCTACTTTTTTCTTGTAAATATCAACTTTTTTCTTATAAATATATTTTTTCTTGTCATGTCTGCTATTAAATATCCATGCCTATCTCCGGAAATGGAATAAAGCGAATTTAAAAATGAAAAGTCTTCAATGTCTTCGAACCTGCTATACGTTTCCAAAAATATTTAAATCTTTACGTACACACACACGTGAACATGTGACTTTCAAAGAAGGGGAAACACATCTCTGACTAAAGGTTTTTCAAAGAATTTCTTGAATTAATTACGTAGATAACGTGGAATCAGATAAGGAAATAAGAAAATAATTTAGGATTCCCTTGATAAGGGCTAAATTAAAAACTTTAAAAATTAATTTGGATTTAAATTAAATGTTAAAATATCATAACAATTTCCCTGCCCTTCGGCACACAACCACCCCCTACAAGGGTGTCTGAGTAAGAAGTTAATGTTTGAATGAGTATTGAAAGTGACACCTACGTTTCCCCTACCTTTACATTGTACAGAAATCCCATTCATAATTTTATATAGAAGCCTCAATAAGATCAAATATTTCTGTAAGTTTTTAATAAACTTAAATAATATTCATTACCATCAAAAAACAATATGAAAATGTACAATATAAAAATGTTCTGCAGAAACTCGGTCTCTTGTATCTCAATCTGTAAGATAGTCTCTATTTTTTTTAGGACTGTCTCTAAAGAATGCTTGCACACAGTGTTCTTTAATAATAGAAGGCTCACCAAAATCATCAATTTGATGTAAAATAATGTGATAATAAAGTATCAACACAATTCTGATTTTGTATGTAGCACTTGAATATAAAAACTAAAAATATGAGACTCAAAATGTTTTTATTATAATATTAATACTCAAAACAAATGACATAAAAATGAGTAATTTCAAAAGAAGAAAATAACTTTTAATCCACTAATTAGCCAATTAGTTGTAACTAGTGAAACCTTGACTACCAATTTCTGGTAGTGGGTGAAACTTAATGATCCAAAACTAGGACATCAAGAAGGTGGACGTAATTCTTATTCCCTCTCTATTCTCACTCAGGAATATTTGTTTCAAAAATAGAGAACAACATATCCATAAGGAAAATAGAAAGAGGTAGAATTGTGAGGTTCACATCTCAATAAGACTGCTGCATTTGAATTTAAGTTATGATGGCGCCTATCACAACATCATCATCATGAAGAAAAGAAAAAAACTCTGAAAAAAAAACGGGCCAATCTGAGTTGGAATTTGGATTTAAGAAACACGGGATTTTTTTTAAATTTAAATTATTATTCATGACTTAATTTGAGTTTTTCTGGTGGGTAATAAGTTCTTAATTTTGACTAGTGGAGACGACGGGCCAATCTGAGTTGGGATTTGGATGGAAGAAAGACGGGATTTTTTTAAAATTTAAATTATTATTCATGATTTAATTTGAGTTTTTCTGGTGGGTAATATGTTCTTAATTTTGACTATAGTTAGTGAAATTATTTGGATGTGGTCTCATAGAAGTTTGATAATTTTGTCTAAAATTATTTTGTATTCTAGGTACAAAGGAATTTGGGAAATCTAAATCTAAAATTATGTCTAAGTATAAAAGGTGTTGGTTGCCTTGCTCTGACTCGGGTTTCATTATTTGTGCTTGGATTTGGTTCTGAAGGTTCTTCCATTTTTAATAGTTTAGTTGTTATTATAATCCATTCTGTAGGGGTAGAGGGAACTTTTATGCTTACAAGTTGTTTTAGTTGAATTGGCAGCTCATCAGTAAGAGTTTCTAAAACCAATTGTGGATTAAAACCTAACTGTCTGTCACAATTTAATTTTTGATGAAAACAGTCAACTAATTTAGCCTTTTTTAAAATTTCAGCTGTGAAAAATCAGAAAAATTAACAATATTAGGTTGAATAAACTGTTAAGTTAATATACAACATAAGTTATCAAAATTATCAACATTTAAACAATTATTTATATAATGAGTTAAAGCTGATCTTTTAAGAAATTCTCTAATATTTTTTAAGTTTCCCCAAGTTATTTTTATTATTGTCTTGACAAATTTTGTTAAAATATCATGACCATAAATCCACTTTCATTCCATTTTCGGAGCCAAAAGGGATTGTGGAGGGTTCTATGAGTATTTGATCATATTATTTTTTTAAATCAAAATTAAGTTCTAAACTTTGAGGTTTAGACACATTTATCACAGAGACAGACGGACATTTTTCATTTTTTTATTTTAACTCAGAGAGGTTTGAAACGTAGAGTTACCACAAAATCTCGAGTTTGAATTTTTCGACGATTACTGTACTTTCTTTGAACTACATATGCGAGAAAGTAAAAATGGCAGTGACTTGTTAATATGTAGCATTCATAAATTGCATCTCGTGAAAGAATGAAACTGAAAAAAAAATCGAAATGATGTGCAAATATTCATTCAGACAGAGGACATATAACCCTTATTTCCGCCTATTATCGTTTGCAGAATGTTGAGCAATAAAAGCCGTAAGTATTGTCTGGTCTTTTACGAAGTTATTCATTATGTATGGAAGATTGCATCTCATCATTTTGATCGAAAAGTGTTTTTCTCTTTGCGCTGATTACTGCAATGCTTTATTGTATCATCAGTTTGAGTTTTAGGTTGTTACAACCAGCCAAATTTTTTTCACTCACAAATTTTGTTTCGGCCTGATATTTGAATGCAATTTGCAACTTTTGCCATGGATACTTTCATAAGAACTCATTATTCAATGCGCATAGGAGAATTGACTCATGAAGATTTCTTGTAAAAATTTAACGCTATCTTATAAAATTCCGTACACTAAGTAATGCTTTACTATAGAATATTGGCTACGTAAAAGTATGTATGAATGTACTTAAACCTTAACTGGGGTGGAAAAATTTAGGACTTAACTGGAGGGGGGATGCGGTCTACAAAACCACATTTTCTTCACATTCTAATTAAATTTTATAACAAAAGTATTAGTATGAAAATCTGCCAATATATTCTGCAGATATTTTTCTTGATATATAAATATGTTTTAGAAATTTTTCAAAATGTATTATCATTGAAAAAAAACTGCGGTATATAACATACATTATCTTCTCAAATTACACGCAACAACAAATAATATTCATAAAAAACATATTCCTTTTTACTTTTAAATCACATCTTCCCCTGTTTACAAAGTCATATAGAAAACAATATTAAGAAAATTCAAAAATTATATGAAAAATAAAAATTCGCAATGTATAAACTTGGCCCTCTTTTTATTGGCTTCTGTGACTTTCATAGCACGATTTTCTTGGGCATTTTAGATTTACCAGTTAAGAACTAGTACAAAAATCAACCTGTAAATTCTGTAGGTATTACTCTTGGTATATTAATATATTTTATAAATTTTTCAGAATCCATAATCACTAGAAAAATTAATGATGTTTAAACATACATATCAAAATGAGTTGAATGCGAATTTTCGTTGAAAAACTCTTCTGCGTAATTATCCTCATCACTAAAATAACTTTCTGTTTCATTTAAAAGTCTCTGGAGCTCTGCTTCACAGGAAGATAAGTATAGTGGATAATATTTCAAAGATTAAGTTTTAGAGCCATCTGCTAAGTCATATATAATACTGGAAAATTAAAAAAGAGGCGCGGTCTTATTGACGCAGAGCAAAGAAATAACTGAAATATTTTAAAAAGCATCCGCTGAAATCTGTGAAGGTAGACTTCTGTAGACTCTATGACTATGACTCTATGACTGTAGACTCTCTATGAAGGTAGACTTCTGTAGACTATCTGTGACTTCTGTAGTTGCAGATTAGATGATGAATAACTTGTATTAGGATTGTAAGCTGTTCAAAATGCATGATGAATTGGAGTCATCTGCCAAAAGGTTTCTAAGAGAGTATTTAATGTTATTCATCTCTGAAAACAATGAGTCACAGGCATAGGTAGATGAAAATATGCTTAAAATACCATGAGACAATGTCATAAAAAACAGTTAAATGTATCTGGAATCGAAGTCCCTGTTCCCAAAATTTCGTTACTGGCATTGTTACTTAAGTTGCTTGTTAACTTCTCTATTTCAATAAATTCCAACTTCTCCTTCATTCCAATAAATTTTTAAATCCATATTGAACTAGACTAGAAATCAATCAGTTGCATTTCAGATTCTTCAATTTCCAACCATTCGAATTGGTGCTAATTCAGTTCATCAGATGAAGTCACATGCAAACCGTTTTGATCGGCGTCGTGCCCAAAATATTGTGCCGTGTGCTATCGATGGCACGCGTGCCACTAGTACGCCATCCCTAGTCTACATTATAAATGTTAAATAAGTGTGTCGAATTGTATTCATCTAGCTTTCTTCATTTCGTAGTTACCATGCTTCTTTTTCTTGCATACAGCCGACCACCCCGCCACCACTGAATGTAGCAGTATCGACAGGATTTGTTGTGGTCGACTGTTGTTATCATGCTATTTTATATTTGAACAGCCGGACCAGTCGGCATGGATTTCGTTCAAAATTTTATAGATGGATATAGTTCGGCATACTTATATACAATGTGGCATAAATTTCGGCATACTTAATAAGAATTGTATCTATCTAACTTTCTTCATTTTTTAGTTACCATACTAATTTATATTCGAACAGCGGACCGATTGAACTTCTTCGGCATGGATTTCGTTCAAAATTTAATAGAAATCTACAAATTTGGTGTAAAGATAGTATACCGAATTTCATCAATTTATTTCAAAGCGTTTTTGAGTTATCTTTCTCACAGACAGATAGACGGACATTTTGCAAAGATGTGTTTTTAAGTTCGGCTAGATATTGGAAATTCGACAAAACCACGAATTCAAATTTTTTGACCATTAAGTTTACTTCGTATCTATACTATGTACAAGAGAACGCAAAAATGGGAAAATTAAACTTTTTATATAACCTAACAAAATTTGTATCTAAATAATATCGTTTCCTCTCAGTTAATTTAATTTCAAGGGATAATTCTCGGAAATCTGGGCGTGATCATGAACATCTGGTCACCTTATCTGAATCGGTGCGAGGCATTATGTAATAATCACGTTTTCACAGTTATATCCCAATTTCACTCCCAAAAAAAGTCTCACCATTGCGAAAGTCTTTTCACCCAAAACAGAAACAACAAGTCGCAGCTGGAAACTATACCGAATTTTATCCATTTAGTTTAAAGCTTTTTTGAGTTATCTTTGTCACAAACAGACAGATGGACATTTTGCGAAGATGTGTTTTTAAGAGATCTAAAGATCTAATCTAATAAGATATAATCACGCAAGATCTAAAACGTGCAAATTCCACAAAACCACGAATTCGAATTTTTTGTCCATTAAGTTTACTTCATATCTATGCTACGAACAAGAGAACGCAAAAATTGGAAAATTAAACATTTTATCTAATCTATCAAAATTTGTATCTTAGTAATATAGTTTCCTTACAGTTATTTGATTTCAAAAGGTAATTCACGACAATCTGGGCTTAATCATGACCAAATGGTCACCTTATCTGAATCAGTGCGAGGCATTATCTAATATCACCTTTTCACAGTTATCTCCCAATTTCACTCCCAAAAATAGTCTCATCATGACGAAAGACATTTCACCCAAAACAGAAACAAGAAGTCGCAGCTGGAAACTATTCTATGCAAAATCAATTTCACACTTTATGGACAAATCTTACGTAAGTTACGTGAGGGTTGGACAGATAACGCACTGCGTGGGACAGCGAAACGAGAATTTCAGTCTGAAAGTGACTCACCCCGGTGTGTAGTTGCAACGTGAGTGGGAAAAAAGCATCAAGGTCCACCATAACCTACCCATGACCTTCAACTCGAACGGTTTTTTCACAATGACTGACGCATGCATAGTGGTTCAAGGCTTATTTATTTGAATGGGTGCTTTCGACATTGGAAAGCATGTGTTTCTGCTTGCCAGGAGTAATTTTCGGCTTTATTTTTGATGACCATTAAAGAATGATTCAACGGTTGTCAAATACAAGAACGTCACAGGTGTATTGTTTGTGTTATGAATGCTTTCATGATATGATGCGATAGTTTTTGTTAATTTGGTTTTACGTTTTTGTCATGCCTTAGCTTAATCGAATTATATATTTGCATGGCTTAGTTAAAAGATTTTTTTTTAAAAATGCAATCGTATTTTCGTTGCGGGAAGACTGCACTAATCGGTCTTGTAAGCAATGCAATGACTTGACAAGGTCAGATATTTTTTTAATGGATTTTAATTTAATCCTTTTGAAAGTAGTTTTAAAGACAAATTTTGACACAATAATTAACAACATACAGCGACTTTTAAAAACAGTAGGTATATCTTATGAAAAAATAATTCGCAACTAATATTGAAAATTATTTAAAGTAATTGATATTGAAATTAAATCAAAGAAAGATAACAAAGTTTTATTTACTGTAATGGGTTAATAGCAATGGGTCAAAAATTTTTTTTTTCAAATTATAGAGCTCTATTTTATCTTAGAATTATAAAATAACATGAAATTTGTTAATTAGGAATGTGACAAGAATAATGCTTCAGAATGAATTTAAACAATATTTGACTTTCATTGGAATTAGTTTGACTGTGATGCATTGTTAATTAAAAGACAAAGCAAACTTAAATAACTTTCAAAATATCACAAAAAATATGGATCTCTTAATGCTCCTTGAATTTATATGGTTTCTAAGCAATTGCCTCATTACTTCTTTAATAATCTAGTCTGGACAGGATACCTGATTCAGGATTGATGAGGCCGAAATACGGAGGATGAGGATGAGTGTTGATCCTTGGAGGGAGGAAACCATGAGTTACACTTGTATTATTCATCTCTTATTTTGAAAGAGTGTTAGTTTCTCTGTGCAAATATAGAGTACTAAATTCTAAAGTGTGTTTTGGTTCTTTTTTGTATTAATCTAAAAATCTATATATTTCTGAAATCAGGGATTATCATCTGGAAATGATCAGAACATCACAGCACCTTTAATCCTTTATATCCACTTCTTTTATTAAATTCACTCACTAAAAGTTCCCCAACTAGTGCTAGGGCCACGGTGGCCTGGTGATAAGGCCTCGGCTTCGGAACTGGAGGGCTTCAGGGTCAGTGATTGTGTAAGTGGTTTTGGTACACGTTAAATTCGTCGGGACGGAAAGTCCTCCCGCTGCTGTGATGGGGAAGTTTGGTGTGGGGGATGCCAGCTCATGTGTCGTCCTTGTCATCCGACCACGGTTTGAAATTACGTCTTTCGTCCCAAAATAACGCTAGTGTCGCTTTAAAAAACGAGACTTCATAAGACTAAGTTAAACTGAACGAAACAACTCGTTCTATGTTTCCGACCTCGTGTTACTTGCGAAAATCACTTTTTCTATATCGGATAAATTCGTGACTCTCCTGCCCCAAAGTCGAGATTGTTTCGAAGACACACTAATCCTTGTTTCATTTCATAAAATTTATAGATAAAATATTAAGTAGAATTTCACATTACATTAAGTCAGATAAAGTAAAAAAAACTTCTTTGCATTAACATAACGAAATACACATAGTCTTGTGACATATTTAGCTCTTCAAAATCCTATTAGGTCAGTGGTTTCCGTTAAAAACTATTTTTGAAGAGATTTTTCTTAAGCAGGTGGCAGTTTTTTGATGATTTATTCCAGATAAAAATGTCTTTTTAGCATCTAAAGAAAGTAATAAATGGTGCACTGACTAGGCCCTCCATGTGCGAACAAGAAAAATCACCAGAACGGGAGAAAACATGATGGAGTAACAAGAGAATGATATGTGGTAAATCGGTGTGTTTGATGTATTTCGTGAAATATGGCCTCCTGCTAACAAACAGCCCATTTAAATGCTGAAACCACTTTATATATGTGTACTCGTGATGTGTGCTATTAAAAAAATTACATATTAAAAAATATTGCACTAAAAGGTTGTTGACCATCATTGCTCTGAAGAAACGTCACAAATTAGAAGACAATGCATTCGTGGGTCTTCCAGTTATTTTAATATTTTATGGAAAACCACCGCTGCCACCACTTATTAAATTGTGACGTTTCTTAAGAGCAATAATGTTTATCAATCTTTCAGTGCAATATTTTTTTTTAATAGGTAACTAATTGCACGCATCACATTGCTCTTCAGAATCATCACAATAGCGACACAAGAAGTAATTTTTTTAATGAATTTATACCCCGTTAAAACTATTCTCAGAAATACCTCTCCCCATTAATGAATGACATAATATTTTAAAAGTACTAAGCGTATAATTTGTAAAAAAACAGATTTAAGACATGAAATATTTCGTGGAACTCAAAAGTAACTTTAAATGACTACGGAACCAAGTTGTGCATTTTAATAAATAGGTATTTCTCCTTTTTTCTAAAACCTTTTAATGGCATTAGTCTTAAAACACTGGATCTTAATTGATTGAACATCGATAAATTGATATCACTTTCATCCATCGATAAGCTTATTTGGTGATAATGCTCAGTAGACTGTAAAATCTGGTTTAAGATTGTTCAGATCACTTTTTTCACATAAAAAAAGTTCTGATTTGAAGATGTTATCTGCCAGCATTAAATACGATACAGTTAAGCGCATTAAATGGTGTTAGTTTTCATAAATAGAATTGAAAATAATTCTTCAAAAAATTATGAAAGTCTGTGATAATTCTGAAATTACTCAACAATTGTTTATCTTTTAAAGATGGTGTAATGCTTTCTTTTTGTTGTTGTTTTAGGAAGTTCCGAAAGTTTTCATAGATTAACTTAAAAATTACCTAATAAAAAGGTAACAGGATTCAACTGTTATTTAAGGATTTAATTAATTTTTGCTCTTTTAAAAATCTTTTAGTGATTCCAGGTAAGAAAAACTCGATGACTAACATATATTGCATGTTTATAGATACTTTGGCTGTTTGCGCATGCGCCAAAATTAGAAACGGAGGCCGGGAGATGGCAGATGGAAGAAGACATATTTGCCGGCGCCCCGGAATACAGGTAGCGTGTCTTCCCTGTGATCTGGGCGTCCCTGGTTCGAGTCCCGTTTCGGGCATGGTTGTTTTTCCTCTTTTCTATCAATGAGTTGTATAAATCTGGTGGTTGAAAAGTGGTTGTGTTGAAAAAAAAAATTGTATGAAAAGTGGTGGTGCAAACGAATGTGAAGCATGAAGAAGCTGACTCGTGCTCTTGGCCCTATTTGGCGTTACTGAACAAACAAGAAACGCTCATTTAGGCTGAAATCACTGATAGCTTTCTGTCAGTGGGCTTGTTAAGTGCCATAAGTAACAAAGACAACAGAAGAGATGCTTATTTTTTAAAAATAATATATAAAATATAAAGAACGTAAGCAAAGATCGGAAAACAATAACGACAAAAAAAATGCATCTGACGCAAAATATCAGAAAAGTATTTGTTTTATTGCACATCACCTCATCTCTAACTAAAATCGACCGAAAGTGATTGGTAAGGTATTCTGAAACGAGCAAGATTACTTTTTGATCACTGATTAAATGTGACTTTTTTTTAATTTTGCAATTATGAAAAAAAATCGCCAGTTTTAAGAGTTTTTATATAATAAAGCTCTTATGACTTTACACGCATATGAATTATGCATCACAAACTGGAAACTTACGTAAGCCTGTTTATTGTTTAGTTAATATTTTTATAAAATACTTTAAATTGAAAAAAAAAAGACAGCCCGGATTTCAACACGCAAAGTAAAAAAGTTTTAATTTACCCAGGTTAATAAAAACACCATGAAATGTAAGCAAAAGAAAAAAGAATGAGAATAATAGATATAAAAGAATGAGAATATTGAAATTTATGTAGCCTTTTCAGGTAAATTTTTTTGCTACCGAAATTTTATTTTTATCGTTCTCTCTCCCTTTGTTATTTTTTAATTTATGTATATTCTATCCAACACAAAAAATAAATTTTATCCATCGAAGTATAAGAAAAACAATAATAACTTTCTCGTATACGTATTATAGAAAAAGTATAATAGTCATCCAAAAATTTGTACTCGAATCTTTTGATGAATCTCCGCATTGTAGACTTCTCCGAGTTCGAAAAACACATTTTGCGGAAAATATCTGTCTGTCTGGTACAAAGATAACTCAAAAACGCTTTGAGCAAGAACGATGAAATTTGGTATACAGTTTTAATGCCATCTTTCTTTCTGTCAAAATTTGAGCAAAATCCATTCATATAAAACCTGACTGTCCGGCTGTTTGAATATAACTTAACCCGATAACTAAAAAACAAGGATAGTTAGACAAATAAAATTTGTAAAAATTTAACTTCTATAGTGTAGTATTTACCATATTGAACAAGATGGTATGTCGGTCTGAACTTTCAGAAACATGTAAATGCGATAACCCAACTACGGAAAGAAAATGTATTTTCTATGTAATTTTGTGACTATAATTATAGATCTACGTCATATTTTTGTCTAGTTTGGTTAAGGATAACGCATTTAAAACACATTCGATTTCCGGATATTCCTAACCGCATACCTGGGGGATGTATCAGTAAAAACTTCAACAAGGAATTTACAATATTCAGTAAAAATGCTAAATTCACGAAAAAGATTAATATTTCGTATCTATTTGCCAATGTTATTAAATATTTATTATAACATCGTTTTTAGAGAGTATGCGAGAAAAGTTTAGGTTTAAAACTAATGTTTAAAGCTTTAAATATAAATTGCAAAAAACAACCTGAGCAACGTGGTTAAAATTACCAAAATTATTAATTTATTCGATTTTTTTTTACTAAATCTCCTTTTTCCAAAATTCTAAGCTATAAACATCTATCTTATTCAGTGCTTAGTTGGAATATAGAAACATTTCTTAAACAAGTAATAATTCTTCTCAATAGGAAAGATTAATTTTTATTTTTTGCACTAAGTTAAGGAAAAACAAACGTAGATTTTTTTTTGTCGAACAGAGTATTAAATCCAATACATTAAAAAATGATCAAGAAAACACTTAAAAAAATGTTTGTTAAATAATTTTCTAAATATTAAATTCTAGCCGCCTTTGGCAACCAGTTGGTTTGCCATGGTAATGCGTTCTAAAATTTTCAATTAAATCACTTATTCATTGGCCTTAAAGAAATTGCAGGCATTGATTAGCCTGAATTTAATATTTTCTTGAAGATGATGGACGGAAAGTCTAAAAGAACACGTTTTTTTAATAATATTCTTTAATTTTATTAATCAGTCAGTTTTAACTATCGGTTATGCTTCCAAAATATTAAAAATGTTTTTTTCGGTAATGTTGCAAAAATATTAAATATGTTTTTTTTTTAAGGAAAGCGAAAAAGGGGAAAAAATAGTGAATTAATGATACAGATATTGCAAACGATTATAGAAATATGCCATTAAATCGGGATTTCAATGCATATCCTGTCTAAATTCAATCAGGTTTACCGTAAATAAAGACTTGTTGAATTAATGATTTAGATATTACAAACGATCATAAAAACCTTTGCTTTGCAGTTATTTTTGTAGAACATATCACATTATATATATTTTTTGTTTTATCCAGTCACGTGCTAAAAGTTACATTTCTTTAGATTTGATTTGAGATGATATTTGTTTTTTTATTTGAACTTCCGTCATCGTTTTCTTTTATTTTATCCAGTCACGTGCTAAAAAAACATGGTTAAAATATTTCTTTAAAAATTCGTTAGAAATAGAAGCTTGAGTTATACATTAAAACTCTGATACCATTAGAAAGCTAATTTTTTTTATCTTTAAATTGATGTAAAAATCATGTTTGTGCGATAATATTTTCGGAAGTTATAGCTGAAAAACGTCGAAATTTCGCTTAAATTTTAATTAATTCAAATTCTGATTGAAAATTCGAAAAAAGGGTTCCGAGATGCACATTCCCGACCTCCAAGGTATACATGTACCAAATTTGGTAGCTGTAGGTCCAACGGTCTGGCCTGTAGAGCGCCAACACACACACACACATTGAGCTTTATTATAAGTATAGATTATCGTTTTATTTTAATGAATAATGGCAAATTAGTGCTACAATTTCTTTTAACATTATTACTTAAAACAATTATTGTTATAATATTTAATAATCAAGGAACTTAAAGTTTAAATCCATTAAGTGAAGGTTCATGAAATAAGGAGTGTTAAATGTATTTAAAGTAAAAAACCAATAAACTCTCGATATTTGTTCCGACTTAATTCTCTTTCCACTATCTTGATAACCCCGCATTCAAATATTGAAAATTCAGTAACCAGCAAATGAAGAATGTTCCCTATAATATCCGTGACACCGTTCCTTTGTAATTAAGTTTTATTAGAATAAATGAAAAACCAAATTCCAAGTATGAAGGATTATATTCCGCTGAGTAGCTAATGAAACTTTTTTAAACTATAAATTACAAAAATTAAATTGGCAGACAATTATTTTAAAATTTCACTTTCTTTTGCCGTAAGAACCGATTCAGAAAGAACAGAGTGAAATTTTCCAGCAGACCTCACGCGCTGTGACACAAAAGCGTGCCCAGGCCGTGACGTCACAAGTGCTCTGACCTATCAGTGTTCCGAATCAGTGAAAGAGATGAATACATAAAAATCGTGGTATAATCATCCGTAAATCAAGCGAGTGCCTTTAAAAACCGCAGATGGAAGTAAAGGAAGTAATAAACAGGATTGAAATATGCTCCGAGGTCTGCATGTGACTTTTTGTGGAATTGTAGTCAAATGGGATTTGACCCGCTTGTTCTTTTTATGTCATTAATGAGAGTGAAACAGAAAGTGTTTTGACTGATATCCAGTTTGATTAACCATTAAAAACTGGATGTTATGTCAGAGATGGCAATTTGTTTTATGCGGAAGTGGATGAATATTCTATGTTTGGTCTACAGTAAACTTAGAGTTTGGTCTACTACTGAGAATGCTGTGAGCTTGGTTTTCTTGTATGCATCTCTACTATTAAGAAAACATAATGTGCGTGTGTGCATCAGTGTATATTATCACTCTGATGAGCAGACTGAGTAATCTAAATCTAGTAAATTCTGCCTCATATTAGAATGGAAAAATGTGTACATTAGAGCAATTATTTTGAAATTCCACTTAATTTAAAAGATAAAATCAAATCTATTAAATTTAAATTATAAAACAAATTTCTAATTAATTAAAAATGGAAATATAATCAAAAAATGTAAATAAAATTCTAATTAATTTAAAATGCAAATATAATCTAAAAATGTAAATAAAATTTTCATTAATTTAAAATGCAAATAAAATTAAAAAATGAAAATAAAAATCTAATTAATTTAAAATTAAATTAATTTTTAAATTTTTTTCGATATAACTCCTGAAGATAATAATCACACATAATTGATTTTTCTGCTATTTTAAATTCTTAAAAATGTTTATTTGGTGATAATAATTTAATGTTATGATTATATCTTCATTTCCATGGCGACCACTATTAAAATGACGCCTAGAATAACACAAAGCTAGAAAATAGAATTGAAACCCAAAGTGAAAATGTATATGGTTGCTCCTAGTTTGGCTAATTTTGGCAGTTTTTCTAACATAGCGGTTTATGATGATTGATGGAGAAATCAAGTAGCATCCATTTCGTGTATTTTTCCTCTAAATTTAAGCACTTAATTTTTTTGTTTGATTTTTAACAATTAATTTCCTTATTAATCTGAAATTCAAACCATTTTCATTGCTCTGTCATGAATTTAATTGCGATATTTTGCTCAAAGATTGAAACCAGTGGAATAATTATTCTACTTATTATCTGATCAGATTAATTGAGGGGAAAAAAAGAAGTTATAGTGCTAAGACATTTAGAAGAAATACTGGATGCTCAAGAAATAACAGGGGGTATTTTGAGCCCTGAAGTATGTTACGTTCTCTGCGAAATATATAAATTTGGCCACCATACAAATTAAAGTATGCTGTTTCGATTGATCAAGGAAAAAATAGAACCAAAAAATGCCAACAGGAGAAATTTCGGCGCTAAGATCAAAAACTTTATTATGTAATTTCTTATATGGGTACTTTGTAGCATTAGCATCAATTTATAGCAACAAAGATAAAAGGGCGGATAGGGTGAATTTATATCATTCTGCAAGAATTCATCCGTTGTTTGCATTGTTACTAGTGAATGCACTTTATTAGTCAACTGTTTTATCAGCGGGATGAAAATTCCAATGTAGAGGACCAATGATCATAACTAACCTACGAAGAATGATTCAAAGGTTTAAAAAGCTGTTAGTTGGTTCTTCTGCCTACCATATTTTTGGAATCTCTTATAGATGTAAAAAAAAAACTTAAGCCTCATACGCGCGTTACGAGTGAAAGGAAAAAACAAACAAACAATAAAAAGTGAAAATGAAATCTACTATAGCAAGTTTCAAGTTATCATGTGAGAACTTTATTTCTAAAGACATTATTTGTCTTAATTAATTTAAGCCATTAAACAGCTTAAACCGGTTGGAAACAATCACGAAACTTCTCAATCGATTTCTATCCACACACCCCTTCTCTATATTTACGCTTTCCAAATGATAAACTACTTTCCAATAAACTTTTTAACATATTAATTCAAATAGAATTTTTATAAAAACAGTATTATTTTGACACAAACTGCCATTTTCTAATTTCGGCGATCTTAAAACAGTTTCATAGTGGATTAATATTAGGATAAGAGTCAAATCCTATGTTTTCCACTTAAGAATGAATGACGTGAAATTTCCCTATTGGGGGAAAAGAGAAAATATTTTTTATCAAAACTGTTATTCATAAAAGTATTTTCTCTATGAAGTTTTTGAACATATAATAAAACTTAAATTATTTAATATCCTCTGAGAAAAATTACGTTCTATGAAAATAACAGCTATGATGTCATAGTTCTACGTCAACGCTTTGAAAATGCATCTGCTGTCAAAGAAGCATAGGTAATAACAAAACAATACTGATAAAAGCAGGATAACCTTATAAAAACGCATCTGCTTTTAAAGAAGTATACATGATAATTATTCAGTACTGGTAAAAGCAGGTAAAAAAGATATGCAATTAAAAGATTGATGAATATTGCCGCTTATACTTTATTCATTGCTTACGCAATTTCAAGCTTCAATTATTCATTGCCTACACAATGTAGAGCTACAATCATTTGTTGCTTTCAATTATTCAAAATCTTCTCACGAAAATAGATCATGTTCGTACGTGATAACAAACATTTTTTTAACATTAGATCAATGTTTCTTCATCACAAAATAAATCAAAAATAGCCCTTAACATTTGAAAAGTGTTTTCAAAAAATGTAATATTACCATTTTCGTTGTCCTATGACTATAAAGTATTCTATTATTATTAGTGCAATGTTTTTCAGTAAAAATAATTTAATTTTTTATTGAAATCGCTTTAATTTTAAAATTTATGTTCCGCGTCCAGCATTTCGTGTTATCATGATAATAGCATAAATTTAGTAAAGTAATCTAACTTTGATGAATTGCATCTTGTCATATGAAATGAAATTTGTTCAGTAAATGTAGAGTATTCTGAATAGTTTTCAAGCTAATTGCCGAGATTGGTTTGGGTTGTTCAAGCTGGGCACTGAAATTTTTCTCAAAAAATGGGATTTTATGGGGTGCAGGTGATAATATATAGCATATGCAGAGGTTAAGACTTACCATATCATATAAAAACTTAGAAAATTTCATGGTATTTGTTATTGATTATTTGGTTTTATCATATTGTAAATATGTAGATGTTCATGACCGAATTCAAAAGCCAACAATTCAATATTCAACATTTTTTAAAGATCAGTACTTATTTTTGAACGTTAATCAAACCAAACCAAAACAATTCCGATTTCTTGCTTGAAACTTGAAAAATTTATTTTTAAAAAATATTTGAAGGTGATTATTCATGTCAACAATAATTGATAACATTAGCATCAATTTTTTGTGATAACAAGTTGAGAATTGAAAGTTTTGCTACAAAAAGGAGGTAGCACCAATTGTTTAAATTTGCAGAAAGTAGTGAAAAAACGTCTGAAATTCCAATGAGACAGACGGTTCCATCCCTTAAGAAACGCGGAAACAAAGACTGGAGCTAGTTACATCTTTTTGGCACAAAATGAACAAGGATTTTTTTACCACATATAACTCTAAATTCTCTACTTCTCTGGAGCTACATCCTTTTGCAAGAAAACATTTCAGTTGTTAATCATATTCATAAACGATGACTTCTTGAAGTCTACTCTGTCAAAGGAGACACCATTAACAATGAGTTTTACCAAATAGCAATAACTAGTTGTTGTGTCATCGACTTATGAAAGACAACAACTCCTTTGATGGAGAGGTGGGGAATGAAGTTCGATGATCGCATCCACCCAGTAGTTCAGACTGCAGTTTAACAGTCAACCACCTACACTGGATATACCAAATTCAAATGCTGTAATCTTCTATATAAATAAAAATGAATGTTTGTCTGTGTGTCTCTTATGCCTTCCTTAACCGTTCATCCGATTGCGATGAAACTTGGTCAGCTTATTGCTTACATCTATGGGATGGTTATATTCATAGTACAATGATCTAAAATAAAAATTCGAATCTCAATGGTATCTATTAACCAAGGATAAATCTCCAAATAGCTCACTGAGAATATACAATAGATTCAGTAGAAATTCTAAATTCAAGTTAAAGGTTAATATTGTATGGCTATTGAATACAAATGTCGTACAAGTCATTCTCAGAGGTAACACCTTTATTATAGATTACGCGAAAAAGTTTTGGGGAGAACAATCTTGGGAGCTTTAAATTTTAATTAAATGTTAGCGTTTTTCGCAATAGCTTCCAAGAATATTATAGAACAAATAAGTTGTCACCATCTTAATTTTCAAAAATTATCTTTTCAACCATATTAACGATTTTAAGTTATAAATATATTTTCTATGTTTAATGAATTTTGAAAGAAAATATTTTAATCACATTTTCTAACATTAAACTTGAGAATTGTGAACAAATATTAAACGAATCATGAGTTTCTTTCTTTAGCATTCTAAAAGAATACCGAGTTTCACGATTCTAGAAGAATATACAAATCTAATATATAAAAATGATTATTTGTTTGTCCGTATTTTATATACTGTCGTAAAGCTCATCTCATTTCGACAAAACATTGCCAAATTATTGATTGATTGCACTTAATATTGTTTTTTCAGCGGCAGCAACGCGCCGGGTACCAGCTAGTATACCATAAATGAATACCTGAAAATTAATATGGGTAGAAAAAATGAGTCATCTGTATTTTTAACGGCAATTTGAGTCTATTCAAAAAATTATAGTTTAAAACTTGGAAGTGCTATAAACATGACTTTTTCGTAGATTTGCACAATATGACCCCTTTTGATATGCATTTTATTGTAAAATAAAGAATCAGGTACATATCCAAAAAAAAAATCCTCTGATGAATTTGGCTCAAAATTTGGAGCAGATTCACAGTAAAGACTATTTACATGGTCAATAAAAGAGGGAGATTATATAAATTTAAAAGCCAAAACGACAAGAAAAAGACGGTATCAATGCAAAAAAAGCAAAAAACTTGTATTATTCATTTCATCTTATTTTGAAAGACTGTTAGTTTCTCAGTAAGTCGAGAAAAGGGAATAATCCAAATTTTCAACAATATATCTATTTCGTGAGTGAAAAAATTGTATTCCCCCCAAAAAGTAAAATATTAGTCTTTGCATGATAGTTTTTGGGGACAGCACTAAGTGATATTTGACACTCTGTACACTGGTATCTGGTCTCTTTTCTGGCTGGTTTAGATCTGGAATCTCTTTTGCGGGAGCACAGAATACACTGTCTCGTTGGATTTGATTTTTTTTCAGTATCAGAATTTACTACCTGAAAATTCCACGCTCTCGCTATCTTGCATCATCGCAACTATTGTACTTTTTTTCAACGCAACTATCCTTTTTTATACATAACTACTCCAAAAGCTTTACAATAGGAAAAACACGTGACCAGTCCCGACAAAAGAACCTCGAAACCAGCAAAACTTAGTAAACTGCCAGTCAAAGCTGAATCTTTCTTTCATTTCCTCCAGGCTGAGTAAAATCGTGATAAAACAAGCAAATTCTGCTTCGTCCACGTTTTCTCGGGATAATAACGAACTGCAATATATACGAACCCGAGATAATTCGGGATAATCAGGTTAGTGGTTAAGTAGATCTAAATGGATGTCTTTCATGAAAATATGCAATTTTACCCACAAAAACACACATTTTTTTATAACTAACTATTATAATAAGAATATTCAACTCCGGCTTAGAAGTGTGGACATTGCAGGATATTGACTAGAAAGCCTAAATGACGCCTGCGTAACGGGTCCTCAGTTCCATTAACGCTATCTGCTTTTTTCCTCTTACTTTTGCATTTTTATTTAACATTTTTGAGTTTTAAGTTTATCTATAGAGGTGTCTTTACGTAAAAAATGCGATTTTAAACAAACAAATAAACATTTTTTTATTATTAGATCGTTTTTCTATTTGCTCACACGCTGTCATTGTCATATAGCGCCATCTCGAAACCGATTTCACCATGACCAGCGGGTGACCGAGCTCCGCTCGGAGAAAACAGGTATCGAAGCTAACTCGAAGATTTAAATTTTCAATTGTGATTTATCAAAACAATACATGCCATAAGAAAATTTGTGAAACCATTGGTGAAAAGATAACCTGTTAAACCTCGGCTTTTCATCGTCCACCATTGGAAATCCCCATCTGCACTGGTCTCCTCCATGTTTGCTGACCATGCACGGAGCGCTTGGGTTCATATCACCACACGGGTTTGGATCATCCATTTCGATATCAGTTCCGGATCATCTTCTGGAAACTTTATTAGTTCGCCATATTGGCTATAGATGGCAGCACGTTACAGCTTGAAACCTATTAGCCATTATGGCGAACTAATAAAGTTTGAAAATATCCTATCTGTAACTCCAAACTGCTCGCCCGTAGCGCTTCAAAACCGGCGCCAATCGATTCCTCGTGGCCATAAACCTCAGACCCCCAAGTTTACCGGAGTTTATTAATTCTGGGGTGATTTTCGACTTGGCAACCATTCCTCGTATTATAGTATAAGATAAAACTGAGTGTAAGATCAACATTATAAGTAATGATAGATAAATTGTAAAATGAATAGTGTTATACAGCAGAATGTTTTAAAATATGTTGAACTAAATGCATGCATAATTTTTTATTTATTTGAACGTCCAGTTCATACGCAGGTTTAAGATTGAAAAATATCAATATGTAATCAGTATGCGATTCGTATCTAAATATTTTTCAGATATTTTATTAAATTTACAATAAATCCCAAAATAAGAATTACACAAACAACAACAAAAAATTAGTATAAAATTACGATTTATTAAAATCCTTTACGAAGCAAGATAACAGCTTTTATAATTCTATAAATTAATCTAGGATACAAGAAGAACATATTAATAATGTCCACTAGAAAACACCTGCTTGCAAAAAGGTTTGACACAAGAACTATATATCACACAAAGACTGTCATTAACAGACATTTCGGGCAATAAATGCTCAGAAGATACATAAAATATGCAAAATAACTACATAAAAAAAGCAAATATCACAAACATTACATTAAAAAAATCTTACGCAACAGACTCGTTTTAACCTGTTAACGGGTAATTAACTTATATTCAACTCTTTTTGCATTTAAATATTTCGTCATAGCCTGTTAACAGGTTAAAAAACTCCGTCACAGTCGTTATTAACTGAATTTTTTTATTATCATAACTGTATTTCAGATAAAGACCATTCCATATACAACCTCTTATAAGTTGTTATAACATAACTTTGGGTCCATAATAGTATATATAAGAAAAATCTATAATTATCATCATAATAAATGATTATAAAGTTATTAGCAAAGAATTATCATCATAGGAAACACATTTTTTTTCTCTAAAAACTGAAAGCGCACAAACACATACAAAACTTCAGACATTACAATCGCGAATAGCTAAAATAAGTAAAAAAAGAAACATAAGTTTTTAAAATTAAATTCAAACTAACCTATGAGTCGCAATCAACAAATAAACAATGAACAAAACGCATTTGTGTAATAAAACACTCAACTTTCAGTATACAGCAATATTAACAATCTGTTACCACACAACTAAGGCACAATTGTTACTTTACACAGCTCAATAACACATGAAGCTTTGATAAGCCTTTTTAATGCAGTTTTTGATTATCTCAGAAAAAAGTCGAAAAGTCCACCGGGATTTCTATTCGATATAATTCGACATTCTAGAAAAGTCATAATTAGTAAACCAGTCCATATTTTCCACACACACACACACATACATTTTAAACAAATATTAAATTCGGTATAAGAGTACGAGAACTCAATGCAAATATTTTTTTTTATCCATTTTGAATTAATGACTGTTTTGACAAAAATATAACCTCCACCAACAAAAATTCTTCAAACAAAGATGTACAATGTCAACATAAGTAAAACTTCCAGACTCTTACTAACTAACATAATCACGAAATTATGAAGTCGCATATAAAAGACAAAAAATAACTTTAAACCCAATGCCGTAATTTAGAATTCAGTGTTGAAGTGTAGTTTAGTGTGCCTCCGAATTCGTCGCCAATATGGCAACCCCTTCTAGAAACGTAATGCTGTTTTGTTTGCTACCTTTCGCAATGATTGAGTTGTACATGAACTAAAACTATTTTATGAAAAACATTAAATTAAAATTAATAAAAAATGTAAGCATTAAATATTTTAATTTAGTTATGTATTATAATTAAAAGTTTTTTTTACTATTTATAAGACTCTGCAATTTTATTTTTAATGAGAATACGAACAGAAAATATTTATTCTTTTGCAATTTTTCTGTCGGTATACATTTTAAAAATTGTCTGCAATGGAATTCTTTGCAGTTCATATAATTATTTTTGTGCTCTGATGGTTCCCTCGATATTTTTTTTTGTATAGATAATTTTGCAAGAGTGGATGTCTCGTGAATAGGATGGCAGGAAATATTTTAAACCTGCAGAATGGATGCAATATATATGTAATAGATGTGAGTGGAATATATACGTATATATATATATGAGAGTTGAAGTTAGGAAAGGATGTTTGTTTGAATGTACCGTTTTTGTTTTCCACACAGTCCTTATGTTCAATGTGCCAGCGAAGTTACTAGATTCCCATTTCCGCTGATAGCGTAGCCATATGACTTTTAAAAGCCTCATGATAAGTTTAAAAAATTCTGTCCGAAGCCTTCTTCAGATGTTGAAAGACATCGCATGCTTTAAATGTTGCTCTTTGCACAATAGACCGGAAAGCCAGTTTTAAAAATTTCTTTATTTCAAAATTATTAATATAAGCACCGATAGTGATTCCAAAGATTTAAATACAAATTGCAATATTTATCAGTAATTTTAATCAAAATGGTAGTTAATTTAATCAGAATTCAATTTAATTAATCAGATCGTAATTTTAATTCAGGAAGTGTTAAGCGTAACTGTTTCGCAGAAGTGTTAGTTTAACTTCTCCACCATCTTTATTGGCGACTTGGCATAGTTGGCGCACTAAACTACTCTTTCACCGAATTCAGGACTCCCAACATTGTATGTGGCGTAATATTAGACAATCCAATAATATCACAATATTTCAGAAGATACGTCACAAGTAATTAAGAACTACACCAACAAACAATACAAAGATCTTTTAAAGGTAAAACAGCTCTAGCTTGATGAGCGTAGTTTAATCAGTTTCGCAGTAACTGTAAACTCTTACATAATTGGGCAACTTTTGTTAGAATGCCATGAACAACACATTGCTAATCTCAATAGTTAAACGCGAGAAGTGGCCTCAGCTTTCTGAGTAATAGTAGCCCTTAACAGAGAAGCACTAGTCATCCACCCTATTATCCAAAGCAATTCGTGGTTAAAGAGTCCCAGGTTAAAAACACACTTTGAAGGTACGGAAGGGTGGATCGATGGATCTACCTTCTCCTGGTTGGCACCGGGTTCTTCTTGTTGGACGAAATGTTCTTGCACTTCGGAATGTGCCTTTCTGCAGCAGCCTCGTTGAATTTTCGGCCGCAGTGGGGGCAAGGGACGTAATCTGAGGTGTCGGAAGGTGGTGGTGGAGGAAGGTCGCTCACCTTACCACCCTTTGCCAGGTGCTGTTGGACCATTTTCGCTTGGCGGATGGCTTCGATGAAATCGTTGTGCTTTTTACGCCAGTCAGACTTCTTTGCAGGCTGTAAAAAAGAGAAAAAGATGGTAAGCATGCAGCTCAGCTATGGATTTAAGTCCCAGCTAAATTTTCATTTGATAAATAATTTCATAAACAATTTTGTTTAGGGCTTCTCCCCCCATCCAACGGGCTTCGGTGGCCTGGTGATAAGGTCTCTGCTTCGGAACCGGAAGGTTGCAGGTTCGAGGCCCAATTCCATCGAAGGACCACCGTGTTTGCGGGTCTGGTGCACGTTAAATCTGTCAGGCCAAATGTTCTCCCACTTGTGTGGTGTGGAGTGGGGGGGTGCTAGCTCAGTTGTCATCCTCATCATCTGAAAGCGATTCAAAATGACGAGGTCCGTCCTAAAATAGTCTTAGTGTTGCTTTACAACGGGGCGTTAATATAACTAAACTAAACTACCCCCCCACCGCTGCTTCTGTCCCAATTTTGACTATAAAAATATTCAGTTAGTTATATATTAACAGCCCACTTTGAATCAACACTAGGGCTATTTGGGGACGTTCCAAGTAATTTTAAACCACGGTCAGATACGATGATGATACCTGAACTAGCATCCTCCCCTCTCCAAACTTGCACACCACACCGGGACGAATTTAACGCGCACCAGATCCGCTTACATGGCAGTTCTTCAATGGAATCGGCCCTCAAACCTGCAATCCTCCGGTTCCGAAGCCGAGACCTTACCACCAGGTCACAGCAGGCAACAAAAATATTCAGAGGCACGATGCGCGAGTGAAAATTATGGAACAGAGCTACGAATTGATTGTTAAAGATTATATATTAGATATTTATAAAATGCGTCTTAACACGTTCACTGCTATTACCCATGCCTGATACCAGGACCATCTATCTAATTAGATGAGCCCTTGTTTGCTATCTTTTAACTGTAGTAGAGCATGTGTCATCTAATAACATAGATGGTTTGGTGCAATGACATATTATTTGTAACGCACATGCGCGTCAGTGGCAGCGAATGTGTTAAATGAAAATTCTGTTAGCTGTTAGCAAGATTTTGTTATAAAAGAGCTCAAATTAGGCAAGAAAAGAGAATAATTTATGACAATATTACAGTGACTAAGTCACAGATGATAAGTAACTGCTTTGTCAATAATAATTATACTACTTTCAAACTGTTTTGATATCTATCCACCAGCTAATGTTTAATTTTAATTGTAAAAAACAGCCCGAATTTTTAAAGACTTTCCGCGTTTTAGATCTAAACGAGTCTGAGATCAAGATGACTCCAAAATTCTTTGAGCTAAATAAAAATTATTATTAGGACCCGATACCATACCAGAAATATTTATCAAGTTTCCGATGAAATCCATTGACAGGAAGTCTGTCAGTCTGGGTGTTCGAGTATAAATAAACTGGATAATTACAAAGCATAAAGATTTTGATGCGTAAAATTTGTTATACAAGTTTAGCACCTAAAATGCAGATCCTTATGAAATTTTGAGCCAGATCTTCCAAAGAACTAATCGCCTGTTAGCCGGTACATTCGCATGCGTTTAACCACAACGACTTAAATTAATTAAATTCATTATGTGACCTTGATAAACCTAGGACTCTGTGTCAAATTTCGGCTTCAATTCAGTCGGAAAAAAAAGCGTTGTAAATAGAATTCGCATGATAGATTCAATTAAAAATACCAGATTCATGCCTAAGATACACATTTCGCAATTATTGTTCGCCAATGTCATGTAAGTCATTCGAGGTATAATCCAAAATCTCCAATTCTATGTGGGGTGTTGGGTAAGGTGAGCCATTTGGAGGATGCGACGGATTCTATGCAGCTGGACCCCGTGATTGTCGGGGGCCTAATATGATCAAGAACTAAAACAATGTTCTGAACGGTAATAGCGTGGTGGAAAGAAGAGAAAAAGAAATTTAACTGGAACATCCGCGAGGTAAATTTGTTTTGAAATATACGAAATCTAAACATATATTAAAGCTTAGTTCAAGTGTGCAACACATTATAAAGTATGGTCATTTACCACACAAACTATGTTAAATTGCATACATTAATTTGATAATTTATACTATAAAACGTTTAATATTATTATATCGCTTAATGCCCTTGCTATACTAAGCATCGCAAAAGAAATCTAAGACCTCAAATGGTTTCTTGCATTTGGGCCCCTTCGTAGAAAAGGCCGGGTCTGGTAATGGAATAAGTATTTTATCGGTGAATAAGCAAGAAAGTTTCAGAGAGATAATTTCTGCTGGTTAGAAATCATGTTTTTATGACTGCTTGTACACAACTCAAAAAACGTTTTTACACACCAGCGTCCTAGCATAGAGGTAGCATATATTCCCCGAGATCTGGGCGTCCGGTTCGGGCATGTTTGTTATTCTGTGTTTTATCTGTGAGTAGGTGAATGTGCCTCCTGTAAAAAGGGGTTGTACAAGAGAATGAGTGAGTGGCAATGTCGAACTCTTGGCCCTAGTTGGCGCCACTGAAAAACAAGGGACGCTAATTTAGGCTTAAATCGCAGACTATCGGTGGGTGGGTTTGTAAAGTGCCATTAATAACAACAACAACGTTTTTAGACAGTTGGATGAAATTTAATATATTGTCTTTATACTAAACCTGTATATTTCTGTCTAAATTTTGGGTGGAATTCAATCATTAAAAAATAGTTTGTTCCAGTGAAAGTGAGCATAAAATATATATATAAGTAAAATATATAAGATTTAAAATACAACTTAAGCATCTAAAGTACAAATTCTTATCAATATGTACATCTGAATGCATATAAATGCTTTGTCTCAAAAACGAAAGGACTAAATAAATGATATTGCGTATGATTTTGTAACTACGATACTGATTCTTTCTTGAATTTTGATTTATGATGATCAATAAAAAAGGCGTCGTCCAAAATCCATATTTGTTATTCGCTTTTTTTTTATAATGCAATTAGCTGAAGCGGATATCTTCGAAAATAAATATCAAAGCACTCGTGGAACGTTCTACAACTTCTTCAAGAGAAAAAATTTTCATTCAGGGATGGAGGATAGGTGAATAGCATCCGTTAATGAGTACGCGAGAAAGTTTAGGGAAGACACCCCTGTTTCTGAAGTTTGAAAATGAAGAAATACGAAAATAACGACGAAAAATATACGAATACAGCAAGGAAGTAAATTGATGTAATATTCAGTCAATTCAACTTATATTTAGTTAATAAGCTTTAACAGATTTATTATGGGAATTTCATGACTTCATTAAACTAAAGAAAAAAGGCTGAACGTACTTTGGGATCCGATTTGGGTAGGCCTTTCTTTACGAACTGTTCTGCCTCTGTGCCCTTGACTCTCATTTTGGTAGCATCGAAGACCTTGACCTTCTTCGTGGACACTTTCTTGCAAATGGAACGATGCTTCTCTATGCGGTCCTGATTGAAGTTCCGGCCGCAGACGGTACACTGTTCCTGTCCTGGACCGGGAGGTTTGCGAGGAGCCGAATCCTTGTTAGTGTTGGCACTAGGTGCAGCTCGAGTGTTAGCCTTGGAGGGAGAGGCGGCCGGTTTCCTTGTCATTGTCGTGGAAGCAGCAGGCTGGAAAAGTATAAAATATTAGATGATACAACTTATGTCATTTAATTACTCTATGGAGTGCTTAATATAATTTTATCAAGGATTAATCTGCGTTTGAAGCGTAATTTCAATATACTGTCTTTTTAGCGTCCTAGTTTAGTTTAATTATATTAGCGTCCCGTTGTAAAGCAAGGCTATTGCTATTTTGGGACGAACCTCAACATTTTGAACCACGGTCAAATGACGTTCTTAGTGTCCTAAAAAGGCAGCTTAAGCATATCCCTTTTATAGCAAACAAAAGTGAAAAGACACTAAAATTCACAAATAAGAATATCAATACATTATATCCACACACATAATTTATAACTTAGATAAAGAATGGGAAATGCTAAAATTAATTATAAATCTTCAGTAAATTTGTTTTTCTCAAAAAAAAAGTCAACCTAGTTTCTCTTAAATTTTATTTATTAATGTTCAAAGTGAAAGAAAAATAAATACTTTTCTATTTTACCGTATGTTATAAATTAAAAATATTATGAAATATTTTAGTTTTATAGAGGGCAAAAGTCTTTATTCTACAATTCAAAATATTAAGGCATTGTTTAAAAAACACCTGTATTTTCATACTTCATCAATATAATTATTATCCACACTTTAAAATATTTAGTTACATTAACGTTCTATTTTGAACAAGAGAAGAACTCATAAATTTGAATTGCGATCAGAAGACAGGAATGACACTTGGTTTGGTACATCTTCTCCATACATCCGCACCATATTAGTGGGAAGGCTTTAGTATGTGCAATACTTAATTTCATGTAGGTTTTTCGGTAGAAGCGGGTATCAAATCCAGAACTCTTTTGTCCAAAATCAAAGCTCTCACCAGGCCGCAGAAGACATTTAAGATTTTATAAGATTATCTTATAATTTTTTTATGAAAGTTAACAGCTTATATTATCGTAGTTTGTTATTTTAACTTATAAATAAATGACATATTAACCTTTTGATTAAGAATTTTAACGATTGGCCGTGCATATACAGTCCTGTTATTGGTCAGAGGGACAACTGTTAAATCTATGTAAATAAAAGGAATGTTTATCTGTGAGTCTGTTATGCGTTCCTAAACCGTTCATCCGAATGCGATGAAACTTCGTCAGCTTATTTTTTACATATACGGGATGGTTATAGGGATAGTACAGTTATCTAATATATATAAAATATTTTTTGATTTATTTACCGCATTTATTAACCAAGGATTAACCACCAAATAACTCGCCAAGGAGACAACAGATTCAGCAAAGATGCAACATTCAAGCTAGACGCTAACATTTCGCAGCTATCGTACGTAAATGCAATGTAAGTCTTTCTCTGAGGTAATAGTTTTATAAGAGAGTGTGCGAGAAAGTTTTAGGGAAACCTATCCTTTAAGTTTGAAATTTTAACTAAGCATTTATAAAATTTTAGCGTTTTTTGCAGTAATTTCCGAAAATATGACAGTATAAATAATTTACCACCATCTTAATTTTTAACAAATTTTCTTTTCAACTATATTAAAGATTTCATGGAATAAATATATTTTCTTTGTTTAATCAATTTAAAAAGAAAATATTTCAATCACATTTTCTAATCTTAAACTTGAGAATACTGAAAGAACATTAAATAAAACACGATATACAACAAATAGTTTCTTTCATTCTGAGAGAACTCCAAGCTTTACAATACTAAAAGAACACACAAATCGTAAACATAAAATTGATTTTTTCTTTGTAGAATAGAATAATAAAAATAGAACAAATATTATTTATACTTCTCCTTTATGTATCCCCAATTTCAATGAATGTATTCATTACACGCAAGAAAATAAATATCATTCTTTCTATCATTCTTAATTTAACAAGATAAGTATTTCAAATTCCAAACGATATTTCCATGATTATTTCTTCTGAAGGAAGCAACGTGCCAGGTAGCCGTTAGTAGTTTATAAAATACATGAACTTAAGTGTATTTAGAATACCATATGTTCATAATTGCAATTTTCTGAAAAAAAAATATTATAATTGGTTTTTTATATTTCATACCATAAGCTGTTTTCATAACGCAATATTTGCGATAATATTTCAGCTATTTGAAAATAATAATAATAACAATTTATTACCCCCCCCTTTTATCTATAAACGTGTGAGTACAATATATTTTTTAATAACTTACTTGGGCTCTGGGTCTAGCTCTGGAAGGCGCGGCGGCCACTGGGTTCGTAGCCCTAGTAGTTCTCCTGGATTCAGTGGAAGATTTGGAGATAGCGCCATTCCTACTTGAAGATTCCTCGCGTGCCTGCAATTAAGAAAAATTTCAAATGTCACAAAGAAAGAAAAAATAATTCATCACAAATATGTTATTAATAAAGCTGATATAATTCCATTCTCTTCTATGAATTCTTTAATAAAAACTGAGAGTTGGCAATTTCAGCATTATACATTTGTACCCATTCGATGAATTTATACTTTTAGAAAATATCTGTTCTGCACTTGGGCAGCGGTTGCCTGGTGGTAAGGTTTCAGCTTCGGAAAAGGAGGGTTTCAGGTTCGAGACTCGATTTCACCGAAGAACCGTCCTGTAAGGGGAGCTCTTGCGCGTGAAATCTGTCAGGTCAAACGTCCTCTCGCTGGTGTGGTGTGGAGAGGTGTCAGGTGTCATCCTCGTCATCTGACCGTGGTTCAAAATGACCGTCCCAAAATAGCCCTCGTATTGCTTAACAACGGGGCGTTAAGATAACTAAACTAAACTTGTTCAACTCTTTTAAAAGTTATATCTTTTTTTTTAGATATTGTGAACTAACAAAATCAGAATATTAAAATTTTTTCTTTAAAAATGTCTAATTGTTTTGTCATTTCTTCTGAAAAACGCAATAAATTTTTAGAAAAAAGAAAAAAAATTATCTTTTAAAAAAAGTCTTTGAAATTGAAATTTATTTCAAGAATTTGTAACTCTTACACCTATGTATAAATCACTAACCTACTTAAAACGGCATCTTCCGTATCGCACACGACACTCCTATTAAGGGAAGAAGGATAAACATTATTTCTGCTTTCAGGGTCAACGCCCATTGATAAGATCATGACTCACTGTACACAAAGAAGATAACGCTATTAAAAAAATGGATCAAATTCCAAGGTTCCGTGTATTACAAAACATATTCTTATGTTTTAAACGGAACAAGCGTCTTCGGTTTAACGTGACTTCAAAAAGAAAAAAAACACAAGATTAATCACATGTTTTTCGGTATCAATTACCGTTAAAGAACTATATTTATTATGTTACTGAATATTTATTTTATTTAACGTAATAAGGAAATGAAGTCTATGGAATGACTCAATTACATTCAATTTACGAATTTATGCGTTTGGAAAATATTTATTTAATATATTCGGTTAAACAGCAAAATAAGTGGGTTTTTTTTTTTTTTCAATTTAATTAAAATACAGATTCACAGCCCATTAAAGAATAAAAAAATTTTTATACTTTGAGTTAAATAAATCGAAAACTATATTAAATTAAGCTTCATAACTATGTTGTGTAAGTTCAACTTTGTTCTTATATCTGAGGTTTATGGTTACTCTGAATTACGTTTCATTGCTAATTTGAGTTCGTTAAATTTTTCAATGACGAGGCGTTGGTTAAATTCCGTAATAATGCTGTTTGTTAAGTTCCGTCATAATACTAAGTTATTTAAATTTCGCAATAATACTGAATTATATTTTGAAATTGTCCAGAACTATCAAGTTTCGAATTACCTAGAATTATCGAGTTCTGTAATCAACAAGAATTAACAGGTTCCAAAATTGTCTAGAATTAATAGGCTCCGAAATCTAGAATTAATAGATAACACGATTTAAATAATCGTGATCAGATGATGTAAATAATCGTAATAATGATCAATTGATGTAAATAATCGTAA
>JAPMOQ010005854.1:33125-72832 GCA_026543055.1 Argiope trifasciata
TGATGTAAATAATCGTAATAATGATCAATTGATGTAAATAATCGTAAATAAACAATCGGGATTATTCTGATTAAATAATCAGAATAATCCCTTGAATTATTCTGTTATTTATAGATAACAGAATAATTCAAGGGATTATGAAATTCCCTTGAATTATTCTGTTCTTAAATTATACAGAATTAAGAGATTCAAAAACTACCTAGAATTATTCGGTTCCCAGATTACTAAGAATTAATATTTTGAATTTTACCTAGAATTCCGAAGGACTAGATTTGGAAAATACCCAAAATTAAAAGGTTCCGAAATTATATAGAATTAATAGATTCCTAAATTACTTTGAACTTCGAAATAATACATTTGGAAAATACCCAGAATTATAAAGTTTCAAAATTTCCCAAATTACTAAGAATTATTAAATTTTGAAATTATCTAAATATCTAAAAAGAGTCATTAAATGTTAGTTGAATTATAACTTATCTTTCTTATGCAAAATTTCATAACTAAGAAATTGATTTAACTTATTAAAATTATAACACATGAAACATATCAATAAACAGTAATACTTTATTATGTTACACCGTTAAGTTTTCCATTTTATATACAAAATATTTAAAATATGAAATGTAATTGATTTAACCGTAATAAAATTGAGCTCTTATTTTCAATCTAAATATCTGTCAATAGAATTGCTACTTATTTCGAAGTAACCATGCAGAATTATTTATTAGCTGCACGCTTTGACTGACTTAATTATTTCTTGGTTATTTTACGAAATAAAGAAGGAAAAACAAGAATTAAATACTTTATTAGCATCATCAGCACAAATTGAATCAACAAATAAAAAATAAAGTCCATTCAACCACAAATAAAAGTAGCACTGCATACACGATAAGCGTGGGCATACTTAGGGCTTCAAACAGGCCGAATGACCCAAATAAGATAAAAAAGCTATTTAAAAGGAAGATAAACGCATGTGTGACCTTCCTTTTTAAGCTAAAGACCTTTTAAATCTTCTCGGTGGCATCGTATTCATTGATTGTAGTGTGTTTTGTAGTTTTTATCCAAGCAACTGTAACAACACTCGGACGGAATTTGTAAACAATAAAAGTTGTAGTTTCGATTGCGTGCCAAAGAGGTGTTTATTGTTCTATGGACACTGGATTTTTGTCTTCTTTGCATAAATGTATAAAAAAACGACAGGTTTATTGATGCGAAACATTATTTATTTAAGATAATGTCAAGACAGGTTTGCATTTTTAAAAATATTTGGAATAAAAGAATGGGATTATCAATACAAATAAAATATCTGTCAAATGTTTTGACTGCATTTATAAAAATATTGTGCAAGCCGAGAATTCGAGAATGTTTAGAAAACAAAAACGATTTTTTTACATATATATTTAAATGCTGAAGTAATAGACGATTTGTGGATTCCAAATTGAGAATATTTGAGAGAAAAAAAATCGTTTGCATTTTCTAAGATAACAAGATATAATATATTTTTAAAAAGATATTTAACATTTTATGTCTATCCATCAAAACTGAAATGAAAAAAATTAACTGAAAATTATTAAAGTAGCGTGATTATAATGCGTCATAGCTTTAACTTATAAGTAATATTATTATGCAATAACTTCTCACGTACTCGGGTATACCAAAAGTTTCTTTCTCATCATATAAAAAGGATCCGTTTTTAAGGAAGGATATCACTGGTGACGAAACTCAGATTATATATAGAAAATGCACTTTTTCATATAAACGTATAAGAACAATATGACTTCAACTGTCGCAAAGCCGCGACTACTCTAATAAAAAGTTCTTTTTTGTCCATTTGGTCGGATTGGAAAGCATAATTTTCACCGATGATCTCCTATCTCAAGGTGAAACAATAAATTCTATGAAATACTGTCATCAACCGGATCAAGTGAATGGTGCCATAGCAAAAGAAACCGGCCAGAATTAATGATCAGATGAGATGTTGTTTTTCATCATGACAAAGCGAAGACCACATATTGCATTAGTCGTAAGAGAGATGCTGTTAAGAGTTTGATTGGGATGTTTATCTCACCCTGCATACTCTCCAGATCTCTCGCCATCTGATAATTACTTCTTTCTATCATCAAAAATATTATCTTCGGGACAAGCGCTTTAAATCCATCAGCGAAATCAAAGCGCAACTCGAGGATCATTTCTTATCCAAAACACAACAATTTTGGAAAGAAGGTACAATAAGGGTTTCTGAGAGATGGAAGAAGGTAATAGAGCAAAAGGGTTCTTATATAACAAAGCAAATAATAAACCGTAAATGTGTATTCATTTAATATCAGAAATAGGAAAGCAATTAATGGAACACTAATGTATTCTAATTTTTTTCTTATCACTCGAAGTCCAACATCACAATAACTTAAAAGTTGAATAAATTTGCTACTATTTTCCTAGAGCACCAAAATCTATGTTCCTTCTAAATTCCTTTCTAAAACCATATAAGTTTTAAATATATTCTCACAGTATCTCCTTTCCGTTTTCCTAGTTGGTTCTCTGCATTCATAGTATTGTTAAGTGCTTCAAATACAATTTTACCAACATTTAAGTTCCAAACATTTCCTACCGTCAATTATTATGGTCTAATTAATTTCCCTAAAATTTTATTAATATTTTTATCCTTGTAAATTATTTCGTGTTATTTACACTTCTCCACTATTTACAGCACAATTTTTCGAACCCCATGGAAAAAGTAAAAGAGTAGTAAATATTGTGTATATATTTACAAATATCCTCAAAAGAAAATTTTAAATAACTCCACTCAAAAAGTATATCGTATATTTATATTCTGTTAAATGCTCAAACTATGTGTATTCTAAAATACTACCAAGCACTCCCCAAACAATTCTTTAGTGAAGTAAACACAAAGACGAAACCACTTTAAATTCCAAACACGTCCTTTATAATTTTGTCACGCTTCGTCCCTAAATCCTTCTCGAAAACGGGTAATAAACAGCTTTTAAAGCCTCAATGCTTTGATGGCACGCCTTAAGGCGGCATCCCGCAGTGAATAATCTGATAATCTCTTCTACTTACGCCGATCCTGAGAGATGGATTGATTGCTTGACCAAGTGCAACACCCACTCACGAAGACTTAGCTCCTTCATGCTTCGGAGAGCAAATCTGTGGTTCAATTGAACAAATAGGCCTTCTCAAGAAGGATGAAACTGCCCAATGACTGATTAGATTTTTGAACGCTTAAATTATACAATGTTTCCAGATGGGTAAAGACAAAAACTGACTTATGCGATTTGGATTACTGCATGGCATCAATTCAAATAACATTAAATATTGTCACAAGATATTGTAACTGCGCATGCTATCTAATGTCCCATCACCTGATAAGAGTTTTGAGCTCTGAAATTATAACATGCTCCAGAAGTCTAAAGATCACAACTAACTTGTGCGATTTGTTCAGTTAAATGGCGTCGATACAAGTACAAGATCAAAATACTGTTACATGATATTGTAACTGTCCATGCTATCTAATGTCCCATCACATTGTCTCTCACCTGATTAGAATTTTGAGTTCTTAAATATTAGTATGATCCAGAAGAATAAAGAGCAAAACTAACTTATGCGTTTTGGACCACTACATGGCGTCGATTCAAGTGATATTAAAAACTGCCACGTGATATTGTATCTGCACATGCCATCTAATGTCTCAATGAATGATGAGATTTTTGAAGTCCGATCACCTAAGATATTTGTAAAAGATACCAAGCTCCAGAAGGATACAGACCAGAACTAACTTATGCGATTTGGAACAACTAAATGGTATCATGTGATAACACTGGTTCATCACATTTTAACTGCACATGCTATGTAATTTCCAACAATATTTCCCAAAGCATAATTGGAATTTTGAATGCTCAAATGATACCATGTTTCAGAAAGATTTAGATTAAAATCAGCTTATGCGATTTGGACTGCTAAATGGTGTCGATTCATGTGATATCACTGGCAAGTCATATTGTAACTGCGCATACAATGTCTAAAGTAACTTACATGATTTGGATTGTTAGATGGTGTCAATTCATGTGATAACGTTGTCATGTGATATTTTAACTGCGCTTACTATGTAATGTCTAAACTAAGTCATGAGATTAGAACTGTTAGATGTCGTCGATTCATGTGACATCACTAGCAAGTTATATTTTAAATGTACTTACTATCTAAAGCCTAAACCTGATTATGCGATTTGGAGTGTTAGGTGGCGTTAATTCATGTGATATCACTTGCATGTTATATTGTAAATGAGCATACTTTCTAATGTCTAAACTTCTTCTTCTTCTATATGACAACGGATCATGAAGTATCGTAACTGTGCGTGTTATCTAATGTCCAATCTTAAAGGAATGCAATGCGGCCAACTATTGCTCTCAGTACTTGTCTCATTGCCGCTGTTCCCCACTTGTACTAATGCAAATATGTAAGGTAAATTTAATTGGACAATGACAAATAGATGTCCCGCAGAGACAATTGCATGACATTGCCTCATCATAATCACATGAACGTCCTGTCTATAGGCGTGGCCATCTAATGTATACAATCGTTGATCTCATGTAAACACTCCTTAAAAGAGCAGGCGCCCGAATTATCAAGATATAAACGTAGTGTAAATAGTAAAAATGACAAGACTTATGAGTTAGTGAGACACCCGATTTAATGTCTCAGATTGCATTGCAATCCACTATGCAATATCAGAACTTCCCGGTTAGAAATTGGTTAATAACATCTAATTTATAGCATCTAGTTTGGAAGCGACTCTACGGCTAGTCTGTTCCCTATGAGATGACGAAGACGATATCTGAGTTGATGTTCCGTTTGGAAACATCCTCACCACGCAGATTAGAAATGGAGAACATCTACTTATAAAAGTTAATATAAAACGTTCACATAAAGCACGTGTGTTCATATTAAGCGCCCAGTTTTGAATTATATCTGTTGGTGAAGACTGAAATAGTGTTGCAAATTCTTATAACTTTTACATATCAATAAATAATTTTCATTAAATAAATATTAACTATATTTATGCTTATCAAATACTTATCTTGCCCGTGTCCTGCCCTAGAGATAGCGCGCCTTTCCCTTGATCTGGGGATCTCTTGTTCGAGTCCAGGTTTGGGTATGGTTGTTCTTTACCTTGCGTTTTATCTGTGAAGTGTGTTGAAGAGCCCCCCCCCCAGTCCCCTAGAAAAAGGGGTTTGTGCAAGCGAGTGAGTGTCATCTTCGTATGAGCTATAAATCAGACTTCTGCCCTCAGATGCTCAGTGCCCTTTACCCCAAGAAACTACTGCACAAAATTGACATAAAATAGCTGGCTTCGTTAACAGGATTGTCTATGTCAAGTGCCATAAGTAATAACAGCAAAAACATAACGTTATATTAGCAAAATTAGATTTTTCGGTTTCGCTATACATAAAATAAGATCATCCTTATACAACCAAATGCCAATTAATCAGTTACACAAATTTTAACAGAAATAACATAATGCATTAATAATATTTCTTTTTCTCAAATTTCTTACCATTTGTTTTTATTTATTAGGGTGTAGTTATTTAATTTTTATTTAAAATATTCCGCCTTTAAAAAAAATTCGTCGATTTTCAGTTATTTATTCACATTTATAATAATAACAACTTATAATATTTCAAGGGTGTGTTTATATGTTTATTAATGTATACAAAATATAATCTTGGGTGAAGTAATATTATATAATACAAATTACATTTAATTTCCACACATTTTTCCCAAACCGCTTTCATTAAATAAATTTTTAATCGTCAATACATAATAAGTTTGTTTTAATACGGTGACAGCATGAAATCTCATATATTAATTTACGAGAAATATAAAACTTTAATTATTAACTTTATACTTCAAAGGAACTCAAATCTCAAAAAGTTCTTGGAAATAATTTATTTGTCAGCTGATATTCGAATTACACGGATTTGACAATAAAGTCATTATTGGCACACGGCAGAACGCACATCTAATTAAAATTAAGGGTTTGATGACAGCCAATATAAACTCTTTTGTTCATTGAACTAAAAAAAATCAATCAGCCCTTGTTATTCAAGAGAGTGGCGCCAATAGCTTAGATAGCAGATACAATACCAATATTGTCGTACTAGAATAAAAATCATTCTTCATAGCTATAAAAAATAATTTTTCGTTCAAGGATCATGTTTTCCGTTTTAAGTTTTTAACGTTCGACATATTTTTACAACATAAAACGATGTCATTAAACTTATAAATGATTTCATAATAGATAAAATTTAGTCCTTGAAATGAATTTATTGTTTAGAAACTGTAAAAGGTCCAAAAATACTTCAACAGAAACATATATTTTGTCATTTAATTGATTTAGTAATACGTATTAAGGTTATGACTAATAAATATTGCTAATTGTTTTTATTTTAAATGCTTGCCTTTTTTATTCAAAAGACAGAAAAAAAGGAAACTATTTAAATTTGGTTTTCAAACAGAAACTTATAAGATAATATTGATAAAAAAAACTATTTTTAAATATTGTAAAGGTTGTAAAGGCATAAACAAAATTCACAAAACCACAAATTATAAAATACAGTATTTTTACTAAGTTATATGGCAACAAATGAAAAAAAAAGTAATTATACAAAAGTTCAGCAGGCTCTTTCTAATCCGAGGTTTGTTATTCAGACACTTTCATTCGTCTGACATACCTATTAGAACACGTTATTTGATAATGAGCCATTCTTTCCTATTAAAACTTGAAAACTGCGCCATTTCAATACAAAATTAACTCATTTAACCTGATCTTTTCAATACCTTAACATAGGATTTTTCTATGTTAAGGCATTGAGAAGATACCTTATATGGAATTTTTAAGGTATCCTTAACATACTTATTTTTCTTCTAAACGTACTGTTGGCTCGTTTCCCACATGCAAAAAATGCATCATTATAGCATTTAATAATGTTTATATGATATTCTATAACATGACATGTGTCTGGTCTCATATTGTCTACTGAGCTATTAAGATAATCATTCATATTTAAACTCATTGAAATATGACCAATATAATTTAATTTTATTATTTGCTTAAAATCCTCATTAATTAAAAAATACTAGTAAAAAATCATTGAATAATTGTTATCGAACAAAACAACAAAAAAATTAATAGCAAAAACAAAATAATTATTAATACAATATTTGTATTACATAATTACTAAAGCATATTATATATGTAATGATACCTCTTAATCAAATTGTCTTAATTAATTTCTTAATTTTCATTTTAATTAAGCCCATGTTAACTTCATTCTAAAATGTTCTATTATTTCCTTATCCAATTCCCCCTTTATATTTAATTAACTCTACACAGTTCTATAAAAGAGCTGGATTCAGCTTTTTCTTAAGCTCCGAGTGAAAGGAAAAAAATTCATAATGCTTAACATATTCTTTTAAAAATATCTACATTTCCCTTCCCTAAGTCTACAAGTGTGAGAGAAATCCCTACAAAAATCTCATTGTAAAATCAATGAGGGGAAGAAATTTGACATCTGCTCTTGTGTCGTTAAGTAAACATATTTCTTACCGCTTAATTTTTGTGTTGAAATAAATCGAAGTTTTAACATTCCTAATGTTTCTTCTTCTCAGTCATGCATCTACTAAAATATGTTTACATGCATATGTAATGATATCACCTAATTCAAATCGTAATTTTCTAGTTTTTATCTTCAATTAATTAGCACATGTTTATTAGTCTAAAATTTTCTCTTATTTCATGATCGAAATCGCGATTTTTAATTTCATTTTTTCTATTAAAAAAAACGTTCTTTAAATTTGCTGATTATTTTATTCCCTACGTCATGAAAGAAGAAAGGATAAAAATCCCTAACACTTAGGCATTCCCTTCAAAAATACCTAAGATGCTTTTTATTTATCCCTATTAGAATCTCATTAAAAAATAAATAGAGAGAAAAATTTATCACTTTGCTTTTAAGTTCTGGTGAGAGCAAACATGTATCGTCTTTCGTTCTTTTGTACAACTTATGGCTCCCATGGTCAAATAAATTGAAATGAACTTAAAAGTCTTTTTGAGTTGGAGGGGGATACGCATATACCAAATTATATTTACATTATATATATATATATTAAATATGTATAGGAAGAAAACATTACGAAATCAGCACGAATATATAGTAGGTTCTTTGAAGCTTCCTATAATACACAAAATATTGATTTCTTCACCGAAATACAGTCTAGAAAATATAATCTCATAATTCATACCATTAATTCTTTACTGACTCAACCCATTAAAGGGACAATTCATTAACAAAATAACGCTCTTTTGTATCCGCAGAAATGATTACAAATATTGACATTTTCTGTTGCAGCCATACATCAACAATTCTTAAAAGAGTGAAAAACACACCTGCGCTAGATGTCAAAAGAACATCCTGCGGTAAATGTCAATCGCCTTGAACATGGAACGTTTTGTTAAGGGGGAAGAAATAGGTTCTTTGAAGCCTCCGAACACGTATTGTTGAGGTTACAGAATAGATGAAGCAGACAGAATAATATTAATAAAAAAAGGTAGACGATTTCTCCAATATCTGTTCACCTGTACTGCATTAATAGGCGTAGGCAATTACCAGTTCTCTTTGAATGAAATATTAGTGGAACAATAGAGACTTTAGTGCAATTCAATCTGAGGTGTTTTTTTCAGTGGCAGAAAAGCGTGATGAGACAGACAAAAGAATTCCATAGACAGTTCTCAATAGCGTTCTTTGACAAGGTCAGATTTTAATAATGAAAATGATAATAAAAAAATTGCGGTAAGAAGTGATGCGAATAAAGCTGTTGATGAAATGCGAGCTATGTGACGTTCAGGTTTCTAGACAGAGATATTGGAGAGGTTTTTATTGGAATGTAATTAGTAACAAAGCGAACATGTCTGGAGTCGAAACAATGGTATGAAAAGGTTAAGCCACAGACTGCGAATACTAATCAGGGAATACATGATACTGTCATCATGGATGGTGATATTTGGCTTATCTGTGCTAAGTTACATGTCGCGTTTGAAATTTTTGATTTAATTTGCATTTATAAACGCTTTTTTACTTTCACATATACGCAGTATAGAGAAAGTGTAACAATCATAATAATTTGAAATCGAGATTTCAACGAATCATCATGTTTCAGATATACCTGAATTCAAAAGAGACACTTAAAGACAATGTTCGTTTGTCTGTCTATCAAAGATAAGTCGATGAGCTAGACGGGTTAAATTTGGTACCCCGTATGTGCACCAAATTTGGCGATACCTATCATATTTTGTAAAATCTATTCAGAGGAAATCCGTCTGTTCCCTCTGTTAGATTAAAAATTACCATAAAAATTACAAAATGAAAAGAATTAGATATATTAATTACGACAAAATATATATATCTAGTTCTATTTTCGTTTTTCGCTACAGATTTAATATCTGTAGCGTAGACACCGGACAAATTTTGAGTTACATTTAAAATAGGAATAACCATCTGTAGGTCTGTACTTTCTGAAACATGTAAAAGCGACAGTTAAAAAATGCAGAGACTTAAATAGATCAAATTTGGTATGGTATTTTGCAGTTTTGAGTCGAATTTTGATTTCAGTCAGATTGAGGAAAACGTGTGCAAAATACAAATGCGATTTTCGGATATTATTAACGAATACAGGAATTAATCGCCAAAAAACTCGCCAAGAATGATACTGCAGATTTAGTAAAAATTCTAAATTCATGCAAAAAGTTATTACTTCAAAACTATTGTACGCCAATGGCGTTTTCGGGGCATGATCTATTAGAGTATACGAGAAAATTTTGGGGGGTATCATTTTTCAATTGCAATCATTTTCACAAATTTACCATAAGCTAACACGAAATTGCTTTGGTTATTATGGAAATTTACCCATTTAAGGAAAAGGAAAAAAACGAGAGTAATATATATATATATATATATATATATATATATATTTCATAAATATCACAAAAAGTCATTAGATTTCTATTTTTAAGATTTGAACAAAGAGCTCCTTGAGATTATTTCACATGCCTTTGAAATGCAAAAAAAGTGTAATCATAAAAGAAGTGTTCCGAGCTGCCTTATTAATGGAAGAAGTTAAATATTTACATTTGCAACAAAGTTCAAAACCTGGTGTAGGAGTCCAAAAAGCATCACATGCAACGGTTTAACCACTCCATTAGAAGTCACTTTTCCGCATTAGAATGGTGGTAATTCAAATTAATGTGCTCACCAGGGAAGTAAGAATCTGTTTATTAATTTGGTAGCTTATCAGTTATGTACTCATAGTGGCCAACAGTGGGGAGGGGATTAAACATGTTGAAACAAATTTTAGGTCTATAATTGTGGTGACTGTATATTATCAGAGATTAGTAACGGTTATAAAGACAGCAATTAATACGGAAATTAGATAAATTTTACGAAAATTCCAGCGTGAACTTAACCAGAAGTACGTGCCTAAAACTTTCCTCCCCCCTCTATTTAAATTCCAATGACAGAATAAAACAATTTTTATTGTTATAGCAAAATATGTGTTGCACTGTACTTGCACTGTGATGATTACGGGAAAACTTATTCCATAAAAGTGAAAGAAAAGATTTCTTTCCAAAACTCTTCCCCATTACTCAGAGATAAATTGAACATCAAGGTTCTAATAAATCCAAACGGGGAAAGCGAACGAACCGCCGATGCAATAAATCATGACAGAAGAGGATTCTGCAAATTAGATTTCGTTTTTACAGGTTTCGAATTAGCATTTTTTCTCAATCTTGTGCTTTTCTACCGAACTGTAACTGAAGCTCTTGAGACATCAGCAAAAATCTACATTCTACGCGCCACCTCTTGCAAATAACTGTTTTCGCTTTTAACGGGCTTCATGGTTACTTTCAAGTTCACACACTGGCAGACCTTCAGCTTCGTCGGCAAATTACAGCATGCATCTGCATTTATGAATATTGATAATGATTTATTGCTAAGTTGCGGGTTATTGTCTTCTGTATATATCTTGTGCAGCTGCATATTAATATTCAGTTAGAGATTCACAGAACAAAAGGTCAAAGCGGAAGATTTGTGGGCCAAAGCAATAAGAAAGTAGTAAGACGTCAAAGAATATAAAATAGTTATAAATTTGTTTACTTTTTGAATTTTCATTTCTGATAAGGTAAATTGCTATCACAAGTTATTATTATTAACCAGAAAGTTTTTAATCTATTCATAAAGACATATAATTTTTGCTTTTGGTAAAACTGATTGCCACAAATTTACATTTTTGATATTTGATAGTTCTGTTTTTAAAGGTATGAAGTCACATTAATTTGTGTTTACAATTTCACAGTTAAATATAACCATTTTTTCTACGACGAAATCGATTTTCAATGTTTTGTTATTTACAGGAAAAAAGAGCCAGTAGATAGAAATGAATACCAGGTAGACGGAACTTCATTAGGTACGGTTTTTTAATCGTGTTTTCGGGGAAGGAATATTTGGATACGAATCACATACTAATTAAAAATGAATATTTTTCAATCGTATCTAAATATGAACTGGCCATTTAAATAAACAAATAAAAAAGCTTGAGTACACTTAACTTAACATGTTGTTCGAAACGATCTGCTGTATGACAATATTCATTTAACAGTTTATCTAAAATTAGACATTTTCCTCAAAAGTTTTCTAGACATTATTAAATGCATAGATTGGCTACAAATACACACCATAAGTAAAAAAGTATGAGTTCTTTGGTTCCAACTAAAGAAAAACATATAATCCAACATTGATCTGATGCCCAAATTCAACAATTAAGTTGATAGGTTAACACTATAATTGTATTGTTGCTATAGTATGTGAGCTCAGCATATACATATTCCGATAATGTCATATAGCATACCAGCTCAGGTGTCGTCCTCGTCATCTGACTACGGTTCAAAATGACGAGGTTAGTAACAAAATAACCCTAGTGTTGCTTTACAACGGGACGTTAATGTAACTAAACTAAACTTATTTTAGCCCTTAGTAACTTTATTCTAAAAATGTTCTCTTATTTCCTGATCCGATTCCACGTTATCTACTTAATTAATTGAAGAAATGCTTCGTAAAAATGTTAAATCAGCGAAACCCATGGTGCGAGTGATTGATAAAAGTTGCTGGCTTAAGCAAAAAGTTTTCTAAAAAGATCCCCGTGTTGTTCTTTGAAATTCACACGTGCAGAAATTCCCATGAGAAATCTAATAGTCTATAAGCATTGTAAACAACATTTTTCCTATCAAAATAAGCTATTTAAGTCCCGAGATAAAATGTTGGAGAGCTTTCCCTCATTTTCTCAGTCTGTCGTCCTGTGTTGTGTGTGTGTGTTCGATGCTCTTGCAGTACATAAACATGCCGGCTTCTTCGTGAAATAAAACAACATAAAAGCATCAAAAGTATTTTCAAATATATATATATATATATATATATATATATATATATATATATATATAAATTCTTTACGCATGCTATCTTATAAACAATATAACTGGAGTGTTTTTTTTATTTTAACTGCTTGGAATATATTATTAAAAATATAGAGATCTAATAATCTCCCGAATTCGTAAATGGCCCGTCTAGCTAAAAGAGATAGAAATGGTGAGTGTGTGCGAGAGGGTTGAATTTTTCATTTTATTATAACTTTCCTAATACTGAACTACTTAATATTTAAAAATAAATCCGACTTCTTCAAATTGAAAAATAAATCCAACTAGCCAAATGAGCTCCTTATTAGGATGAAAAACTTTTGTATTTAAAGATTTTCGATAACTGTAGCATCGTTGATATTAGTGACTGAAAAGTGATTTTCAAGTCCTAATATTGATTGCTTTTAACATCAACAATTTATGTTACCAGATAGTAACTTAGATGTAAAGGAATCTATCTACCTTCCAGCTTGTCAAGCGGAATTTTTTTATTCAGATACATAAAATTATTTATTTCTGTCTGTTTGAAAAATGACGACCAATCGCAATTTTAAATGTATAATTTTGTCACCTCACAAATGTAATAAGAAAATTACGTTTACATTGAATTTTTGATATAATATTCAAGCAAGATAACTATAAACTTTTAATAAAAACTCAATAAATTCGGAAGAGATTATTACAAATTCAAATGACTAACGATAAATTGCTAATTTCAATAAATTTTGATTAAATTCGCATTGAGTAATTAACTGTTGATCGTAAGAGAAAACAAGTCGTTTGGTGATTGAAATAATCGTTTGTTTTTAATCTTTTTTTTAAAGAATTTTTATTGAATCTTTTTCATTACACTTTCAATTAATCTTTTTTTTTTTTTGCTTTATGTCGATTCGTAAATTTTGTTTAATTTATTGGTTTTATGTTTATAGCATAGATAATGATATTTCTTTGCATTATTTGGCTGATTCTGAAGTATATTAATAACGAAAAGATCACAGTATTGTTTGACAACGGATTCTAAAACTCTCCGACCTTTTGCGCATACGTTTGGATGGGTTTAATTTGTCAAAATAGAGGTGAGAAGAAAGATGAAAGGGAGGGATTTTTACATCTATACTTATAATAAAGCTCAATGTGTGTGTGTGTGTGTGCGTGTGTGTGTGTTGGCGCTCTACAGGCCAGACCGTTGGACCTACAGCTACCAAATTTGGTACATGTATACCTTGGAGGTCGAGAATGTGCACCTCGGAGCCCTTTTTTTCGAATTTTTAATTAGAATTTGAATTAATTAAAATTTAAGCGAAATTTCGACGTTTTTCCGCTATAACTTCCGAAATTATTATCGGACAAACATGAATTTAACATCAATTTAAAGATAAAAAAATTAGCTTTCTAATGGTATCAGTGTTTTAATGTATAACTCAAGCTTCTATTTTTAACGAATTTTTAAAGAAATATTTTAACCGTTTTTTTAGCACGTGACTGGATAAAATAAAATAAAACAATGCCGGAAATTCAAATAAAAAAAAACTATCATCGCAAATCAAATCTAAAGAAATAAAACTTTCAGCACGTGACTGGATAAAATAACATAAATATAAAATGTGATATCTTCTAAAAAAAATAAATGCAAGGCAAAGGATTCTAAGAAATCGTTTGCAATATTTATATCATTAATTCCATAAATTATCTTTATTTATGGTACACCTGATTGAATTTAGACAGGGTATGCATTGAAATCCCGGCATACCCGGGATTAATGGCATATGGCAATGGATTTAATGGCATATTTCTATAATCGTTTGCAATATCTGTATCATTAATTCAATAATTTTTTCCTTTTTTCGCTTTCTTTAAAAAACATATTTAACATTTTGGCAATATCACCGAAAAAAACATTTTTAATATTTTGGAAGCATAATCGATAAATTATTAGAGCATTAAACTCAAAAAGTTTTTCCGAATTAAGTTACCGACTCTTTAACAACTAATAACTGAATCTTTTAACTTAAACTATTTCTTAAATTTTGTCTAAAAAATATATGATTTAATTGGAAATTTTAGAACGCATTACTCATGGCGAACCAGCTGGTCGCCAAAGGCGGCTAGTTTAACAATAAAACAAACTCGAATTACTCGCAGCCTGAATTAAAACAATATGAAACAAAAACGACATGGTATTCACATACACGTGAAAAAAAATTGAACAAAAAAGTATCTTAGAGAGAGAAAATCAAAATGAAAGAATGGCGAAGAATTCTGGAAATGCGCTCATTCTTCCGCGCCTCTCCCAATAATGAGATAGAATCTTCGAAAAATAGTCGTCTCAGAATATTGATACGAACAGTACATAATTTATAAGAACCCAATTTTTCAGCAAATGTTTTCTGTAATTCGAGATTGATGAATGAGAAAAAATATTTTCAAGAGATAATCGCTTTTTTTTACAATACAACAGTAAAACGCTGAACAATAAAATATTTATTCTGAAAAACATTTTATTATATATCAACTATATCAATGCAGAATTAGTATAAAATACAACACTAGCTGTAGGAATATAGATTAATGCATTACGCAATTCAATTAAAAAGTTTCATGCTTTTAGAAAAATCTGTGGCTATAAAAATACCTTCACAACAAACAAAGCAGAGATTTTTAACCTACAAGTTAGCAACACTTTATAAAATCATTAAAATTATTAAATCATTAATCTAAATCATTACTAAATAAATTTAATTAATTAATTAAATCATTGCTAAATCGTTAAAATCATTAATAGAGAAATTAAATATTTCCAGCTGAGAGTAATATACATGTTTAAAAATAATACGCTAAGATTCTAAAATTGATTTTTACAAACTAAAAAGGTTACGGACTTTATATTTAATTTGAAAATGAATCATCATTCTTTGCTATTTTTATTAAACAGATGGACGACCTAATAATTACGAAATTCATCTTTTCAATTAACATCAATAATATGAGGAAGTTAAACTAAAAAATTTATGAAAATTCAGAATTTATTTTCGTTTATCAGCATGCAGCGCAGACGAGTAATCAAATCTTAACATTATTAGTGAACCGGAAATTCGTGCAGACGATTTCTCTTCTTTAAGAGGTGCGGCCGATAAATTTTATTTGAGGAAGCAAAAAAATCTTGCCAGATTGATCTAAGGCATCAAAAAAGAATCTCTAATGATGGTAAATGGAGGAAAAGATGCCGCACCTTAAATATTTAGACATTTCTGTGCAAGATTTCCGCATATTATTTTTTATTCATTTATAAAAGAAGATTATACAGGTACGGATAATATTCTTATAATTTTCGATGATCAACTAAAACGTTTAACGTGAATAAACATGGAATTAATATGACATTACGTTTCTTACCCGGGATTTAAAAAAATTATAAATTCTATTATGTCCTTGAGTTTGAAAAACAAAAACGGAAAATGTCTGTTTGTCTCTGTAACAAGTCATACTACAGACCTCCGACCTTCCACGAAGGCACACAGATAAACCACGTAAAACTGAATGGCCGAACCGTCGCAACAGCAACACTGGCGGGAACTGTGGTTGAGTCCTAATGGCCATCACCGGCCACGGTACAACCGTGGTCATTGAAGGGAGGGTCAGATCCCCACCTATTATTGTACCCAGGGGGTTGGCGAGATCCAACCACCATATCACCAGCATCTCATCCTCAATTACGAAGTGCCTCCCCCACAGGGGTTTCTCTGAAACAAGGACAACCCAAAAATGTTTTGAGAGAAATGGGTGAGATTTTCTACAAGGACTTGGCACAAAACTTGCAGATGTCTATCAGATTTTAAGTACAATCTGTCCAGAGAAAGTCAATCTGCCCAGCTATTCGAATACATGTTAACATGTTCATTACAAAACGGAGAGATCTAGACAGATAAAATTCGGTACAGAGATTAACATCATTAGTATAGACATTTGCAAATTTCGAGCCAAATTCAACAATGGGTTGACTACATATCGGTATTTATTTTCAGAACATGTAAACGCGATAGAACAAACACGCAGTGACTTAAATATATTAAATTTGGTATGGAATTTTGTGACTACAAGTGTAGTTTTGTGTCAAATTATTGTTTGTGTCAGTTTTGTTTGTTCAATCGGTTGGTAAAATCGTGTACAAAGAAAAAATTCAATTTCTGAATACTACTAAAGCATGCCAGATTAATCGCTAAAAAATTGTGTCAAGAATGGCATGATAGATTCAGTAAAAATACTAAATTCAAGACAAGAGTAAATACATTTAGTAATTATTTTATGCCAATGTCATGAAAAGCGTTCTGTGGCAAGACAACTTTACTAGCAATGTGCAAGAACATTTTGAAGAGACCACACCTGATAATTTCGTTTAAAAGTAAATAACTCATTAAAAATTGGTAAACCTGATGATCGCAGTATGCTAGTCCTAAGAGGTCGATATATCTCAATGGAAAATTAGTTTTTGAGTGAGAACCCCCGGTTTTTTTGTTTCATATCCAATCTCAATGTATAAATAGAATGAGATCTAATAAATATTTGATCTGGAAATACAATAACAGTTTCTTAGAGTTCAGGTTCATGGCGTTAATATGTTGTTCGTTATATCTAATACTATAATACAAGGAATGGTTGTCAAGTCGAAAATCGCCCCAGAATTAATAAACTTCGGTAAACTTGGGGGTATGGGGTTTTTGGCCACGAGGAATCGATTGGCGCCGGTTTTGAAGCGCTACGGTCCAGCAATTCGGAGTTACAGATAGGATATTTTCAAACTTTATTAGTTCGCCATAATGGCTACTTCAATTTTCAAGCGGTAACGTGCTGCCATCTATAGCCAATATGGCGAACTAATAAAGTTTTATGTTTATGCTGTTATAGGTTTATAATATGTTTCTTATGTATGTATATATGTTTGGTTTTTCTAAGTAAATTTGTCAAAAATATTGAACTTCGACACACTTCAATCTTTACCTTTACTTTACCTTTGTATAGAATAGTTCCCTTTCCAAACTCTAACTTTGTTTAGAATAGTTTACAATGGTGCACTTTAACCGGTTATCTTTTCACCAATGGTTTCACAAATTTTCTTATGGCATGTAATGTTTTGATAAATCACAATTGAAAATTTAAATCTTCGAGTTAGCTTCGATACCTGTTTTCTCCGAGCGGAGCTCGGTCCCCCGCTGGTACAAAGATAATATGAAAAACATTTTACAAACTTGTGCAATTGCAGTTTTATTCTAAACAATAATATTTGCACTCACAGATGAGCTGTTATCAGACAGTACCAAACGATAAATGTTGTATTTGTTTGGAAAAGAACTATGCGTGAATTAGGTTCTGTATCAGACGACGAGTTTAAAACAATGATTTAATTATTTCTCCTTCAATACGAAATGTTTTAAATTCGATTTGTATTTTCAAAATATCGCTCAAAACAACAAATATTTTGTATTTTCCCCTTTAAGTTTTACTGTAGTGATCTTAAGGCGTCCTAACAGTATAAATTTCAGTATCTATAAATTAAATAAATGTAATTTAAAAGAAATAAAAGAGCATTCTATTTAATTTTTTTCTGATTTGATTTCTTTAACAGAACATGGAAAAATGAAAAAACAAATTACTCAAAATAATTCTGAAAATGAATCAAAGCGGGAAAAATAATAAGAGCAATTCAACTCTATGTTTATGATATAACAACAAGTAAAACGTGGAAATTTGTATTTTCAAATCGCAAAACAAGTGCTTTTAAACAAGCGGCACCATAGAAAAAGGGTCGATAAAAATTTCATATCCAAGATTAATTTATTCGCTTTATAAATTAAAAAGATATATCTTATAACTTTAAACGAGCAATTCTTGTATATATATAAGTTTATTTTTTCTTTTATCTCGGAAATGGCTCTTCCGATTTGGATCAAATTTTATATTTAGATAAGGTTTAGGTTTTTAAGTTTATATTTATTTATATCTCTCAGGAAAAACGCACCTTTACACACAAAAAGTTTTTTTTATAACTAAATATTAAAATAATTATATTCTATCTCTGTATCGAAGTGTGGACAATATGGTATAGTGGTCAGAACAACATGAATGATGATTGTGTTGAGGGTCCTCGACTCCAAATTTTTTTCTTACTTTTAGTATTTGTGTTAAATATATATATTTATTATTGTAGATAAAATAACTTTCCTGAAAGGAATGGGATTTTAAACAACATAATTTTTATAACTATTAGAATCTTTTTCTATCTGCTTTCAAGCTGACTTGAGTTCTCTTTATACACATTTGTTACTTTTACACATGTAAGTAATGACTATACAACTAAGCATCAGGTTGTCACCTCTTATTGCTAAATTATCGGAATAATATCCTCCCCATTTTTGGTGTCTGATGCGATAGTGACGTCATGCCAAAAATTATGGATAACAGACAGCTAGCTAACCTACTAGTAATTAGAAACAGAGGAGTGACATTTATGCCTCCCATAATATCTTAATAACAAATGGGGAATTTTTACATGAATCGGGCAATTCATAAAGTGCACTCTAATTACCAATAGTACTTCAAGTTCTGACACAAGTTCCAATTCACACCAATTAGATCTTATATTTCTCCCACATCAATTAATAAACCCATATATAAAAACCCACCAATTATTTATTTTCTTAGTGTACAATTTTTATGGTCCCATTTAATTAATCACTTTCTTATTTTTTCTCTCTGCCCCTTTTAGAAGAGGTTGGGCCCAATCTATCAAGTATTGGAAAGTTCTAATTAGTTGCTGAACAAATGAGCCAGTTCACCGACGGCACCAACGACCCCACAGTCTGATTCATTGACGTAATTGCCACCATCTGACACGGGAACTGAGACACTTTAATGGGCGTCTTTGATTACTTCCCACGCAACAAATCCTAATGCTCAAAAGAAGGTCTATTCCATTTCTAATATTATTTATGGAGTCAAGAGTTGAGAGAAAAAAAGTTTTTGCTAAGTTGAATGGGTTGATTTTTTTTGACATATTAGGGTTTAGACTTACGCATAAGTGAAGGGTTTTTAACCTTAGAATGAAAACATCTCTGTTTGTGACCTTTAAATGGTTTCAGTTTCAACTTTCGCTGCAAGATTAGTTCATTTTAAAAATGTCCATTTCGAAGAAACCCTATAATTTAAATCTTAATCGTTTCCTTTAATGCATACTTTATTTTAAAAGATGTAGGCTTAATATAGACAAATTATTTCAATCCAATTGTTCGAGTTCAGCAATTGAAACATTCGAGATTTGTGGCAGTTACATAAATCTCTTCTCTTTTGGATACTAGATGGCTATCCCATATGCCATCCCATAATGCATTGTGCATTGCGAGGTTAATCAGAATGAGATGTGATACTGTAGTATTAAGCTGCGAGCGTGAATGTCTTGTGTTGTCTTGTCTTTGTTCAGTATGTGAATGTGATTATTAAAGAAATCTTCCTGAAAACATAAGTCCTGTTGCTTCCAGCTCAGATCATAATAATCTACATTTCACCACATATTCAATTTCTGAATATTTTATATACAAAAATTGCTTATTTACGTTGAGTGTCAATATAAAGATCAGCTTTCTCATTCAAGCCTTTAAGAATACGTGATCTCACAATATAAGGCTTTAAAACTAATAACCCAAACTCCTCACTTCCAATACGGATGAAAGATCTTTGCTGATTGTCCTTGGTGCGGGGTGGTTCAGGTCTCCCCCAAACACATTCTCGAATGCTAGCATTTTCGTACTTTTGAGATTCTGAGGGATCCGCTATTGTTTTTGGACTTTTTGGAGGACATTGGTTTCATGGAGATGGTATAGCTCAGCCATACCACCTAGGATTAGAAACAACTAAAACAAAATTCATAATTGTGAGATATTTTAAAATATCGATATTTAGATATAGACTCATTATATGTTTCCTACATATTTTTAAAATTATATAGTATATCGACACAAAAAAAGTTATAGTATTTATGTATAGAAAATTCATGCGTAAAATGTGCATAAAAGAGTGGGAGTGGTCTCAACAAACCTTTCTGGCATACTCTGTAATAAACTTGTCAATCAGAGAATGCCTTACGTGGCATTGGTGTACAAGAGTTACGGAATATTAAGTGGGGGAGTGGATTTAACATTTTTATTGAATCTAAACGCGACATACATGGCGTGGGTTTTGGCGACAACTTCTAGCATTAGATTAATAGTATCTAAAAATCCGAATTTTGTTCCAGATACGTTTTTCTCAACCGATTGAAACAAAAATTTGACACAAGCCGTCACTTGTAATAATAAATTTCCATGCCAAATTTGATAAATTAAGTTTACTGAATTTTTGGAATATACCGTTTATATGCTTCTAAAGGTACAGACCCACAGATAATTAACATGTGGTAGGATTTGGTTCAAAATTTGAAGTGTCTAAACTTTAAATGTTAAATCCGTGTGCTAAATTTTTGTCCGTCACTTTCTTCGTTTTGTAGTGTTTTTTAATATGAATGTCGTCTTCAAAAGAGTTAATCATAAGACTCTCAGTTATTTTCGGTGCAATTTTTTCCTAATGAATTTATAGCCAGATAATAACTAGATATTCATTTCAACCAGTTTGTTAACAAGCAATTCCGGTGATAATTTATGAATTGCTGAACCTTTTAGAGCGATTCAATTTGTCACAAATGAGCGCCAGCTGAATTGATGAAGTCAAGACATTTGAATGGCATAAAATCTCAAATAGTTCAAGGTACAGAGTATAGGTCAGCTGATGGGAGTAAAGGTTTTTACTCTTTTCCTTGCAAAAGCTCTAATGGATGTAGAGTGAATCATTATGACGTCATGTTTTTATTCCAGAATTAATCTTTTACCACTTACGGTTTTCGACAACAAGAAATATTTTGTGGCACCATCGAAGTAAAATAAAAACCTGCAGAGTGCATGGATACAAAGCAAATTATATTAAACATGCGAATTATTAATTAATGTAAATCATTAGAAAATTGAAACAAATACTTTTTTAGAAAAGTTTAAAAAAAATCCAGGACATAATAGGGAATTCCTGCGTTTCCCCCCCTCCAATATAAAACATGTAAGAAAATTATGAGCTGTAACGTATGATATTCGAAATCCGGGCATTCAACAAACCGCCAGAAGTATTCTTTCAATTTTCCAAAATATGTTTACTTACTTATTATTTTTAAAAAATACAATCACAAATTAAAAAGTTTTGAATCCAACTATATATTATGGAAAGAGAATATCGTTTGCTGTTTCTACGCCTTCCAGGAGATAAATTCGATTTAAAATTTTATAGATTTTTATAACTTGGATACCGAAGAGCTTATTTCCATTTATCTAGTTCGATCTGTTTAGTTATAGTGGATTTATGTATACTAACAAAAATACCATCACATAATTAACTCTTTGAACGAATCAGGTTCAAAATTTGTTTGAAATATATAATTTCATAAATGATATGGATTATTGTTTTCATGTACTAAAGAAAATAGGACACAAAATTGAATTTTGCAATTTGAAACTACAACTTAAGGGGAATGATTCATACGAAATTTACTTTATTTTCCTCTTTCTGGGTTAGACATAAGAGATAGATATATAGACAATTCGAAAATTATGTCTCTAGGATTCAGAAAAGTCTGACAGCCTTCTGGCTTACGGCTAGAGCGTCTTCCCCTTGATATTGGAGTCCGGAGTTCGAGTCCTGGTTGGGAAATAATTGATCTATCTGTAAGATGTGTGAATTTGACCCCCCCCGTAACAAAGGATTGTGCAAGCAAGTGTAAGAATGCCATCTTCATTTGAGCTAGAAGTCCGACTTCTACCCTCGGGTAGTTAGAGGTTACCCTCAGAAGCTACGGTGCATTCTTTACAGATAACTCGGATACGATATCATTATCTCTCATAAAGGTCTAAAACAAAGACATTCATCAAAATCTAGATTAAAATTATAGAGAATTATTATTTTCTCTTTATGTGCTATTTACACGAGAAGACAAGGATTGTTATTTTGGGACATAACAGTCCGCAATATTTATTTAAAAATTGAAAGCAAAAAATACTTTTAAATTCCTGAAAAACATTATTTTTTAATCCATTTATGCCTAAGGTTAAAAAATAGAAAATTGTGTACGAAATTTCTATATGTTAGGTAAAAAAATATAATAAACAATGATTTGAAGAAGTAATGTTCCAAAAATGGAACAGTAGGCATAAATGGGTTAATTATAGTTAAGATGCAGACACAAATCTTAGGCGCAAAATAAAATATCGAAGGTTTGTTCTATTTGCATAACAAACATCCTTGAAAAAAATCTTTACTTATTCGACACAATGACTCACTAATAATTACGGAACAAGACAATGTTTCCAGAAGAAAATAAAAGTCGTATGAATCAACTCACTGATTACAATCTTTATTTTCATCTAAAATGCTCAAATAAAATTTCCATGCGACAAATTTTCTACTTTCATTTACTTCTTAACATGTTTTCCTACTGACTGAATTGGGATCACTTTAATAAAACCCACAACTTATTTGCTATTCTATTCGAAGCGTATGTCACACCCACGCTGCTTCGGAATTTTCCACCTGCCTCCCACTTTCATTGAAAATATTCTATCGCGCAGATGTCCAGTTACAATTATTACTGTAGTTTAGAATCGAGAACGTGCACTCGAATTCGACGAAAAAAAAAGTTATAAAAATAAAATGGAGGTAATTGGAACACTTTTGATTCGAAAGGGGATTTTATAATAACAGCCTTGACTTTAGACAGACGTCTAAAGTCTATTATACCAGAGCGTAGGTTGAAATAAAAACGAAATTAATGTGAGAATTTTTAAAATGAAAATAATATTGAAAGAAACCTCACGTATATTTTGGAACTAGATCAACAAGAATTGAAGAATATTTTTACAAAAGTGATAAGATTTATACAGGTTCGTTGCTGCAATCGCTTTCAATAGTTAATTTCTAAACTGTAAGAAAATAGCATATAATTTCAATTTAAGAAACATGAAATTTTATGCCATTTTTCTATGCTAACTATAAAACACCTTACATGATGTAAAAATAAATATTTTATGCTGTTTAACTTAATAGATATAAGTTGAATAATGCATAAAAATTACAAAATCTAAAATTTGACATAATCCCTTTAGTTATTTACAAAATATTAGCAACTAAGGCAGTTGAATAGTAACAAAGGCGCAAGATTTGAATTTGCCACAATTCGCGTAGTAGTTTTGGTAACCTATTAAAAATAACCAATTGGTAGTTTAGAATTAGTAAAAAAATGTTCGTTGTAGAACAATATTTCAAAAATAATGAAAGTCTGGTGGTCACAGGTCGAAACTTTCAGAACTGGCTCGCTATATCGTGTGATTTATTGGATTTTTACGAAATCAGAGGTCAATGTCAACAAGTTCACAAGTACGCGTACATTGAAGGAGGAAATTCAAAGTTATATCAACGAAATTCAACCACATTTGTGCAAAATGGTGGTGGAAAATTTCGACAAAAGAGTGCATATGTGCCAGGAAAACCATGGAATCCATTTGCCCAATGTGTTATCGCATACATAACCCTGTCCTGTGCATTTTACGGTTAATAAAAAAGTAACAATTTAAAAAGAAACTGTGTTTTTTATTTAATTCAAATCTTTCATCAACACGTCCTTCTATCGTCTGACGGTCCATTTATACTAATCCTAAACTATCAACTGCCAAATGATTTTTTATTAAGGTTTCCAACACTATGCTACATAAATGGTGGAAAATTCTAATCTTGCGTTAATTACGAGCCACCTAATATTTAGAAAGGTTTCGGTTGATAAATTGCATTTAGAACAAAAAAAATTCCACTGTTCTGCGGATAATAGTCTCCAAATTAGGAAGCATTGAATCTCATTATTTTAAAATTATTTATCTGCCACCTCCAGCAAGTTTGTAAATTATTGGACTTTTTTCGATGCAGCCACTGTAATAATTCAATTTATCTCAAAATATTCAGAGCATCACAACTTAAAAGTTTCAGAAGCACACAAAAATTTTTAATATTAATATGGTAAGAATAGTTCACAAAATATAAATAATAGAACTAATAATTGTATATAATTTTCAATTTTTTTCAGCAATTAACTCAAACTTTATAATACATAATTATCTACATTTATTAAAGCATATTTTTCAATTGGAATTGTATGATTTTCTCTAATAATTTTGAAGTCAGCTGTTGGGTTCAGATGAGAGTAGACTCCTGCTTATAAAATAATTATAATGCAAATTGATTATTTTTAAATTCATGATAATAATGTTTCAACTCTGGGAATTTTTGTAAACATTATTGACTAAGGTATCCGACTACGTTAAAATCACTGGTTATCAACAACATTGGAGAATTTTTATTAATATTTTTATTTCTTGTAGTTCAAACTTTTCTGTTTCCAAAATAGTTTATCTTTCCTAGGAAAATGAAAACTTGACCTATCATCCTTGGTCACAGATTTTTCAGCTGAAATTTGTCTTCAATTTTCTCAAAACTTTAATTTTTCTCAAAATTCCCCACCATTAACATGATATTTCAAAAACTAATAGTGGTATTTACATAAAAATTTTAGTGTGTGTTTTAAATAATATAGGCAATGAAATGAACCAAAGGTTTTATAGCTGGTGAAATACTTTTTCATTTATAGGTGTTTATAGAAAAATTAAGTTGTGAATTTATGAAGAAAATGCATATATGTGTATATTTTTACCCATAACTTCTTTATATATCAAATTTTTTTTAGATTTTCCTTCATTACATTCATTTTTATATTCTATAATTTATGTGCTAAGAAAAAATAGGATTGCTGCATTACAATTTTATGTAGTGTGTTAACCGTTTTGGTTAAATTTCATTAAAATATACTACAAAATTTTCCCATTTCTCGAAATATTTCCTGTTTTCAATTTTTTTTTTTTGGCATTTATAGCTTTTATAATTGACAATACATCTAAAAACAAATAGTTTTTAAAAAATCGAATTTTTCAAAATTTTTCCTTTGAACATAGTCGGATACCTTAAATTTCATAATTATCTATCAGCTTATATTTTAATTTTAGATATATGGCTAAAATAATCCAAGTTTCTCTCTTGAATTGGAGAGATTACAAAATGCCTCGTGTCCAATTAACAAATAATTAGAAACTGAGATCTGTGTCTTTATGCACTACAAGTAAACTTTTTTTCTTCCTTAACTGATTGCAAGCCGAAACACTTGAGCACACCACGATACTATAGGGAATAACATTTTTATTTATTAAGTTGCTCAATAAATAAGTATTGCAAAGATGGTGAAATACGACTTAATTGTACAAAAGATGTACAAATTTGTCATGAAGAAAAAAAACATTCTCTAGATATGACTGATGTATATTTCTTTATGAAAAAAATACTCGAGTTAAAGACTGGTAGATAATATGATTTATGATGGTTTTAATTTCACTTACTCTTGAATACTTAAATAAGTGCATTTTCAGTTGATAAAAGAAATCAGAATGCATAGGTAATAGTTAAGATAGAAACCTGGTTTAGCCCCAGTATATACGAGGATTCACTGGGGAAATTGGCCTACGTTTGTGTTTGACTTGAAAACCAATAAATTTTCTATTAGTTTTCCCCAACTTAACGAACAATTAGTTCGTAAGCAATGGTTTCTTGAATGAATCGTTAAAAGTTAAAAATTATATTTAATTACTTTATCGTAACTTAAATGTTATGTGGCAAAAAATTTACAACTTAAGCATAGGGTTTTGCGAGCTTATTTCAAGGTAAAAATGAGTTTATTTTTAAATGATATATATATATATATATCCCATATCAACAAATCTCAAGGGAAAAATTCAGTAAAACCGGTCTTAACAGTTTTTATTGAAAACATTAAAAAACAATTTAATTTCTCTATCTTCTTTTATCGCATTTTACCATACTATCTAATATTATTTCAAATATATTAATCTAATGACGATTTCCGCTTAATAATGTTATATCAGCTGCCGTATATATAAAACAATCGATACAACAAAATTAAACACTTAAAACTAAAATCGAATTATAGTTACCAGAAAATTAAGGCGTTTTTTCCCTAAAAAGTACTTTCTTTAGATATTTTCTTACCTAAAATTATAAACATCGAACCGCCTTCGTTTAAAATAAACGCTACAGTTTATAGCCTAATAACCCAAATATATAGTGATCAGTTATACCACTGGCTCATTAAAATATGCGGAAAGTAAAATCACTCAAAATGATACATTAAGTTATACCATAAAACCAATCAATTTAATGTCCACAAAAGACATTTACTAAAAATAGTCCTTTTTTACAGAAGCACCACATCAAATCTTGTTATTAATTATAAGGTGTAGCATTTGACATTATATGTAAGGTACCTTGAAATTTCACGACTCAGTTCCTTTCTCTAAGAATAGACTGAAATGTCTTAAAAAATGAGAAAGAATTATCTAGGTCAAGGATTCTTTTTTGAGAAAGTTTTTCGATCATGGTGGCATTATGATTATGTTCCCGTCAATTAACGGAATGAAATATGGTGTTGGATGCAAGCAGATTAAGATTCCTTTTTTTTTATTTCGAAGAAAGATTTTTTACTCGATGTGAATAAAGTTTCAAGAATTGCGTAGCTGAAGAGAAATCTAATAATAGAGTTTAACCGGAAAATTGTTTTTGCATAACTAATCGAATTCTATGACGTGACAGTTTATAATGATGCAATTTGTCACAGTTAAAATAAATAATCATGCATGCCAAACGATTATTTGTTTCAGGATAACAGGGAATAAATAAATCCAATATTCATTTTATGTATAAATAGAAATGATAATATTTCATGCATAAATATAAAATGAAAATTTAAATACAACTTCGGCAAGCTGGAAGGAAAAGATTAATTCTTTTACATCTAAATTACTATCTTGCAACATAAATTGTTGAAGATAAGAACAGTTAAAATTATAATTTGAAAAATAACTTACTAATCCATTTTTAAATTCTAAGATATTGCAATTCAAAAATTTTAAATGCAAAAGTTGTTCGTCTTAATGAGCCACTATTTGACAGAATGGATTTAATTTTCTATCTTCATTATTAATAAAGTTATGGCGAAATAAAAATTTCAACTCGCCTTTCAGCTAGAGGGGCCAATTACGAAATCATCCAAGATTTTTACATTTCTAACAACATATTCAAAGATATATAACAATTTAAAAAAATTTTGGAAGCAAATTGCAGTTCGAAGACAGTGAAAAGACAATTCATTTTTTAAAGTCTCTTAAATCTCTCTCGGGAAAGCACGATTATTTACAAGAAGGCGTAGATAAGACAAGTTTGTTGCTCAGCACGCCACAAGCAGAACTAATAAAAAGAAATGATATTAATTATCCCTCGCCTTATTTACCATATTTTGATAGGGAAAATATTGTTTACAGTGCTAATATACTTTTATGATTCTCATAGGGATTTCTGCATGCGTCAATCTCGAAGCAAGGGAAACACAGGGATCTTTATACAAAACTATTTGTTTAGGTCAAAAACTTTTATCAATCAATCCCATTATGGGAATCACTTACTAAACAATTTTATAAAGCTTTTCTAGAATTAATTACGTATATAAAGTGGAATCGGATCAGGAAATAAGAAAATATTTTTAGAATGAATTACTATGGGCTAAATAAATTAAGTAAAAATTTAGAAATTAATTTGGATTTAAATTAGATTTTAAAATATCATTATGTATATAAACTTTTGAACGGAGGGTGTTTTTGAGTTCTAGGGACCATGATCGGTTAGGAATTGAAGAAATTTTCGCAGGAGAATCATTGCAATAGGCAATCTTCCGATAGGAATCTACCTAAAAGATACATTAAAGTTTAAGATCTGCTTTGTTTATACAAAGAAATATTTTTCGTAGATATAAGCGATAAATCAGATTTTACCGTGTTTTTTTTTAAATTCTTTTTCACGCTGTTTAAATAATGATTATCCTTTAAGTTGTTAGGTTTTTACCGATACCTCTCAATCAATATCTAACTACCTTTAACTGTCAGATATAAACTTGAAAGTGTAAATAGTACCATGTTCATCCAAAAGATTGTAGAATTAGGAATTCTTTAGTTTCACTTTCCAAATATAGGAGAAATTCCTACTTTCAATGTATAAAAGCCTAGACCGTGTTATTTGTTTGAGACTGGCCTTTAAGCTGAAAGCACATTTCTTAGGTTAGCGGCCATGTTTTGCACAGTATAACTTTGAAATTGTCGCTCAGATGAAAATTTCGAACAAATTATTAAGGTATTCGACTACATTCGAAAAAGAATTTTTGAAAAATTCGATTCTTTCAAAACTATTTAAAACTATGGTTTTTAGATGTATTGTCAATTATAATTCCAAATACTATAACATACAACAAAATTATTTGAAAATATATTATATTTATAGAAATGGAAAATTTGTTGTAAATTGTAATGAAATTTAACCGAAACAGTTAACACTCTACATAAAATTCTAATGCAGCCATCCTATTTTTCTTTGTACACAAGTTATAGAATATTATCTATACTTATAATAAAGCTCAATGTGTGTGTGTGTTGGCGCTCAACAGGCCAGACCATTGGACCTACAGCTACCAAATTTGGTACATGCATACCTTGAAGGTCGGGAATGTGCATCTCGGAGCCCTTTTTTCAAATTTTTAATTAGAATTTGAATTAATTAAAATTTAAGCGAAATTTAGACGTTTTTCCGCTATAACTTCCGAAAATATGATCGCATAAACATGATTTTTACATCCTAATGATTAAAAAATTAGCCTTCTAATGGTATCAGTGTTTTAACGTATAACTTAAGCGTCTATTTTTAACGAATTTTTAAAGAAATGTTTTAACCATGTTTTTTTAGCACGTGACTGGATAAAATAAAATAATGCCGGAAGTTCAAATAAAAAAAATATCATCGCAAAATAAATCTACAGAAATGCAACTTTCAGCACGTGACTGGATAAAATAAAAAAAATATAAAATGCGATATTTTCTTAAAAAAATAAATGCAAAGCAAAGGTTTCTGCAATCGTTTGCAATATCTATATCAAGTCAATAAATCTTCTTTATTTACGGTAAACCTGATTGAATTTAGACAGGATATGCATTGAAATCCCGACTTAATGGCATATTTATGTAATCGTTTGCCATATCTGTATCATTAATTTAATACTTTTTTCCTTTCTCGCTTTCTTTTAAAAAACATATTTAATATTTTGGCAACATCATCGAATTTTTTTTTTAATATTTTGGAAGCATAACCGATGGTTAAAACTGACTGATTTATAAAATTAAAGAATATTATTAGGAAAAGGTGTACTTTTAGAATTTTCCGTCCGTCACCTTAAGGAAAATATTAATTTCAGGCCAATCAATGCCTGGAATTACTTCAAGGCTAATGAATAAGTGATTTAATTGAAAATTTTCGAACGCTTTACTCATGGCGAACCAGCTGGTCGCCAAAGGCGGCTAGTGATGAATGAAATGAACCAAAATCTAAGAAACATTTTGAGATACAAAGAAATCACAAATTTTAATGAAAATTAAAGTTTTGAGAAAACTGATGTTCAAGGCAAATTTTAGCTGAAAATTATGTGACTCTGGATGATAGGCCAGGCCTTTCTTTTCCTAGAAAAGATAAACTATTTTAGGAAGATGAAAATTTGAACTACAAGAAATAACAATAAAAAAATTCTCCAATGTGGTCGACAACCAGTGTTTTTAAAACTAGTTGGATACCTTAAGCAAAACAATTAAACATACGATTAAATGAAAAATTTCCCACAATGTTTGCATTTATTCTTACATATGTATAAATGAAACTGTCTTCGAATATCAAACGAAATCATTTTATATATAGTTTGTTCAAATAATTATTACATTGACAAAATGGGTTGACTACAAAAACAAAAAATTTAAATCAGTATTTTGCCACAAATCAGATTTAATAGACAGAATTGGGAAAAATTATGTGAAAATAAATACAAAAAAAAACCTTCATCAATCAAAACGAGATTTTTATTGGAAAATCCTTTACTCATAACTTTTGCTCTTATTTCTTCCTTTTAAAATCTTTTTTTCTCTAATTTTGAAAATATTTTCGAATATTATGGATTTCTATTAATATTTGTTAATGATATTTTTATTAATATTGGATTAATATTTTTATATAACTATTTATATTTTGTTTCAATTAAAAAGAATACCTTACAGTCATTAAAATCACATAGAGCTTGGGGTTAAAAATAAAATCATTTCTAAAAATTAGAAAATTTCGGCACTGATACCATTATAGTAACTTCTTTTTATATAGTATAGAAATCTTATTCGGTATTTGATTTTCTTAGAAGCAGTATGGATTAAGAATGTCTTCATTAAATTATAACTATTTCATATTCATCATCATCTATCGTTTTGAATACGTTTCGTTTCCTTGTGATGAAATGATTTATTCAAAGAATGAATTTACTATCATATTTCTACAAAAATAATAAATAAATAATAGATTAAATAATGTATAATCAGACATCCGTGAGTTAGATCTCACGGATGACACTTGGCATTCATTACCTTTCCTCACTTTTTAATACATCCAATAACGAATTTAAGCATTTTATGGTCCATGAATAGGACAAAATGAAATATATATTATAATAATTGATCATTTTAATACCACAGTATAATAATATATTAATAAATTTAACATTTTTTTTAAAAAAAGGCCGAGACTGCCTGGTTGGTAGAGCGTAGGACTCGTATCCGTTAGATTACGAGTTCGAACTCGCCAACCGAAGATTCCACGGTATAAATCTGTCGGGTCTCAAAGTCTTCCATGTCGAGAGTAGTTACAATGGGGGTAGTCGTTCACTGATTCAGGCCTAAATTACGATATGTAGATGAGTGAATGAAAATGCATAAATGAAGTCCGTCCCTTAAAACGGGTTGTAACGCGTGAGTGGCAGAGTCATACTCTTGGCCCTAATGACGCTGCTGAAAAAAATCAAGTGGCACACCCCATTGCTTTAAATCGCTGTCTTTGTAACAGCGGACTTGTTCTATGACAAGTGCCATAAAAAAACAACTTATTATTTTTTTATTTTAGCAACTTTGTAAGCAATGTATGTGTTTTCATTTATTTTTTAATACGCATGCAGTAAAATCCCTTGAAAATGAGCTTCCTTACTTTCAAATAGATGAAATTAAAACGACTTCCTTGCTTTCTTATAAAAGAAAAAGTTGTAACTTTGTATTTCATTAGTATAATGAATCCTTGAATTACTGTATTATATCCCAGTATTTTGTTACGAAGTACAAGGATATAGTTTCAATTATAGAGTTAAAAATTATTTACAAGATTTGTCAAGTGAAATATAATAGCCAGTTAAATGGATTGACATTTTGGCTTATTAAAAATATGTAATTAGTTATACTTAATAATAATTTAATACGACTATAATAATAATTTAAACGACATATATTTGAAAACAAAACATGTTGCAATTCTTTTATTATAATTAAAGGAATATGTATTTTTTATAAATTTATTTATTTAGCACCTATGTTTAAAAAACACTTCTTAATCAATCTGCCTCTGATCATTCATTCTAACCATCATTATGTTATTATCAAATAAATAAATTTAATTTCCGTCAAAAATTAAAAATTTCTTATTTGGTTGAAAATTATTGTATTTAATTGAAAAGCCACAAATGAGTGTAACTGGGTTTAAATTCAGCAAAAATTGGAGATTAAATTTTGAATGAATAATATTTCATGAGTGTAACTGGGTTTGAATTCAACAAAAATTAGAGCTTCAATTTAGAATGAATAATATTTCCTGAGTGTAACTGGGTTTGAATTCAGCAAAAATTGGAGCTTAAACTTCGAATAAATAATATTTCATGAGTGTAACTGTGTTTGAATTCAGCAAAAATTGGAGCTTAAACTTCGAATAAATAATATTTCATGAGTGTAACTGGGTTTGGATTTAACAAAAATTGAAGCTCAAATTTAGAATGAATAATACTTCATGAGTGTAAGTGGGTTTGAATTCAACAAAAATTAGAACTTCAATTTAGAATAAATAATTTTTTATGAGTGTAACTGGGTTTGAATTCAGCAAAAATCGGAAATTAAATTTAGAATGATCAATATTTTATGATTGTAAATAGGGTTTGAATTCAGCAAATATCGGAGCTTAAATTTAGAATAAATAATATTACATGAGTGTAACCGAGTTTGAATTCAGTAAAAATGTGAGCTTAAATTTAGAATAAATAATATTTCATAGAGCAAATACTCTAAAATAGAAAAATGCCAACACTTTCTAAGTTCAAAAATACATTCACTTTCAAAACTGTTCACTTCCTAAACTGAATCCAGCAAGAACTCAGATGAATTAAGGCCACTTCTGTAGATGAACATTCATCAATACACCGTAGAAATGAGGTCCAATAGATAAAATCAATCAATCCAAAACCAATCTCATTTCACCCATGTTTCACGAAAAATTAACACATACCTTCCTTCCCAATGTTTATTTTTTATTTTCCCATCTTCAGCAGATGATACGCGTACATTTTTCAAACACGATTCGCTCGCCTGACGACACGCCCTTTCTTACGGTGAATCTTATGACTTTTTGGACATAAAAAGCGATAGACAGAGAAAAAGAAAAAAAGAAAGAAAAGAAAAAGAAAGTAGGTTCTCTGGGCTGGTCTGCTCTCATCAATGTCAACCTACGCGAGGCAAAGTGGCCTTTGAGTCATATGTTCTCGCAGATGTGTGATGAAATTATTACACGGAAAAAAAATGAACTAAACAAAGCTGTTGTTAGTAGGTGATGCCATTTATGGAAGTGTCTCAGACAAGAGCAGAATGGTACGATTTCTGTTTACTAGAAGAAAACATAACAAAACAGAACTGGTTTCTTATTGAAGAAGCTAATGAATTGTTCATGGTTTGGGTTTATACATTTAAAAACAAACCATACAGCTGTTTCGCTGGTTCTGTTAAATTGACTGCGCGTCGCGAATTAGCCAGGGCAGTTCCGGCTTTTGATACTTTTTCCCAAATAAAGTGTTTCATTTATTTTTAAATAAATGGTTAAAACATTCCCAATTTAGCTTGAAACTAATTTCCTCTACAAGGTTAGTTTAGGATTCCTGGCCGCATGATTTTCTATTTGTGATATGTGTGAATGTGCCTCCCTGTAAAAAGGGGTTCTGCAAGCGAATGTGATGCGTGAATTCTATTCATAGTCACAAATGGCGCTGTGGAAAAATAAGAGAGGTAAACACTTCGGCTTAAATTCGCTAACTTAGTCAAGCAGGCTTGTCTATGAGAAGTGCTATCAGAAACACCAACAACAGGATTCCTGTACATGCATAAGATTTGGGTTGTGAATATTTTGGGGTCGCTTTTTTTAATAAAGTGTCAGAGAATCATATTTAAAAAAGTTTTTTTTTTTTTTTTTTTTTTTTTTTTTTTTTTGCCATTTAAGCGTTTTTGGCGAGTATTTTCTTCTATGGAAAAAGCACAACATTTTGCTTTACGACAAGTTTTCATGACAATGATTATATTTATAATAAATTATTTATTATACTTAAACAACATACATATGTGTGTGTGTGACAATTTAGATACACATTTCCCAAAAAGGATGAAACAGTTAACTGGTTAAGTAGCTTTAATTAAAAAATTCAATACCAATTCCCTCACTTTAAAATTCATAACCATATTTTATTTTTTCTTAATATTAATTTGTATTTTATATTTCTATGATATATCCATTACATCTCCCGCAGAGAAAACCCATTATCGAACAATGAATAGCGTATATCGATTAGGATTTTAGAAAAATCAAGATGATAGTCGATTGAAACATTGAAACATGACAAAACGCCTTTCAGCTCAATAAATCTATGAAAAACCATTTAATTTTAGAAGAAACAAAAGAGATAAAAATATTTCCTAAGGATAAGGATAGATTTGTCATTGTAAACTTCTTTTTAATGTTTTCTAACAAATTGATAAAAAATAAATCTAAATTTCATTTCTAAATAAAAGAAACAGATATGCTAAGATGTGTTTTCATATTGAATTTTGTTTCATTACATCGATCACAAATCAATTTTAGTCAGTTCTTTCTTTTACTGCCTTGCCTCATCGACCGAAATCTAATCACCTATGTTTACAATAACACGCAACTGTTTTTCAACCATTTCTTCTTCTCCCGGCATTTCCATAACAATCGTTTAATGTGTTATCTTTTCCCTAAGGTGACGCAACCATGATTCATGCCACTTGATCAGGCAAATCGATTTTTTTTTAATGAATTGCCGGCGAATGTATGGCGATTGCAATGCAAAAGGAAAATCGGCATCACTATCACGCCATTCAGAGAAATGAAATATTTTCACTTCATGTCCTTTGATTTCACATTCATTTTTCATTCATTCGATGTTTACAGTTGCAACTTTCAAAAACGGTGTTCTTTTTCCAATTCCTACTATTCATACTTTTACTCACTCTAATATTTATTCATATATCTAGTTCAAATTTTCAATTGTTCATAAAATACTTTTTATTTATCCATTAGAGTTCAAATATATTTTTTTAAAACTTGTACCGGATGACACTTGATGTTAAAACAGTTTTTTCAAATATTAATTCATTAATTAAAATTAATACTTTAAATGGAGTTTTAGCAGTCTGTAATGAAAACTGAAATCCGCAGACAGTAGCTCCATCGATAAAATGTGAGGATTTCAGTATTGTTCACTTGAAGATGAAAAATGCGAATTCAGTTTCTGCGAATATCAATAATTTTTTGTCACTAAATAATTTGTTTGATAATCATTTCATAAAAAGTTTACTAAAATAAAATTTTTACTTGTTGAGCAAAGTAGGAATTGAATTAAATTATTTAATATTACTTGTTAAATGCGTTTGATAAACATTTGCAGAAAACACCTATGACAAAAGCGGAGCTGAAATTAGATTTAAACCGGAAATTTAGAAAAAATACCAAGATATCTATTGTATGAATAATTCTACTATTAAAAATACAAGTACTTTTTTCCCATTGTAAAAACATATTGGTAAAAACGGACAAGACATTCTTCATAAAATTCCCCATCTTCAACTTTTTACGTTTTAAAAAATGTCTGGCCATTATTTTTTGATTTGACTCAACACGATTTAAAAGTTTAGATTGTGTTTTACATTTGTAGATTTTAGATTACAGATTGTAGATTACATTTTGTAGATTTTAAAGGTTGACAGGTTCAGAAAAACAATACAATTTAGAATTAAAATTTTAAAACTTGTAAAATAAGATTAAGTCTCGCCATATGCTTTGGGGAATTTAATCATGGTGCTTGCGCCAAGAAATTCCATCAATCAACCAAACAACTAACAGGATTTCATAATTTCTCCATTAATTGTCCGTTTTTCCTTAAATTACTCAAGTGAGAAACTACTCAATTTATACAAGCGAGTAAAACGGTTAAGATCAGTCTTTAATAGTAAATAATCAAACGAGATGTTAAAAATAAGACTTCACAAAGCAAACCTATAAAATAGCATTTTCATTAATAAGCATTGAAATATATGTATCTGTTCCTGGAACAACAACAAAGGACAAAATAATCTGCCAGTTTCAGTCTCTTTTGGGAATGCATTGCTTTTTTTCTTTCGAATACGAAGTATAAATAAGTTATAATAATCTTTGAAACAATTTGAACTCGAAATTTGACGAATTCCATGTATTCGACCACCTTGATTTCGAAAAACAGATTTTTTTGAATTATGTCTGTCTACCTGTCTGTGATTATGATAACTTAGAAATGCTTTCAACTGGGCGGATAAAAATGGTATTGGGTCTTTACACCAAATGTGTAGATTTCTATCAGAATTTGAGCAAAATTCTGTTCAGAGGAAGTCTTTCTGTCTATTGTCCAAATATAAGTTAAAACGATGTTAAAAGTGGAAAGAGCTAGATGGATACTGTTTGGTACACATATTTTAGATTTAGAGTGCAAATACATATCAAATTTGAGAACATCCATCAAAGGGTTCAGTTACTGTCTGGCTGTACTTCCAAAAACATATAAACACAGTAACTCATAAACAGAATAGCTTTAATATAACTAATTTGGTATAATAATCGATATATCATATATATATTATATATCAATATATATTTATTATATCAAATGTATCAAAATTGCTCACTACAAGAGTAGCTTTAAATCAAATTTTTTATTTTATTTTAATCTGTAGAGTAAAACACGTCTAAAACAAAAATTCAATTTTCGGAAACTATTAACCGCATGCCAGGGATCTCTATAAATCACTACAGATAGTAGAATCTATAGTGGAGAGCTTATTTTGGTAAATTCATGTCTAAAATCCGTATTTCGTAAATATTGTACACCGATGCGTTCTACATTTTAGACTTCTCAGGCTGAAAAAATAATTTTATTATTATATCTAACGTTTTGTGATACGATAACTCAAAAAGGTTGCCAGCTGAAAGAATGAAATTTGGTTTATGAGCTTAAGACCACATTTTTAAAACTCTATCAAATTTTGAACGAAATTCATTCTGAGGAAATCTGTCTATCTGGATATTCGAGCATAAATGAAATAAATAACTACAAAACATTATGAGAATAAAGAGTTAAGATTGATAAAATTTTGAAACTCATGTTTAATATCTAAAACGCACGTTCTTGATTACTTCGTCTGGAAGAAGAAGAGGGGTTGGGGCAAGCCAACAATAGACCTCCGACCAGCCCTAAGGCACACGGATAAAACCTCACACGACTGTATGACCAAACTATCGCAACAGCAACACTTTCAGGATCTGTGGTTGAGTCTTAGTGGCCATCACCGGCCACGGTGCAACCCTCCTCGAAGGGAGTACGTTCCGACATCGATGGGAGTGGAGTAGGGGTAAGTCATATCACTGACCTTCAACCCACCAATAAGGCACACGGATTAACCCCGGATTAGCTGAATGACCGGCCCGCCGTTACAGCAACACTGCCGGGAACTATGTTCGAGTCCTAAGGGCCATCACTGGCCACGGTACTACCCTCCCCGTAGGGAGTACGTCCCGTCATCGATGGGAGGGTCAGAACCCCCATTTATTATGGTGCCCACCGGGTTGGCGAGATCCAACCATTATACCGGAAGCATCTCATCCTCATTTCGAGGTGCCCCCTCTTGGTGGTGGTATATAACATTTATTCGGGAGTATATGGGAAAATATAATGCCGGGGTCCCCCGACCGTCCGTTTCACAGATTTGGTCATAAATCAGACCTCGATTCACTGGGGGACAACACTCCCTCATAGTCAGGAGGATGCGTTTCCCCCTCGACCCCTCTTGGACTCTTTGATGCCTGGGTAGTTAACCGACAAACTGTCGGCAAAGTTGACGGGCATCAAAGAAGACAGAAAACCGCAAGAGGGGTCAAAGGGCGGCACGTATCTCGTCTGCAGACGGGGTATAGGTCGTGTAACCGGCCCTTAAGGGAGTTCACTCAAACTAGTTTAAACAGCTTTCATGAATTGAATGTTGTGCAATAAGTTGTAATACATGCATTGTATAAGAATTATGACGAATAAAAATAAACAACACTTTTATCGATCATATATTGGTATTCCGTAGACGTTTATTGCAGTATTTACTTTCCCAGATCAATATTGAAAAGTCACCATACAATGCTAAAGCCGCTGCTATGTACTCCATACTTCACATAATACATGCTCTAAGTCTGATCAATGAAAACGTCTATTTACCGTACCTCTTTCTCTCTTTTTTATTAATACCGTATTATTACTTGTCGCATTCAGGTGACTCGAATAGATTTCGTCTTCCGGTGTGTTTGTTATCGTTTGGTGCCTTTTCTCTTAGGGAAGAGGGGGGATCGCGTGATCGTGTTCCATTAGGAAGGAAGTGTGCATCATTTAATCGTCTGAAAGAATGTAGCGTGAAAGGAAATCTGCGAGCCACTCTAAAGAATGCACCGTGCGTTACGCTATATAATGATGCCTCGTTATTTCGATTCAACTGGAGGAATCAATTGAGTAAAAGGCTGCCGGATTACTGCGGGGTTTGCCTGCAGTACTGCACAGAGAGAGAAATTCGTGACTTTTCTTCTTTATCTTGTTTGCTATCTTTTATTTGGTTTGGTTCCATTTTTTAACAGTAGTGTTTTTTAAACGTGCATGTGATATAGTAATGAAAGTCGAATTCGAATGAAGGGCATTGGAATGTAATATTGCATTATGTTATTAATTTCCCTGCTCCTAAAAAATGAGATATTTGCTTTCGCTTTTAATTTTTGATCAAGAATGTTTTGTACACGTTAAAATAGTTGGCTTGATTTGGATTTTTTTAAACTGTAAATTATGCGCAAACAGAATTGGTCCTGAGGACTATCGTGTTATACTATTCAGTTTTTGCGGTTTTGTTGGTATAAAATATTTACAGAAGTTTTGTAATTTTCAAAATTCATTGTAGAGCTATTGTCACATTTTAGACTCCCACATATTTAGACATTTAGAATTCACAAGAATAAGAGGTGGCCCTCATTTTAGATTTCACTAAAATTCCCAAGAATAAAAGGTTTTCTTCATTTTGGATTTATCGAAAATTCACAAAAATAAAAGGTGGTCCTCATTTTGAGTTCCACTAAAATTCACAAGAAAAAAAGGTGGTCTCATTTTAGATTCTTCTAAAATTCACAAGAATAAAAGATGTCCCTCATTTTAGATTTTTCTGAAATTCACAAGAATAAAAGGTGGTCTCATTTTGGATTTCTCTAAAATTCACAAAAATAACAGGTGGTCTTCATTTTAGATTTCACTAAAATTTACAAGAATAAAAGGTGGTCTTCATTTTGGATTTCTCTAAAATTCAGAAGAATAAAAGGTGGTCTCATTTCATATTTCTCTAAAATTCACAAGAATAAAAGGTGGTCCTCATTTTATATT
>JAPMOQ010005854.1:72842-121994 GCA_026543055.1 Argiope trifasciata
GGTCCTCATTTTGGATTCCTCTAAAATTCACAAGAATAAATGGTGGTTTCATTTTAGATTCATCGAAAATTCACAAAAATAACAGGTGGTCTTCATTTTAGATTTCACTAAAATTCACAAGAATAAAAGGTGGTCTTCATTTTGGATTTCTCTAAAATTCTCGAGAATAAAAGGCGGTCTTCATTTTGGATTTCTCAAAAATTCACAAGAATAAAAGGTGGTCTTCATTTTAGATTTCTCAAAAATTCACAAGAATCATTTTTATTTTCTCATATATGAAATATTCTCTCATATTTTAAGTTTCCCAAAAAGTTTTAAATTTCGATTAATCTTCTCCATGTTTTCACCATTTTTTTAAAAAAAGCTATGTCTATTTATAAAGTTATAAATACTGAAATGATACTCAGCTGACTAAATAAATATTGAACTAACGAAGCAAATGAAATTTGGCATGTGGATTTATACCTAAATTGTAAACTCGTTTCAAATTTTAGGCAAAATCCGTTAGCTTTCCTGTCATTTATTAATCTACTCACTTGTTAATAGGATAATTGAACGCACAGGAGGGGGTTTCTTGTTGTAATTGTAATTTCTAGTACTTCCTTTCTATACTTTCTAATAAAGGCGTTATTACCACCCCTACCTCCACATAAAATTTTAAATCTTGAATAAGGTCATGTATACCACTAAGACTCAGATTTTTATTTTCAGTGCAAAACAATCAATGTATCAGCTTCATATTCTACCTATTGAGGTTTAGATCTTTATTTTCAGTATTAAACAATCGATAAGCCGGCGTTCTGGTTTTAGGATAGAGCGTCTTCCGCGTGATTTGGGCGTCCCGGGTTCGAGTCCTGGTTCAAGCTTGATTGTTTTGTTTTGTTTTTCCTTTGAGCTCTATCTGTGAGATGTGTGTATGGGCCCTCCCACTCTATAAAAAGAGATTGTCCAAGCGAAAGTGTGTGGCATCTGCATTTGAGTTAGAAGCCAGACTTCTGCCTTTAGGTGCTCAGGGGTTTTTACCCTCAGAAGCCATTGCATCCCCTTCCCGTGTTAACATGGACACGACATCATCATCATCAAACAATCGATGCCTAAGCTTTATATTATACTAAAATAAACTCGTACATATGCATTAATCGGAATATTTGTGTAATAAATTGGTACATGTGTATTAACCGGTATATGTGTAATAAACTAGTAAATGTGTATTAACCGGAATGTTTGCGTAATAAACTGGTACATGTGTATTAACCGGAATATTTGTGTTATAACTGGATTTAGAGTTTAGTATTATGAGAATAATTATGAAAAAAAATCTATTAACAAATAATCTTCAATTTTTTTTGTTTGTGGCGATTAATCGCAGAATTACAGTTAATACATTAGTACCAGACACCCGAATGAGCATTTCAGACGCCATTTTTTTCCACCTGAATTAAACCGAAATTTAATTTTGATCTCTATATTTCATTGCAAAATTTCATTTATTCAAACATGCAGAGAAAAATACAGATTGATAGAAGGTCAATACTCTGAGAAATCTGGTTCAAAATTTGTCAAGAATCAGCGCTTGAAGTACTATAGTTTTGAAACAAATTTAATTTGCCAAAGTTGATGAGTTTTTGAATTACAACGTTTATAAGCATGTAAAAGCGCAAAAAAGGCAAACGGTAAATCATTTGATGGATTTAATTCGAAACTCGATACATCACAATTTTGGAATATCATATTTCGAGCCAAATTTTATGCATCTAGCTCTTTGCATTTGATAATTGTAGGATTCATTTGCATTTGGATAGCCGGATAGACAGACGCTCTTTGAATGGATTCATTCAAAATTTAATAGAAATCAGTGTGCACGTGACAATGTGAATTCAACGTGTAATAAACTAGATATATGAAATTATACATGCTATTTTGCACTAAAATTGTAACATGTGAGTCAAAATTTTTAAAGAAATTTAAATGTAGACCGATTTTAAACGTTTGAATATACAAAACACGAATAAAAAATTTTTGTATTAATACTATAAGTCAATCCTTATTTGGAAATTGACGGCAAAGCCACGAATATTATTGATTTTTACTCCAAAATTCTGAATATAATGTTCAATTTTTATACCAGAACCTATTTTAAAACATCACAAACCTCTTCTAGTTTCACGTGTGAAAAATGTTTTTAAGTAAACATTTTGGTTTAACTTTAACATTTATTTGGTAAACATTTGTATGTTTATAGTTGGATACCGGAAATTTTGATCATATTAAAATGTGAATCAATTAGAATTCGTGGTACATAGCACAGGAACAAAATTATTTTGCTATATATTTAATGAAGTGGAGTGAAGAACAAAGCATTCCTTTTGGAATTTTTTCACTTTCCGAAGTTACTTTAAAACATCATTAAGTCAGCTGAATTTCCGTTTAACGAAATGCTTTTATACTAAACTTGTAAATTAATGTAATATTTTGCTTCAAATTCCGATTAGGGACTAATTTTAAGCTTTTGTTACATAAAACATTTACAAAAAAAATGAAGCTGCTTTATAAACGAATAATTATCTCGAAACAGCCAAGAAAGAAACATTCATGATTTTTATTTTTGAAATTTAAATGTTTCTAACTATTAGAAGTTATTTTAAAGCATCAAAAAAAACCGAGTGTTTGAAAATATTTCTGAAATTAACATCAAGAAAAGAATCATCGCACGAATAATTTAGTTTCAAAAACGTGTGCTAATGATTCATTAGTGTGGATTATCGCTATAAATATCGTTTTTTTCCACCTTAACTAGCTTAGACCTGAAATGTTATTGGAAATAAGTTCTGAATTGCTAATAAGCTAATTATTGTTTGTTAGGAATCTTGTAATATGTTTGAAGTCCACAAAATAGGAACGCAGGTGTAAACTTGACACATTTATCTTTAATAGGTTTTTAAGATCAATAAACTATCATGCTCTACTAGTATTATACAAAGCAACATTGCCTTCCCCCCCTCTCCATTAGACTGAGGGTAAAGGAGTTTATAAATAGGAAATTCGAAATCGATGCCATAATTTTTTTTTCTTTTGTCAATTAAGATATTTATTTGAATTTAATTAATAATAAATGCTCGTAATAGTCGTTTATGCGCACTGAACTGAATCGTTAAAATTAGATGGATCAGTCGGTTTTGCTTTTATCAGTAATGAACGGTATTATTGAAGTACTTTCTCTTTCTGTAGTTTTGATCGTCTTAATTTTTTTCTCTCTCATAAAGTCTGTTTAAATTTCGAATGAAATATCATTAAAAGTATCAAAAAGTGTCAGTAGCAAATTTGAGCATTTTTATACTTTTTTGATAGGCCAAATAGCATGAAATGAGATGTCGGGTCGGATAAAGAGAGTTGATTGGTTGTTTTGAATTTTTCTGGCACAAGAACCATTCTTGGCTATAGTGCACCATACATGCGATAAAAAATATTCTTAAAATTCACTTACTGAACAAGCTATTATATAAAACAGTTGAAATATAAAAAAAATAAAAGATAAAATTCTAAACATCCATAAAATAGTTAAAAGTTCGTTAAAAGGCCGATGGCGTTTAAAAAGTTAAAAGTATTTGGATGGTGTTTCTCTTCCAGCAAAGCTGAAAGAATTACATGAGATGAAAGTAGCGAGAGCGATAAAAATTATAGTTCGGACATTCTATTAAAATATGATATGCATCCTGATAAAGAGGGAAGGCGATCTTAAAATATCAGTGATCCACGTTTAAATAATAAGAGGCTATTAATAAGAGGAAAAAACTAAATTAAAAATGGCGCTCTTCCCCGTGATCCTGGGTTCGAGCATGGTTTTTCTTCCTCTGTTCTATCGTTGAAATACGTGAATGTGCCCTCCTGTAAAAAGGAGTCGTGCAAGCGAATGAGTGATGCGTGAGTCGCAAAGTCGTACTCTTTGTCCCAGTTGGCGCTACAAAACAAAGAGACGCTCCCTATAGGTTTAAATCAATGTCTTCGTAACAACGGGCTTATCCAGCGGCAAACGCCATAAGAAGAAGCATCAACAGGTATCCATAAAATGAGTCGATGGACATTAATATAGTTTAATTAGGCGTGGAAAAATAAATTCTTATGTAAAATTCGCAACATGTTTAAATCAAGATAAATTTTTACCGTTTCGATTAAAATCCATGTTATGCAGGAAGAAATATTTGGCAAAATTTCAGGCATATATCTGCATTATTTTTGAAGAAAAAAAATCAACATTGTAGGAAGAAGGGGAAAAAAAGACAATCGAAAAATGTGAATATTTTAAAATTTATCCTATTTTTAAGTGAGTAAGAAAAGATTCAGTTCTAAAAATATTATTATGACCTGTGTCATGATGATGATGATGACGTCGTGTCCATGTTAACGTGGAAAGAGAATGCAGTGGCTTCTGAGGGTAAAGACCCCTGAGCACCCGAAGGCAGAAGTCTGACTTTTAGCTCGAATGATGATGACACACACACACTTTCGCTTGCACAACCCCTTTTTATAGTGGAATTCATTCACACATCTCACCGATAGAACACAAGGGAAGAGATTTTGATAGGAATTTCTTTGACACATGTCGATTTAGGATAGAGAAATCTAAGTACTTTTAAAAAAATGTACTATAATATTTTAAAGAGTGTGCTAAGTAGCATCAAAGATTTTTATCCCTTCACTCGGAGCATGAGGGCTTGCTGAATTTACAGATTTCAAGAGTGAGTGTAGAATTATTTAAATAAAAAACTATGAATTGATTGAATATATTTAAATGAAATTTATATGGGTTAAATTAGGATAAAAATTAAGAAATTAGTTAAGATTTAAATTATAGATATATATATATACGTAAATATTTTAAATTTTGAAAGCAGATGGCAGTTCCAAAGCGGGAAAAAAGATTGAATTTTTAAATTCACTTTAATCCATCCAGGAATGCTTCATTTCGTTATAAGAGGAGCGATCAAGACACGTCTGCCACACAGCGCATCACAAGCAGAAGTAGGGAAGATAAAGAAATTAATTATCCCTCGTCTTACATAACATGAGGTACTGACAGGGAAAATATTTGTCTACAGAGCTAATATGCTATTAAGATTATCATAAGGATTTCTCCATGTACCATTCTGATAAGGGAAACACAGGAATCTTTTTTAAAATTATTTGTTAAGTCAGCAGTTTTTACCTGCCACTCATAGCATGAGATACGTTGACTAAAGCATTTTTTACAAATCTTTTCTTGAATTAATTAAGAAGAGAAAGTAGAATAGGATCAGGAAATAAGAGAATTGAATGGCGTTGATATGGGTTAAATTAAACTGAAAGTTAGAAAATGAATTAAATTTGAATCTAATTTTAAAATATATAATATTTTAAGCAGAGAGCGAAGAGAGAGAAAATACTTTAAATTAATTATTAAGTTCTCTTTTATTCCATGAGATTTTGATAGGGATTTCTTTACACGAGTCAATTTAGGTAAGGGAATTATAGGGACCATTTAAAAATGTATTAGTTCATCAAAATTGTATTTTTTTCACTCGGAGTTCGTAAATCGCTGACGAAAGCATCTTTACAAAGCTCCTGTTGAATCAATTCAATAAAAAAATTGGTATTGGATCAGAAAATACGAGAATATTTTAGAATGATGTTAATATGAGCTAAATTAAGATAAAATTTTGAAATTTAATTAGGATTAAATTAAATTTTAAAATGACATTACGCACACATATTATCATTCTATATTTTATTAAATTTCTATATCACATATATATATTTTAATATGTATTTATTATATTATTTATTTAATTATAATTTATTTTTAAAATACTTTATAACTACTATGTATATTATTATAACTATTATTCTACTATTTTTATACAAGGTAAAATAGCTGAGGGCATTCAACTCTAAAATTTTAAAGATTATTAACATTTATTAGCAGATATCACATATATTATATATTTATGTGATAGCTGCTTATATATTTATGTGATTTATAACTACTATTTATACTATTATAACTATTTTTATGCAAGTTAAAAAAGCTGAGGGCATTCAACTCTAAAATTTTAAAGATTATTAACATTTATAAGCAGATAATTTATGCTATTATAATATTTTTAAAAATGTATGCGTTTTATCGTTAATCGAAATACACTGTCTACATCGATTTTAATCATACAAACCACACATTTGCATTAGAAGTCAAGGCCCTTTCGCGTGCAACATTGCACATTAGAAACTTGCTTCCAGACGGAAGCCAATACTGAGTCAAGCAGTCTGTCTGCCCAGCAGATGGCAAATAAAGCGAATCACTTCCACGCACAACTAAAAAACGTGCCAATTTGCATATCTGTCTCCCCCTCAATAAAGATGTTGGTCTTGAATGGAATGGTATGAAGCCAAACAAGGGCCAGATGGTTCTGCGTTATCATAAACAAGCAATGATAGTCGGGTTGGTGGGTATCATTAAAAAAGCTAATTTCGGTCTCCATAGCTTTGCCTGTAAAATATAAGCAATCGAGAAGAATTGTGGGCGTATGTTGGAAAAGCTGCTTGTCTTAAGAGAGGGCATTCACATTACAAGAAACCTGTTCGTAGGTTTAGAGGGGAGAAAAGGAAGAATAATAGAGGTCAGACAGAAGAAAAAAAAAGGACAAAAATGGTTGTTTATGTAAAAGATACCAATTCCAGAGATCGAAATCTTAAAAAATCATCGAAGCGTTTACTTTTGGTTTGAACCTTGCGGCTGGTTATTTGGAAGATGAAAAAGTTATCTATAAAACTGGATGGAATAACACGCAATCTTCTTGAAGTGACCACAAGTCCCGGATGAAGATGGGTTGTCCCAATTTTAAAAGAATAAAATAATAATAATAATAAACTTCCGCTTTGTCCAAATTATTAAATAAAATACTTCAAATTGCTCGGTTTTTTTTTTTAATTTTAAATATTTCAAATTAAAAAAATTCCTCTTGGCAAAAATAGGTAGATTCCTTTACATCTAAATTACTATTTAGCAACATAAATTGCTGGTGTTAGAAACAGTCAATATGTGGGCTTGAAAACCACTTTTTAGAGGAAAACTAACTAACTTATAAGATATTGCAGTTATCGAAAAACTTTAAAAATAAAAGTTGCCCGTCTTAATGAGATGCTAATTTGGCTGTTATGTTTTTTTTTTTTACCTTTAATAATAAGTCAGTTACAGCGAAATGAAGATTTCGACCTTCAACCACACCATTTCCCACTGCCTTTGAGCTAGATCACACATTTATAAACTCGTCCGTGATTTTTACATTTTCAACAACAAATTCCAAGCCAGTTAAAATGCAAACAATTGCTATCCTGTTCACATGGGCAAAGTGTTACACGCATTTTATATAACTTTTGAAGGGTGATTTTGGGTTCTAGGAGCTTTGACAGTTGAAGAACTGAAGAAACTTTCCCGAAATTTTGTCATTAAAACAATTTTCCTATAGGAATCTCACCAAAACTCAGAAAAAGCACTTTTTTCTTTTAAATCAGCTTCTGAAGAATTTATATTAATGATCTTTATTAGGCATATAATATAGATACTTAATTTAATAAATTATTCTTATTTTGAGCTATAATTTATTCAAATAGCATTAATTCCTTGTTGATAAGTTATATTATTACGGTTTTTGTTGATTGAAATAGACGCCTTAAAATAGCCGTGAAAGGTTTTTCAACTTTTTGTGCTGTCTAGACGAGGCATAATAAAGGTAATAGGCGCTATATTTTTTTTATTGCCTCCAGATGTCATTTGTCTTTAAGGTGTAAAATGTCCCCAGGACATGGCTTTTTTTTTTCATTTCTTATAGCTTCTCGAGTATTTCGAGTTGAAGATTAGAGTTTTTCAGTTGTAAAATCTTTCACGTGACCCTACTAGCAAAGATTTGCGGACAATTAATTGGATAGTTAGAACTGACTACTCTCAGTAAATTATTTTCTTTCTGTTCGCAAATCCTCACTACCAGTTTATATATAATCCACACGGGCTAATTTAATGCTGAAAGAAGGTTGAAAAATCATGGTCTTTATCGCCATTTTGCTTGACATACTGGAGTTAAGGAAAAGAATACGGGGAAAAAAAGTATGATAGTTAAACTTTAATTTAACATCCTTAAAAAAGATCTAACTAAAATATCAAGTAAAAACTAGCCAACTTAATGACTTTTCGATGATAAGAAAAAAATTAATTAAAAAAATTACACATTTTGTTTCATTATTGAAATGATTTGCCAATATGTCTGTATATCATTTCATATTAATAATCTAAAAATTCATCATTTCTTTTAATGATAGCTTTAAAATTTTAAAACAGCGTATGTTATTGTCATGGTAATCATGAAGACGGGTAAAGTTTTGAAGCAAGGAAAACAGATTCTAAATATATAAGACATTTACAAAGACAGTTTTAACAGTTTCAACACTTACCTTCGTATTGGCTTTCAAACGTTGCAATTCAGCCTGCTTTAGCCTACTCTTAACATCTTGATTCAGTTTCTTTTCAGGCGTAGTAGCCGATTGGCACGATGTCTTGGGTTCTGGATTCACCGGCTTGCTGTGACTATTTCTTGGTGGCGATGTTTCTGGTTGGCACACGGGCTTGGGATCCACATGGACCGGCTTACTGAGACCATTTCTTGGTGGCGATGCTTCAGGTTGGCACACTGGTTGGGGGTCTATATTGACTGGCTTTGTAAGATCAATTCTTGGTGGAGACGCCTCATGGTGGTAATCCAGCTCATGATCCACATTAACCGGCTTGCTTAGACCTATCCTTGGAGGCGATGATTCGGGTTGGTACACTGGCTCCGAGTACATATTAATTGGCCTGCTGAGCTCATTATTTGGTGGCATCTTGACAGATCCATTCTGTAACTGTCTTGAAGCTGCATACCTTTGTTCTAAATCTACAGATCGAGATCTGCTATTGGTTGTCATGGATATCCTTGTGCCATTTTCAGTAGGACTGCTGCGACTACTGGAAGTATTTCTTGGTTCCTTGGAAATTGGTGGAAGGGGTCGTGATCTGTCCACTCCTGGACTACCTTTCTTGATTGGGGAGTGATGTGACTGAGGAGGAACTATGGCAGGCTGGGGCTTAGGTACTGAGACCGTGGTTTGGACTGTGCTGGTGTGTACTGCATCATATTTCTGGACTTTGCTGAGGGCCTTTTGTTGATTATCCGTGTGTATTTTGATCATTCGTTCCTCTTTGAGGCGCTGCCTGAATTGCAGCTGCATTTGCTCCAGTTTAGAAGGCATTTTGTTTGTGGTATCAAATTTTCAATGAAACAAATGAATTAGTGCAAAATCTATCACATAACCCTGTAATTGGAAAATATATTTTGTGTTAATGAATCTATTGAAACATGGTTTAAATACATAATGTCATGATAATTTAAATCGTCATAAAATAAAGAAAATACCATCATAATTATCTAAAATGCATAAATATATTAAGAGGAAAAAAGTTAAAACAAGTTTCCTCTGCTTCACAATAAGGTAATTACAATCAATCACATCGACCAAAGTTAAAATTAAATGATTATTTCCTTGAAGCTTTTAATAAAGCGAGTGCAAATAACAGTATTTTTTTAATATATATATTTTTACTTTTGCTTTCTCGTATACTCAGTACAGAGAAATCACTGTAATCGTCAAAAATTCATACTCGAGATTTTGATGTTTCAGACCTCCTGAGTTCCAAAAGCATATTTTTGGAATACGCTCTGAATTAGAAGGATGAAATTTGGACTACGGTCCTAATACCAAAATCGTTAAGTTTCCATCAAATTTTGATTAAAATACGTTCAGAAAAGTCGGCTTGTCTGGTTGTTTAGATATATGTTAACAAGATAACTACAAAATGAAGAGAACTGGATGAATAAAGTTCGGTATATAGATTTATTATCTATATTATAGTTACCTATCAAATTAGAAAGTACAAACCATGAAAACTAATCCACAAAGTACTGATTTTCACAGTTTGTAAGTGAAACCGTGAAACATGTAAACAAGATACTCATAAATGCAATGAATTAAATATATGAAATCTGGTAAAAGATTTTTTTTCTTGTACAAGCGCAATTTTGTGTTAAATTTTTGTTCTAATAAGTTGCGAAAAACGTGCCTAAAATGAATATTCGATTTTCTGATACTATCAACAGTATACTAAACATCATATGACTAATTCAGTAAAAATGCTCAATCCACGGCAAAGATTAGTTTTTCTTAACTTTTGTAAGCCAATGCCATGCACGGCATTCTCTGTGATAACACTATTATTAGACTCAGCTGGCCATCATTTGTTTATGTGAGATGAAAAACACACCCGCTTTTAAGGAACTACACGGTAATAACAATATCAAAGATATACCAAACTTCGAATCTGGTATATATAAATAATGATAAGTTTTATAAATCATCTCGAATTCTAAGAAAAATGATCAAAAGCTAATCTTTTTAAAACAAAACTTTGAATACACTTCAGTGCTAATATGTACTAAAATATTAATGTAATTTATTCGTCGTCATAAAAAACTATTTTATTAGATTGAGAATATGCAGAAATTCAGTTGAACACTCCAGATATTTTTTATACCAAAATGAATGAAAATATCTGCAACATTAGAAAACCATTTAAAAAGTTAAAACATGAATTCATTTTTAAAGAAAATTTTCTATAAATTGAATTCGAGGAATTCAATAAAGTTATTTTTCTTGGTTTATTGTATTCCCAAAAATCATTTGTTAATCTATTAACTATTTCAAGTTTAACAATTTGAAAATGAAAATATGTAGCTGTAAAAATTTATATTTTAAATCTTTAGTAAATATTCATCGTATGTTGCTGCAATGTAAACAATGGCCATTGCAAAGCAAACAAGATGCTATAAAAAATGAATTGTTTTTCTCACAGCAAAATGCTTGCTGTACACTCTACAATCTAAATGAAATTATTTCAAGCTGTTTAATGATATCATGCTTTTCATGTCTACAAAATGCTAGTTGTGCTAGTTAGATAGCCTGAAAGATCGTTTCAGGCTTTCTTGTTATATCATATGTTTTTGTCTGCCAGCAAAATACTTGTTGAAATCTAATTGAACGTTGTTGTATAATAATATTAAGTTCTTTTGCTATCTTCAACATGTTTACTATACAATAGTAGTCACTGTATTATGAGCGAAACAATCATATAAAAATACCCACATTCAGAATTTTCTTCCTTTTTAAAAAAATTTAACAGGAAGCTTAAACGGACATCTAGTCCCACCATCCTTTTTCTGGACTATGGTCAATATCGATCAGCAACGCAACAGCGAATATGGATGTCACTAGGTATTTCCCAGCCACCTCCCCCAACAGCCTGAAAATCCAATACAGCAGCTTCGATCATCAAATGCAGGACACACAAGCCTTGGACCAAGTTCATCCATTATAATGTCCTACTAGCTGCGCTACGTCCGGATTATTTTCAGGGAAATAACTTTGCGATTGGAACAGCGTTATTCCTCTTTTCCAGTTTTTAAATTATGACTAATTTTCGTGGATTTGTAAGAGAATTTTTAAAAATGTATTAAAGTACCATTTATATTTTTTTCAAAGAATTTTCAAAATTTTTATAAAGTGATGTACAAATGAATAGACATATATAATGAAAGGCATATAACATTAACAAATAGTATTTGAATATTAAAATTTGATGCTGGAAATTGACAAATTTTCCACGGATTTGTAAGAGAACTTTTAAAAATGTATTAATGTACCATTTATAGGTTTTACAAAGAATTGGCATAAAATGACGTATTGATGAAAAGACACGCATAATGAAACGTATATAACATTAATTAATAGTATTTGATTATTAAAATTTGATGCTGGAAATTATGACTAATTTTCATGGATTTGTAAGAGAATTTTTAAAAATGTATTAACGTACCATTTATATGTTTTTCAAAGGATTGGCATAAAGCGACGTATAAATGAATAGACATATATAATGAAAAGAATATAACATTAATAAATAGTATTTGAATATTAAAATTTGATGCTGGAAATTATGACTAATTTTCATGGATTTGTAAGAGAATCTTTACAAATATAAAAGTGACGTATAAATGAATAGACATATATGATGAAACGCATATAACATTAATAAATAGTATTTGATTATTAAAATTTGATGCTCACAATGCAAGACTATTTATATGCAATATAATTTTTAAAGGGTAGGTCAATATTACATTTCAAAAACTTCATATTATTTCAAAACACATTTTTATTTTGTTATATTCGATGAGAAAAAAATTCATCGAAAAATTTGAATTCTTGATTTTAATGCACTTTCAAGCTTCAGTTATTCCCGTCTGTCTATTGTTGACTTGTGACTATTGTGTCTGTCTATTGTGATTCAAATGCGAGCTTACTTTTAAATACCAAAGTTTTCTTTTTTAGAATTATGTATCATAATCGTCGAAAAATATTCGAATTCCAGATTTTGATGAATCACCAAGCTTCAGGTATCGTCGAAAATCACACTTTGGAATTATCTTTGTCTATGAAAACGATAACTCAAAAATGATTAGAGCAAGATGTACTTATCTTATGTAGTATGATTATCTTCTTAGAAAGAAAACAAAACAAATAAGATTCGTGCATAGTGCGAGTATGCATTGTCCGTATTTTAATCGTATATATAAAAGTAAGATTTGGAAACCTTAAAAAATGTTAATAAAATTTCTGTTACAAAGCATTTATTTGTGTATAACTGAAATGAAATACAGGCGTAAGGTCCTGAAAAATGGACAATTACCTTGGGCTCGCTTTGAAAGTAATCACTGCGATCAACATTTTCATAGAAATAAGAGAGACAGAAACAAAAAAAAAAATATTAACACGTCTATTCATCTTTATGTTAATGATTTTTACTTTATGCTGTTTGAGGTAAAACCATTTTTTCCTAGGAAGCCTAAATTAAAATTGCCTTTCTTTAATCCATGTAAGTTTTTAAGATATGCCTCATAAACTGGAAAAATATTCTAAATTTTAATGACATATCTGTTATGAAAAAATATTCCAACGTATACAAGTATCTATAGAAAAGGAACAAATATTTTTATGATCGTTAAACTTAAAGTGAGTTTGGAATTTAGATATATATCACGAAATAAAAACATGTATTTTTAGACACGCCTTTCCTATAGATATTACGATATAATAGAAGGTATGTTCTTCAATAATACATCCGATAAAATTTCATTTCCAGAAAAAAAAGCAGTTCCGTTATTAAGGAATATAGACGATTCTGTCGGACATATTTTTAAAATTGTTATCCAGTACTGTAACATTCGTATTGTATTCTTTACTGCAATAGTTGCCTTAAAAATTGGAAAAATTCGGCAATCTTAAGTAATTCACAACTGAAAATATAGAAGAAAATAACTTATATATAACCGAGTCCTTCGTGATCTGAAAACAGTTTGAAATTATATCAAATCATTTAACACTTTTTCTTGACGAAAATCTTATTAACAATCTATTAATCTATCTAAACTAATTAAATCTATTACCAGAGAAGCAAACAAGAGCAGTTTTTGAAATAAACAAAAAAAGTGCTTTTTTTAAAAAAAAAAAAATACTTTTAGTTGTACGGAGATGAGTAATAAAATCATTGATAGTAATCAACAACAAAACGCAAGTAAAATTCTACTTTAAGTCGCTTAAAAGAATTATCAGAAATATATGTATAGTTTCTGACCTAAAAAAGGATAATACACATAAAAAAAAAACGTTTCTAATGTCACATACATATTTTGAGAAGATTTTCTTTTTTTCATGAGAATTAAACCATTTAAATTTCTTGAAAATTTTCAAACGATGTATCATTAAAATAATAAAAACGCAACAAAGTTTTATATACAATAGTATTAAACTTCGATTAGAATAGATTTTAACAGTTTGTATATCAATTACATACAGTAAAAGAAAGTTGAAATTTTAATAATTATTAAACTAAAGATTGAATGGGCAATTGCAAATAAGCCAGTTAAATAAGTTCTTTACATTGTAAAGAAAATTATCAGCTTCAGAATTATTGCTTCCTCTTTTTAGAATATTTAAGACGATTATTATGGAAAAACTAATTATGAAAAACGTTGAAATTAATTTAAATTTCATAAATAATAATTAGAATAAGTATAAATTAAAATAAATATAATGAAATTCCATAAAAATAAGAATTAACATCAGGAAATTTCACTTACAATTTTATTATTTAGGAGCGAAATTTTATTAATTAAAATTTATTCCTAATTTCAATCGATGATTTTCATTCCTTGTTATTTGTAATTTAATAGAATCATTTAATTCTCATTTACGGATCAAATTTTTCTCATATCAAAACTTTCTTTTTTACGATCTTAACTTTCCTTTAGGAATTAATTATATGAAATGAAATTTTTGAAGAATGCATGTGTAACTATTACAATGATTATTTGTTTTCTATTTTCTGATATTTAAATATTAGAAATACTATGGCTTTTAATTTTTATATTTTAAAAAATCTGATATATATGTATATATATGCGTTTTAAATTCTCTTTTTTCGTAAATATTTTGTATTGAATGGAATCGGGAAAAATTTTAATCCTAAAATTCAAAACTGAACTACAAAATTTTAATATACGAGAAATAAATGATTTTTTTTAAAAAATCACCTGTATTTTTATTTGACTTTTTAAAAAAATGATACATAAATTATTTACCACATAAAAAGATTTATTAAAAAATATATAGCCGGAATTGATCGTTTAAAAATATAACTTTGATTACTCATTTGAAATCTAAAATTATTAAATCAAAAGAGAGTCAATGTTATAATTAAAAAAGAAAATATCTCTACTTACATTATAGAAAGATTTTTTTTTTTTAATTGGTGAAACTATCCGAAAGTATCACTGAATTGAAGTTTAAAATGCAATTGAATCAACGTCCGTTTCTAACAGTAACTAGAGAAAACGACATCCACCGCAACAAGTGTTATCACGTTAAGTGTGATAACGAAACAATGCTCGCACAGCTGATACTCAACTGTCAAGGGATAGTTCAATTTCGCCGTGTTTACTGCGTTCTCTGATAGGTCAGTTCTAACAAACGTCATAGCCAATCAGAGGATCAGAAAAAGGTTAGGGGCGTAGGTAAATAAAATAGTAACTCAAACTTCAATGAAATTTTAACCTGTAAATAAATATTGATTTCTTAATTTATTTGTGGATTTGTATTCCTATGTATAGTTTTGGAAATTGTGCTTGTTATCTATCTTCTAACCGAAGACGGTAGTTTTGTAGATTCTCAGTGATAAAACATACCACTAAAATTGGATATTAAAAAATAATTAAAAACACTTCCATAAATATGATGAGAAAAATTTTTTTCTTTTAAAAATTTCGAAAACAAGGAAGTTTATATTTTATCCATCAAATTTTAGTTTTATTTTCTAATACTTCTGTAATTATTTTGCTATTCTGGTTTGGCAACCCACTCTTGTGTTGTCTTTCGCACCTAATTTAAATTATTTATGTTATTTTTTTGTTCATGATAAATTTTTAGTATTTGGTTGAAAACGAATGACTGAACGAAATAAACGGTAAATATTTCATGTTTGTAATTGTAGCATCAGAGATAATTACCATATATTCCTTATGATTTAATTCTTGATGCTTTATTACAGAAAAAAAAAAATATTTTTGAATAAATTCACATTGTAATCTTAAAGAAATAAAGACTTGTTGATGGTTTGTGGTAGAGTTGTAGTTTTGGAGTTTAATGGTAATGAATTTACGATCCAATATTTCTAAAGATATGTTGTTAAAGCCTCATGAGAAGCAATGAATCTAAGTGGGTTTAACATTACACAAGTTACAGTTTACAACCTTCATGCTGCACTTGATGTGATATTAAGTACAATTGTGTTTTTTCCTAACATTAACTTCAGCATTCGACTGTGGTTCAAACTTAACAGTTTGTTCCCAATAACACATAGAAAACTTCTGGATGAATTATGAATATAGCATATCATGTGAAATCTGTGTTTTTTCTTTGACATGTTATTGGCTAAAATATACACTGCATATATCTATCTAATATAACTATTATACATGATAGAAATGTGTTTTTTCATTTTCTTCATATTTAAAACTGCTGCATTTTATTGCTAGTGTACATGTTTTAGCAACTGCTGTAATCGTGAAAATAAAGTTTTTATACCCATCAAATATTTCTTCATTTCAAGAAATTTATTTATTTTGTTGTTGTTTAGTAAGCAGTATGGTCGAACTTAATTTGTATGTCATTTTCATTAAAATTTATTATATCAATTATGGCACTTCAAATATATTAATTTTTAATATATATATATATATGACTTATTTTTCTTTTATTACTATTTAGTTGAAGTGTCATTTTGCTTTAATTTGAGTATGCTTTTATAAAACCTTACCAAAATTCTTGGTAATAACTGGTTTTCTTGAAATTATCTGTAATCTATTATACTACATTAAAGCCCCAGATTGTTTATCTACTGATTTGATAAATGTCTAGTAATTAAAATATTTTTTGTTAACTTCTCCGCTGTCAAAATTTTATTCTAATTCACAAAATATAACACGTTTATATTCTAAACCCTGTGCTTTTGGAAATCTTTTCTGAACTTAATACAACTATGCTGTTACATATAGGTAATATCCAGATTAACAGAAAAGTGAAATTTCATGAGAGTTTTTATGCTTAGTGATAGCTGTTATTGAGTGAACAGAAAACCACTATCAAATATTTGTCACTTTTTACTTAGCAAAGTCATTCTTTATGATTTTAATGATCTTTCTGAAATTTACTTATTTTTTTCTTTATTGCAAGTACATTAGTCTTGTATTTTATATTGAGTAAACATTTTTGCATTCTTTTATGATGTAAAATAGTGAAAACTTTCAATTAAAAAAGTTGCATAAAAGTAAAAAAAAAAAAATCTCTATAATCTATTTTTTTTTTTTTTTTTTTTTTGCTTTATTAATATATTGCATTGAAATGTTGTTTAGCATTTCTTGTAGTGGATCATTATTATGTGAATCTTATAAAATTAAATAATTAGTGCATTTATGTTTGCAATTCACAAAAAAATACCATCTGTGGGAAATCTGCAAAATATACATTGGATGTAATATGTTTATCAATTGCTGTAATTCATTTACTGTTGCTGTTTTCCATGATGTAATTCAATTAAAAAATTTTGCATCTGTTTGAAATAAATATTGCTCAAAGCTTTTATTTTAAGTATAGTTTTGTTAACAGAAACAAAATTTGTTGCACGATATTGTACTATAAATTTTCATATATTAATCCTCTTGTTTGCCGGCATCCTGGCATAGGGGTAGTGTGTCTTCCCCGGAATCTGAGCGTCCTGGTTCGGGCATGGTTGTTCTGTGTTCTCTCTTTGAGATATATGAATGTGCTCTCCTGTAAAAAGGGGTTGTGCAAGCAAATGTGTGTGTCACCTTCATTTGAGCTGGAAGTCAGATTTCTACTCACTGGGTGCTCAGGGGTCTTTCTCCTCAGAAGCTATTGCACCCCCTTTCCGTGGATACACGGACACAGCATCATCATTATCAACCCACTTATTTGCTTTTTTTCTGGGGGGGGGGGTTGCATTGGTGATACTTTTGGTTTTGTGGATGGTCTAGAACAAGTTATCACCTTAGTAGTAATAAAACGAGCAACAGATCATCAATGTCGGTTACCCACTTGCTTCTTTATAAGTGTTATAATCCTTTGATCTTTTAGGTGTGAAGCGGTTCATTTGTATCCACTTTAGAAAATAGTTCTTTTTGTTTTGTTTTTTGTCTTTGCTGTAGTCTGGTTTTATGCTTTTGCTTTGTTTAAAGTTCCATCTAGTAATGTGATCATACATAGTTATAGAAATATCTTTTTCCCCCCTTCATTATTTTGTTTCTTACAGATATATTGTTATTGACTTTTTTTTTTCAATAATATAGAATTTATTATTTTTATTCAGAATTAGATCCTTTATCTCAAGCAATTCTTAAAATTTCTAATAATATTTGTTTTAAATATTTTTAATAGAATTATATAACAAATCTGTTTTTATTATTTTAAAATATTTATTTGTTTATTCTTTATGCAGGTGATATGAAAATACATCTTCTTGATCCTGATGTTGTCAAGAAATTGAGATCTGATTTATCATTCATTAATGTGTCACATTGTGTTGAAGAACTTGTGTGGAATTCTATAGATGCAGGATCTACATGCATCGCTGTTCGTTTAAACCTGCCGTTTTATAAAATTCAAGTGATTGATAATGGCAATGGCATACCTCCAGATCAAATGGTTCTGGTGGGGAAAAGGTAAAATTTTCATGCATTGAATGTGGAATTATAAGCATGACTTTTATTTTCAAGTATATTTTATATTTTTGAAAAATGAAAACACAGAACTCTTATTTAGTTACTGGCATCATTTTAATTAAAAAGTCTTTTATCATCTTTAAAATTAAGTGAATTTCTTGAGCCTGATTTTATACAAGCACATAAAATAACTTATTGTATATGTTGTAGATGCTAAAAATACTTTCTCCTGAAAAATTCTCTGTTGACATGCAAGATAAATCGAGTCTCAAATGTATCTTGTTTTGAATTTAATTCTTTTTCATTCAGGAAGGTGTCATAATAAAAGAAATGAAAATAAAACCAGGGATTTAGTATTTAATCATTTGAGTGCCAATTACTTGAATGGTAGAATTATGGAAAGGCATATGGGCATCTCGTTCATGTATGTGTTTTCTGTTCATTTCCATCTAGGTAGTAAATAATCAAAATTTTTGATATCTTTGTACTTTTTATTTAAGAATAACAATTATTTTCAGCTAATGTAACTTCATCCAATAATATTACTGTTGATGGGAGCATTTTTAAGCCCAGAGACATTCACAAAATCCTTTGGCTATTATTTATGTAGAAAATGAGTGTAATGTTGCAATAAAAAAATGAACAGATAATTCCTGATTGTTAGAGTTTAAAGACATACGCATAAATACTTGGATTTTACCTCAGTGGAGAATGAAAATTACCAGAGTGTGATGTTGCAGTAAAAAGAGGAATATATATCCTCTGATCATTTTCTTCTGTTAAAGTCATTTCGTTCAGACTATTCTTTGATCATTTTTTTTGTTGTTGACTAAAGTTAAAACTGGCTGCAAGTTTAAGTAAAAGAAGGAAATAATGAATACAAATCTTGAGAGAATGAAAAAAGAGAGAGATGGAAAGAAAAAAAAAATTGATGATTGTATAAAGAATTGCTTTGTAGTTCTCAAGGAGAATATACACATTGAAAAATATCAAAAGTAAATAGACAAACTAGAAAGAAAAGAAAGGAGAAAAAAAAAAAAGCAATTCCTGGTGAAAACTACAGAAATAAACTATGCATGAAATAGCAGTGTTTGTCTGAAGAAATATTTAGATTATTCGATTGAAAAAAAAGCCAGAAGGAAAGATCATCAAAATCAGGGTGATTGAAATTAAAATTTCATTTAAAATACCAAGAAGCAAGCAAAAAAATAAAATAATAGTTATCTCATGAGACTGGCAAGAGAAACATCTACCAATTGTTGTTGAAACAATCTTAGATTAGAGAAGTTTATAAAAACATTGTGCAGATTGGAGGTGGGAGAAAGGGAACTGATTATGTAGTAAGAGGGGAAAATGACCTTTGAGGAAAAGATGATAAAAGAGAGATGGAAGTAGCATTTTGAGCAAAGGAAAAAAGGCCAGAAGTGATGTTACTCAAAATATAATTTTCTTGTTTGATAAGAAATCTAAATTTTATGTAAATGTGGGTGGAATAACTATTCATGAATTTTTAAAGGCTATTAAAGTGAAAATGAACATATGAACTTGTGGTAAAAACAACATAAATGCTTAATTACTCAAGAATGTTATTAAATTAAATTACATAGGATGTTTAATCTTGTATCACTATAGGAGGAAGTCCTAAATGCTTTAGAAAAAATCATTGATTATAAACCCTAAAAAGATCTAATTAAATGTAATAGCTGGAGAAGAATCAGCCTGCTGTCTATTAGATCAGAAATCTTTTCAATAATTGTGATTAACAGAGTAAAATATAATATAGAATAAAATTACTTGATTGCAATAAGCAGGGTTAAGATGTGGAAAAAAATACATTGAACTACTTTTTTTATTTTAAGGAATATTCTTTAGTACAGTTTTTTTATTTTATCAAATTCAACTTTATAATTATATTTTTTAGATTTCTGGAAAGCATTTGATAATTCTGGCAGACACTGTGTATAGATTCCACAGATTTCCTGAAAATTCATCGTTTTCATCATAGAGTGAATGTTGGGAATGCCACTCCATTGGAGGCATTTTATATCAAAACTAGATTATAGCAAAGATTTACCCTGCTTGGAATAAAATGCATCATTAAATTTCTGCCAGGCCTGTTTCTACTAAGCTTAAAAAGCAGTTCTGGATATCAAATAAATATATACTTAGAATACCACCAAATGAAAATACAAGAGTTACTTGACCAAGAGCACCATTTGGCTATAGATGAACAAATATCTTTTGGGTTGCCAAATTAGGGATGTGCTTAGAAGGTAGCATTGCACCAAATTAAATAGCATTCAGTTTTTACGATCTCATTCTCCAGCTTGGTGTAAAGAGAAATGAGGATGAACACAGTACAGAATCTGTTGTTTATTTCCACAGTACTGATTGGCTACTTCAGCTATTGTAATTGAAAAGCATCATAACACTGCTTCTCAACAAAATGTTCAAAGAATTATGGAATTTTAGGGCATTCTATACTGAAATCACAGTTTAAAAAGCTATTTTTATATCCTCTAGATTATGATGTCATTATCATGTTTTAAAAGCAATCTAGTTTTAATTTTCTGCTTATATGAATATATAATTGTATGTCTCCTAGTGAGATATAGATTGAGTGATTTTTTAAATATCAGTTTACAGGGTCAATAAATAAATTAATGGTTAATCTATTCAATACTTCCTTTTATCATTGACAATTTGGAAGGCAGTCTATGTGTTCTATTATTGTATTTAGTAATTCTGTGTTACTGTTAAATCATATAATTTAAATCTTAATTTCTGTTATAACAGGTATTGCTGACTAAAATTTAATATTCATTCTAGTAGCCCACTTATATATTAATTGGTTCTTCAATCCTGGGAGGTTTGGGGAGTTAGACAGGAATATTTGATCTTTAGTTATTATTATTTTGAAATATTGCTTCTAGATTACAAAGATATTGCTTTAGTTTTACCCTTTGATAAAATATATTATTATTGATAGTTTTTTAAAAGGATTAGGAAGAAATTTTAAAAGATATTTTGCCTGCTTATTAGCACAAATTCATTTTCATGTTCTTATAGTTTATTACAGATTGATTATTATACATATGTAGAACTGAGTGGGACAAAATACCAATTCTGTCTTATTTAGATCAGTGTCTAAGGTAACTGATAAAAAAGAAGCTTTTGAATAAAAACAAATTTATTTACAGTAAAGAAAATTAAAAAAGACATTAACAAATAGGACAGGATAGGCTAATTAGATTAGAGTTAAAAGTATAATAATTAGATGACACCAAGGGTGATACCTAATTAAATGCCCCATGTCGAAACCGTGTGCTACCATAGCGTATTAAATTTTCATGATAAGAGACAAAGAAGAGACCCTCTTTTTGTATGTCTTAAGCAAATGCTCACATTTCAATTTCTAAAACTTGATGTCATGTGGCTTAGACTTTGATCTTATGGTGATTAGTAGAACTCATGGTGCCATCTATTACAATAAGATAAATCTAAATGTAGAATGCTAATAGTCGCTAATTAAATCTCTACACATATAAATAATTTTATGATTGAGATTAAAAAATGACTAGTAATCATTTTGTATGTTGAATATTTTTATATTGGATTGCATTGTCTAATTATCAAACTATGTCATATTGCAAAATATTTAAATATGTTTTATTGATATCTATTTCTTTACCAATGAAGCAAAATATAATTATAACATTAACCATTATTTAATTAATCATTATTTTCTTTTTAGATATGCTACAAGTAAATGCCATTCATTGGAAGATCTACAAAATCTCCAGTATGGTGGGTTTCGAGGTGAAGCTCTTTCCAGTTTAAAAGATGTCGCTTCAAATTTGATGATAGAATCTCGTGCTTCTGGCTGTGAAGAAACATACTGCAAAATTTTTAATTATGGAAAAGCTGGTACCCCTACAATCTCTATTAATCCTAGACCAAGCAAAGGTACAACTGTTACTGTCTTTGATTTTATGTACAATAGACCAGTCAGAAAGAATGCTATCTCTGAAGCAATAGATGTGGAGGACACCTGTAAAGTTTTGCAAAGTATTGCATTAGTTCATCCTGATATATCCTTTTCATTGTTAAATGAAGCTACTGGGGATATGTGTCTTCAATTCAAAAAATGTATCTCATCATATTTTGCATTCGTTCAACTTTTTGGTAAGGAAAGGGGCAAGAATTTAAAACCATGCGATTTTCAAGAGGATGACTACAAAATTTCAGGTTATATTAGTACTGATTGTTTCTCTTCCAAAAATTACCAGTTTCTGTATGTTAATAGACGTCTTACACTCAGAACAAAACTTCATAAATTAATCAATAATTTATTAAACAAAGTACTTGGTGGAAAGAAGTCGGAATGCAATGATCCGATTCTACCTTCACCACAAATGCTTAGCCCATCAAGAAATCAATATTGCTGTTTTATTCTAAATATAAGTTGTCCAAGAAATATTTATGATATAGTTTTTGATCGTAAAAGAACTATGGTGGAATTTTCTGACTGGGATAAAGTTACAAAATTAGTACAGGATGCTATTAAAAGTTTTTTGTCTGCTGAAGGAGTAATTTCAAAGTTATCTATGGAAACCAACAGTTTGTTTTCAAATGAAGGTAATATCGATAATCCAAATAGTCGTTTTTTGAATCTTGGAGTAGATAATTTTCGTAATGGACTTTTTTCAAATGCTGTGAAACGATTGGTTACAATTGCAGATGTTTCAAAATTGCCTAATTTGGAATTGTTGAATAAGGAAGATAATGGTGAAGAATATAATGCATCTCATTTTAATCCTCAAAGTGAAATTAATTCGCAAGATTTAGCAAATAACAAGAAAAATATTCGTATTTTACTCCATAATGAAAAATCAAGTTTAAATATTGAAAGTGGTCCTGATGAATGTCACATAATAAATCATAATAAAATAAGTTCCCCAAAAAGAAATTTTATATGTCTTAAAAGTTCGGAAACCTCTGCTCTTGATAACTTAAGACAAGTCAATAACATATCTAAAATATCTGATTTAAAAACAAATGAATGTTTCTCCATATCTCCTTCAACATCAGTATTTGAATCTCATTCTGATATCCCTTGTAAATCAGTATTTCCAATACAAAACCCAATTAAATTAACAGTTCCACCAAGAAGCACTTTATCGATGCTTGAAAAAGAAAGGAAAAGCTCAAATGCTTTACAAAAATTAAAAGAAAAATATTTATTTATCCCAAAAAAGAATAAATTAATTCTGGGCCATTCTGAAAAATTAGGTACTTCTACAAATAAAGTCAGCTCAATGCTGAACAATAATTTTAAATCTGCTGTTAACATAATTTCATCCCCCATTCTTCATAGTGAAATAAATGAAAGTAACACAAAAGAAACTATATTGCCAGAAAAACATACAGACTCCACTTTAACAGTTGATAAAAGTAACTGTAGAATAACATCTAAGTATACATTTCATGAAGAAGCAACTTTGTCACCTTTAAAACGTTTGCGTCGTGCTAAAAGTCCAAAAACAAAGGTTCAAATGCTACCAATTTATGAATCAAGTAATGAAAGTGAATGTTCAATCAATAATATTTCACATAAAACTGAATTTTTCATTGATTCTGAACTACATATATATTTGAAGGAAAAAAATGCTAATATTTCAGGCTTACAAACTTTCCATCAGACCATGACTACAAAAAAGAAATTTTTGTTTGATTCTGATTATCAGAATCCTTTGGACAATAATCCAAGTGCTAATTCATCTCAATTTGGCAATTTCAATCCATTTTTGAATATATCTCACAGTTCTTGTTTAAAAAATGAAGAAACTGTATATAAATGTGATGAAAGTAATTTATCACTGAAAAACTTTTCAGACTATGGTGAGCCATCTATATTGACATCAGAATCATCTCTAAATAGCAAAAGTCCTTGTCAAACAGTTAATAATGAGTCTTTATGTAAAATATTTACTGCTAAACAATTTCTACAAGATTCGACTATTGTGAGAGTTAATGACATAACTGACTTTCAAAACTTCCATGATATAAATCTGCAGAGTAATCTTGAAAATGCCAAGGATTTTACAGAGCTTACTACATTTAGTCTGAATGTTTTTCGTGATTGTGACATTCAGAAAACCATATCTTCAGGAGAAATGGATTCTATTAACAGCAGAAACTGCTCAATCACAAATAGTGAAAAGGATTTCATGCCAAGTTCTCAACAAAATGCAATCAGTTATGAAGAATTTCTGCCGGATTCAAAGACAATGAAAAATACCCCTCTTGCAAATTGCAATACACTAACTGATAGTATTTCATCTGAAAGCTGTTCATCTTCTGTTAGTTTATCTGATGCTGATCTATGTACTGATAAAAAATCTTCAACTTCTTTGCGTCATCAAATTGAGAGTGTTAAATATCCATCTAGTATATCTTTAGAAAATTTTAGCATTATAAATTCCCCCTGTGAATTTCAGATGATTGATAAAATGAATGTTTCTTCTGAAAGAGAGAGCTCATGTGAAGACTCGAATTCCAATAGAGCAGAATCTGAATCTTTATCATCCAGGATTTCTATTATCATAGACCAGAAAGCATTGGAACCTTCTGTTTGTGATCTAGACGGAGACAAAATGAATTTTTCAATTAAGGAACAAAATATTTTAAATGAACTGTTTATGTCTCCAACTAAGTTTCCAAAGAAAAAATCAAACTGTGATCGAAAAAAAGGTTTAGAGCTTACAAATTCTCAATTTAGTTCAATTCCAAATGCCCAATCTGTAGATGAGGAATTTTCTTCAAGACATGAATTAGAAAAATATACAAATGAGAGTAATGATCCTACTAATACTTCAACAGTTTCAAATTTCATGTCTATAGATGAGGGATTTACTTCAGAATATAAAACTGGAGAGCAGGTAAATTATGTGAATGAATCCACTAGTAGATCATCCCTCAGAAATGAGAAGAATGAAACCAATAATGGATCATCTGTTAATATTATCGATGCAAATGATTCTGTGGCCAAAAGTCCCATTATCAATTGCTTATCATCTGAAACTGATAATTCTGTTCCTAATGATAGTACAGAATCAGCCATAAATGAATCAGCATTTTGTGAACCTGTACAGGGTAAATCTGGAGGAAATAGATGGATCTGTAAAGTTAATGAAAATACTAAACAAGTTGCATATATTAATTCAGTTACTGGAAATTCAACATATTTTCCACCTGGCTCACCACCTCAGGTTGAAAATAGAATTTCAACAACTGAAGACTTAGTCATAGGTAATAATTTAAATTAACTTTTTTTACAATTTATTTTAATTTGTTTTTATAAAAATTTTGTTTCATTTTGAAAAGATGGAATTTTGTGTAGTTTCTTTCTGTTTGATACTCTTGATTGAAATTTTATATAGTTTTGTATTCCCATTGATTGCTGAGTAATTAATCTGTTTGGATATAAATTTTTTATTAATTGATTAATATTAAATTTTGATACATATGCAAGGTGCTGTCTGCTACTAAATTTGTAGAAAAAATATAGTTTCAGATTTCTTTATATGCATATAAGAATTTTGAAAATACATTAAACGATATAGAATTCAAAAAAAGGGAGAAATAAACTAATAAAATATATCCGAAAATGTACTTCTATTAGTTTGCTCAAAATTGTGTATATATGCGGATTTCAAAATAATATTTTAAAATTTTGGAATATTGAAAACATTAAAATAAAAGTAAACCACAGTGTATATTGTAAATAAGATTTTTAAATATCCATTGATTATATTATATATTAGTTGGAATTGTGCATATATGTGTTCGTACATTTGTGATTTTATTAAAAATTTTTTTCTGTCTATAATATATAAAGAGTACTCTTATAAAAGAGCACTTTTTAATTTGCTATATATTACTTTACTTTATAATATAGCTTAAAACATTTATGGTTTTTTAATTGGAAAAAAATATATTATAATTTTAATTTTGTGATCTGTACTCTAAAATTAATTAGTGAGAACTTCTACTTTATTTTTTCTCCATGGTTTTCAATACTTCTGAGAAAATAATAATTAAAAAAACAGTTTTATATCATATTTCATTAAAGTTTTCTAAATAACTGTTTAAGGTTCTTTTTTCTTGAATTGTTATTTTTTTTATATATTTGGACCCTGACATGAATTTTCAAAGAACAAGTAGCATTTAACCACCCATGAAATAGAATGAGAGAAAGGGTTTAGAAGCCTTCTGATGTAAAGTACTATATAGTTTATTATAATTAAAAACTGAGTCTATTGGAAAATTTTTATTCCCTGGTACATTTTTTTTATTTCAGTAAATTGTACGTTTGTGCTTAAACAGTCCTACATAATTTTTATTTATATTGAATTTCAGATCATAATAAGAAGCCTCATTTCTTTCTCACCCATGATTTCTCCCCATTTGTATCAAAAATTTCTTCAATAGAACATCCTTCTGCTGATGATGAAATTTGTGATATGCAGATTGATTTGGATAGCCATATCGAACAAACAGAAAATAATGATTGGCATAGGAAATGGAGATATCCAATAAAAGAAAATGATATCATTGATAATTCTGGTAAGGTTTTGCTTTTCTGTATCATGCTATGGTTTTTTAATGCTTACATTCGATACATATACATAGAATCTCTTTAATTTGATACTTGCCACTCTGATACTTCAACTAGTCCAATGAATATTGGAACTATTCAATAAAAGAAAATGAGACCATTGATAATTCTAGCAAGGTTCAGCTTTTCTGTACAATGCAAGTAAAGTTACTATGTCTGGTTTTTAATGCAACATTTGATACCTATACATAGACTCTTTTTAATTTGATACTCATCACCCTGATACTTGGAACAGGCTACTTTTACATGAATCATTCTTCCCTATTAAAACTTGAAAATATCCCCCTTTTAGTACACTGTTTGTCTATTTAATGTGCTCATATTCAATATCTTAACATATAGTTTACTCATCACACTTCCAAAAATGCATCTTCATATAATTCTATTATGTCTATATATTTCATTATAATCTGTATACTCTATAATCTTGCAAGAATTATTTCCCTTATATGTCAAGTTACAGAGAGTGTATGATTATATTTTTTGGATTAACACAGTAGTTTGATTATTCAGCTGTTGACCACAACAAATCCTGTCGATATTGCTACGTTCAGTGGTGGCGTGGTGGTTGGCTGTATGCAAGAAGATGAAGTAGTTTGATATGGGAGTGTGATTTATTCATTTTGGGGAATTTCTCCAAAATTTGAAATTTGATAAATCAATGAAATTAAAAGCTGTTAGCATCCATCATATAATAAATTTCCTAATAAACTATAAAATAAATTTATATAGGTAATTTTTTTTAATGTAAGTCGTAGTAAACTTTGTTTAGTCTGTTAATAACTTCGATAAGTTTTCAGTTTTAGAACACTCTTTATTCTGCTTCTTGTAATAACATTTCACATTATTGATATAGTGTAAAATGTTGGTAACAAAATTCTGTCATTTTAATTCTTATTTTTACATTTTTAAGAATTTTTTTACTTGATGTTTGACTATTTTTTGGTATATGATTTGTAAAATATGAATTTTTAGATCCACAGTTCTGAACAATATTTGTTATATTTTAGTTTACTTTATCACTGTGATCAAAGACTATGGTGTTTCTATTTTGTTAATTAAAAATAGCTCAATATATATGCAGCCAATTAATTTTATTTAGGTTTTTAAAATGTGTTTTTTATCCATTCCTTTTAAAATCTAATTGATGCTATTTTAACCCATTTTTTAAGAGCATACAAATTGGGATTGGTTTCACCTTGATGCATTTATGTTCTATTTTGCTTGAAAATTTCAACAAAGGACATGATTTGGATAAATTTAAATTATCACTAAGGATTTTATTATAATTAAGGATAATTAATCTTCAATAAAATGTCAAGACAATAAAAATGATTTTTGTGTTTCAAACATAAAAGCTGCTCGCTAGTTGCTTTAAATTCTCTCAACAACAGTATTCTTAGGAAGATTATATATATTATATATGTTATATATTTATCCTAATTCTTTTATAAACTTATATGTATAAACAATAAAGGATATTTATACATTACATAATTATTCTTGCAAAAGAATTTATCTTATGTATATTTTTGCTGCATATTTTTGTAAATAGCTTAATCATTAATAATTTCTTTTCTTTATGATTTCCTATAATTAACTGTTTGTATTTATTTTTGTATAGAGAACATCCAAAATATGTTTAAAGAATGGGAAAATCCAGTATTTAAAAATCCACCTGAAGTAGGTTTTTTATTCAGTAAAAAATAATTTTATATTATTATTAATCTAATTTGGTTTAAATGCCCTCTTTTCCTACTTTTTTTTAGATAAACAGTTTGGAAAAAATTCAAGCACCTATGCGTGTTCCCCATATGTACTTTTTAAATTCTTATCGTTTTACTCAGAATTGTTTCAACAGCTTAAAGGTAATAAAAACTTATCATTCTTAATATGTCTAATAAATTTTTATGATTTTGGTATAGATTTCATTCATTTTTATTTGATTATTTTCATGTTAATTTGATTGAACAAAATAAATAAAATACTTTTTTGCACTCACCATGTTCATTAAAATTCATATAAAAATTCCAAGAGTTTACAGTATGCCTAGCTAAAACTTTTTGTCTTTTTTGCTAAATAATTAAATAATGGTGTGTTTAAAAAGCAGGAGGGGGATACTTGCTAATTAAATATTGTGGATTTTGTAATAAGTTTCATTTTACATCCTTTAAAAAAATACGTATAATTAAATAAAACATAAAATTTGAATTTTATTTTTAAAAAAATTAGCCAGCATATTCTTTTTCTAAAAATTTTGCTAAACTGTCATCTGATCAGTGGTAACACAGAAGTGTAGTATGTTGAAGATTATTAGCAATTGTATCATTATTGAGTTGCATAATCTATCTATCCAATCTTCATAAAATTAAATAAATTTAATTTTAATTACAATTTAATCATACAGAATATAGATTGTCTGGTGTAACTAGGTTTTGATGGTTTTTCAAATTTGGTTTTAAAAAACCATTTTTTTAATGTAAATTTGTTAGATTTAAAAAACAGTTTTTAAATTAGGAAAAGCAGTGTGAAGAATTCATATTTATCATGTAAATTTAATTTTAAACTTATTTAATTTGCTTTGCGTTCTGTGCAACTGGTAGCAAACACATTTTTTCAATATTGCTAGCTGCATTGGCCAGTGCTTGTGCATATTGAAGAAACTACCCATTAGAGCAATGCTTTTTAAAAAGCACCCATGAAACAATCAATTCATAAGTCTCTTGAAGATCCTGAAAAAAACTTACAAATTTCAAGACATGGAAAGCTGAATTTTTATTATTTAAGGCAATGAATGAAAGAACAATAAACGTAGATTTATTATTTGATGCCAGGAAAACTTTAAAACTGAACTCAGTAGTTAGAGAGTGAGTATTTTTAATTTCAGGCAATATTGTGCCCCAAATAATAACAAAACTTAGCAACCTTTCGATCTATGTTTTATGTTTTTTAAAATCTTGTTTTCTTAGAAGAAATTGGAGAAAATGATGTAAATATTATATGAAATTTTTGTACGAGTTTTCATAATATGTATACATAATCCTTATCTTTTAAAATCTCTTGAGTTTGATATTGATTTCGTTTTTTTTTTTTTTTTTTTGCTACTTTTTTAAAATTATATAAAATATTTTTTTTTTTTCTTTTTTTTTTTTTTTGTTTTTTTTTTTTTTTTGACAAAAACTCAAAAACCAGTTTTTGTTTCAACTGAAGGTGTAACAGCAATTAAATTATTTAATTTTGTTTATTGCTTTATTTTATTTGAATCAGATGTGAGATATTTTAACAGGATGTAATGATATACCACATACTTGTCATGAGACAGCTAACTTGACTTACCATTGATAATAATAATAATATTATCAATATTATTATAATTCATGTAAGTTATAATTAATATTGAAGTAATTAATAATTAATATTGAAGTAATATTGAAGTAATTCATGTAAGGAAATACTAAACATTACAAAAAATTCATTACATTTTATTTTAAAAATATAATTTAATTTTTATTGTTATTAAAAAATTTTCTGTATTAAAAAATGAAAGCAGCAAGGAATATGTGGCTCTTTTATATAACTTATATTTTCTTTTAAATAAAATTTTTTTCCATAATTTTTTTTTTTTTTTTTCATTTAAATGAAAGTCAACCTTTGTTTCTGTTCTCTTTTATATATTCCGATTTATTTTTGTAGTTTAATAATTGTTTAAATGATATTTTAAATATAAAACATGCTTCACATTGTTTCTTTTTTAGGTTATTGGACAAGTAGACTGTAAATTCATTGCATGCATTATGGAAGATTTCAGCAATAATTCAAAAAGTATTGCTATTTTCTCATAATTCTTTCTTCATTTATTTATTCACATTTTTTAAAGAAACTTTTAAAGTACCTTTTAACTCCTGGAAATTTAATGTGTAACCATGTTATATAATATGAATTCAAAGAATCAATTCCAATGTTACATTTTGTGTTGGTCTAAATTTTTTCCTTCCATTTATATCAACATCATTATTAATATGTTAACATTTTAATATCGATTTCAAAAGAAAATCTTAAGGTTATAAATAAAATATTATGACTTAGTTTTAACAAATAATCTTAACTAAGGTATAAAAAAAGTTTGCGAGAAATAAAATTTTTATTTTTTGCTCATATGTTTGTATAATATTATTTTTAGGTGAAAAGTTATTAGTGTTATTTGATCAACATGCGGTTCATGAAAGAGTGAGATTAGAAGAATTAATTGAAGGTATTTAGTCTATTTTCACTCTTTTTTCTGTTATGAATTTTTATTTATTCTTTAAATGTGTAAAGAATGAATTTGTGCGATATATCCTTTGATATTTTATGTTTATTAGTGGTTAACACCTTATTCATTTTTCTTAGGAATATTGTTTTAGATCATGTTTTCAAAATCTTTTTTTTTTTTTTTTTACCTTATCATATTGAGAAATACATTTGTAGTTAATAGCACCTATTTTTTATGAAATTTTTCATTGTTGTATATAAATTTTTTTTAAAGTGGGCAAAATTGGTGATGGATTTTTCAATAAGCAGCAGTCTTATAACTGCTGGTGTATTAAGAAGTTGTTATTAATTTGTTTATCAAATAAATAAATTTATAATAAGTTATAAATTTTGTTTGTTATAAAATGTTTGGATAATATTAACAATTTGACTGGCATGATTAATTAGTTTATCTTTTCATTTCATTGTGCTTAGTTATTACTTTATTTATAAACAACCAAAATTTTATAAGGAGGCGTACAGCTAAAATAACTCAAACCTGTTAGCTTTAAGAGAATAGTCTTAATATAAGCATTTCTAGAGACATAAAATGGTAATTTATGCTACTAAGTAAAATATTTCCTATGCAAAGTCATTTGCATATTTCTTTTAGTAATTTATGTATCATTAAATTTTGTTTTCTCAATATTCTATTATAAAAAAAAAACATTATCAAAGAATTGTTTAAACTTGCTGAAATGTAACTATTTTTAAGAGAATTTTAAATTTTTATTTTTAGATCTTTATGAAGTGAAAGAAAACAAAAACATAATCAAGACTGTGCCTGTCAGTCCGTCTTTAGATGTGACCTTTGAAGCAGATGAAATGCGACTATTACGCTCATACCACTTGTCCTTGAGAGATATAGGATTTGAAATTAGTTTTCAAGGTGATGGAAATGCTGTTAGTGTGTCCTCTCTTCCATCATGTCTAGTGAATCATACCAATAATCAACCAAGAAAAGGAATTTCTGCAACTATTTCTTTAATAGAGGTATTATATGCTTTGAAAAAAAATAACGAGTGTCTATCAATTGATAAGAAATCAAAAAATATTTTAAAAACACATAGTTTAACAATGATAAAAAAATATTTTTTTAAGTTTGTATATTTAAAAAGGTTTGATTTTTTTTGTTGGTTATGAAATTATTATCTTTATAAATTAGGTCTACTTCCAACAAAGTCATGTTTAGGTTTTCACAATAATATTAATAAAGATTTCTATAGCTTTTGTGATGAAATAAAATTTGATTTTTTTTTTTTTGTTAAGAAATAATTTTATTATTCTGTAATAACGTTTACAATCCATTACACTAGCTTTTTGTTGCAAATGTATTATTACAATAATAATGCATATTATGTGAATATTAATTTTAATCTGTTATCTTCAAAAATATTTTAAAAATCAATTTATCTTTAAATGACTTGCTGAGTATTGAGTATTTTTCATGTGCATCTCTGATTTTGTGCATTGACTTTACATTCTATACATGGAAGTATATTTTTAATTTTGATTTTGAATAAAAAATCTAAAAAGTAGCCAAACAATCATTTTAAATTTATATATATACATATTATATGCATTGACTATCTTGTATTTAGAATTCACTCTGGTAATAAAAAATAATTATAAAGAATTCTGCAACTAGAGATTTGATATAAGGCATTAAATGAAATAAAATATTTTATTATGAACACAAGTATTAAAGGGCAATAAATATACATGCTACTTAACTAATGAACAATATTATGCTTGGCAGTTTTTGACTATTTTTGCTGAAATGAAGTAAGAGTTTACAATTTTCAAATTATCAGTAATAATTTATTATAAGATATATGAAAATAAATCTTTACACTAATTCAGAATTATAATTTGTAATAACAGAAATTTAATTATATAAATTTAAATTGTTTCAAATTGAAATAAGGATTAATCCTATCTTCTCTCTCACACACATTTTTTTTAAAAAATAAATTTTTTGTAGAAATGTTTTTATTAAGTCAGTATTTTCTTTTTTTATGTCTTCTTTTAAAATTTTCAATTTTAGTTTGGTTATATTTAATATCGATTCATTAAACAAATAACAAATTGATGAATGAAACATTGATATTGAATTTTGTACTGTATACTTGGCTCAGCTTAGTTAAAAGAAGGGGAAAAAAAGTCCTTAAATGATACCTTGAATGTTGCAATGCTAAATTTAATATATTTTTTTATCTAATGTTTATGAATTTAAAACCTAAATTTACAGTGTAATAATGGTAGATCATATATATCTACTATATTTTTGTAACCCTTTTTTATATATTGTCATTCTGACTGATTCGTAATTTTTATTTATATTATTGATTTGAATATTTTTTAAAAATAATTAAGGAATGGTTGAATACTTTAATGCTAACCAGGAGTACCTCTAATATTGAGTTTATTTTAATTAAGTTTAAGAAATGTAGGATTAAATTTAATTACATATGTGGTTAATATTAGTAGATAAATCAAAAGTATTCATTGCTGTGTGATTTTGAAAATAAAATAATTAAACTATGTAATTATTTTGGAAAAATTAAGATCAAAATTAAAATACTACTTTTTGTTTTAATATTATCGTAATTAACTAGAGAATTTTTATGATCAATATCTTTTATAAAGTTCTATGTAGTGACAGTTGAATAAAGCAATGGCTTCAAAAGAAAAAAAATATATATAAATTAGCATACCTTTCTTATATTAATATAATAAAATTTATTCATATAAACATTTTATATTAATATAATATATATAATTGTCTGATATGATTTTATTTTGCAGAAAATAATTAAGGAATGGTTGAATACTTTAATGCTAACCAGGAGTACCTCTAATATTTTACCTCAGACTCTCAATGCGGTTCTCAATTCACAGGCCTGTAAAGGTTAGTTTTCAAAGACAGATATATATTTGTATGTTTTAATTTGTAGACTGAAAACACTTGAAATAAATTTTTTTAATAGATTTTTTATTATTATTATTGGTTGAATATTCTTATGTAGATTTTTATTATAATATTTCTACTTTATTTGGGGATGATTTTAATGATGTGTTGTTTGGTGTCTTTCCTGTCAAAATTGTGTATCTCTTTGATCTTAATTTTTGGGTCACAATGGGTCAATACTGTTGGACATTGTCCGATTCCTCACAGAAAAAATCCCGTATTTTGATTCCTTGACTGTGGGTGACTCTTGAAAAAGCCTTCAGGGCGGGTTCTTTTTCTATTTGTTGTAATTTTGATTCTATTGTATTCCTTTTTACTTGTCATATATATAATATCAGAGAATTTAAATTCAGACTTACATTTTATTTACTTTAATTTGAATTCCATACACTGGCTAATATTTCTGTTCAGATAGTTTTTTTTTTTTTTTTGGTTAGTATTTATATAGTTTTGTTCATTATTCTTTCAAAGCAAAATAATCTCAGATATTCTGTTTAAAAATCGTCTTTAAACTGGCACATATTTTGAAACTGTATTTATTTAAATATTGCAGGTGCTGTGAAATTCGGAGATCCATTAGATTTATCACAATGTGAACTTTTATTAGCTGCCTTATCTACATGCAAATTGCCTTTTCAGTGTGCTCATGGAAGACCATCAATAACTCCTGTTTTAGATTTAAATAAAATCAATTTACTTAGTAAAAAGGTATGTATATCTTTCAATATCTTTGCCTTGATTTTTTATAGCATTTAATTATTCCTTAAGCAATTTATAAAATATTTCATTTTGCAATAGAGAGGGACACCAAAATTATGGAAGCTTCGTGAAATACTGGAAAGTCAGTGATGTTTTATTTTGTCACATTCATCACTTGGATTTATAAACTGGTTATAATTTTATTTCTTCTAAAGTGGAAGAAGAAGAAACAAATAATTGATTGTAAATATTTTAATTCAACAGTAGACACTATGAATGATGAATTTTGTAGATAGTTTGATTCTTAGTCAAGTTTATACATTAACTTTTGCATTCAGTCAAACTATTTATTTTGTACTATTCTTTGACTTTGTTATTACTAATATCTAGTCTTGTAAAACTAATTGTGATATATTTTCTGTTAGTTTTTATTGAATTTTTTTACAGTATTTATTTTAGCTGAATACATTTTTCTTAATGCATTGATTTATTAAAACAGATTGATTGATTATTTTCATACAGACTAGATGTTAATATATATATTTTTTACAGTCAAAATGTTTAATTTGGTATTAATTATTCATTAATTATCACTTATGTAACCCTAAATTTTGGGAAAACAAACTATTGTGCCATATTTTAAAAACATCACTGTATATACTGTAAATTAGTAAATAATAATCATTCAATGATCATCAACTGATATTTTATACTTAAATCAAAACTTCTTAAACTAGTAGCTATCCCAAGTGATATGGATAAAGAAACAATTGGAATTGTAGTAACTCTAGTAAATAATTCTTTTATATTTTTTTAATATATATAATAAATATAAATAATTTCAATATATATAAATAAAAATATTTAAGAAAAAAATCTTGATTTAAAAAATTTCCTAATTAAATATGTGAATTGAATTGAAAGCTCTGCAGATTTTATCTGTCTGAAACTAGTTTAAGAATCCTGTTTTATATCTTGTAATAAATAACATTGCTAAACTTTTGATATGTCTGAAGTTAATTGCTGCCCTTTATTTTTTTTAAAACTAGCAATCAAAATGCTTAAAACATCTTTTTCATTTTGTCAAAGAGCCATACTTGCAAATATATTTGAGTGTATTTCTTAGCATGCTGCCCTTATTTATTAACTTTATAATATGCAACTACTAAACCCTTTCTTATTATTAATTTATTGTCGTATAAATAAGTAATATTAATGATTTTCACAAATATTAAAGATTGATAGATATGAAAAATTCGATTTAATGAATAAATTGCCAGAAAATTACTATCTATCTTAAAATTCTTTTGTCAATAGTATTTGTTTTGCCTCTTCAATAAATAAATAAATAAAATATAAAGTTATATATTAATGTTTGAAAATCAAATATGAAAAGATTTCAATTTGACAACTATTTTTCCTTAAAAATAATTAGAAAAACCTTAACTTTTTTTTTTATTGTTTTAAGCAAGCTTTTATACTATAGGTTGCAGCCTAAAGTAAAGTAACAAAGAAGACAAACAAAGACATAAAAATTTAGTTTCCTTCCTTTTTCATATTCTTCAATGTTTAAAATCAAACAAAAACACAAAAAATATTTTTTTATGTTATTGAAATTTGCTGTAAAAAAATTACCCAATTACAGAATTAAATTTACTATCAGTGAAATAAAATCCTGTGTTGGTAGCATGGCAAGAATTTATAAGCGAAAATAGAGTTGATTTAAATAAAAAAAGATGCAAAGGGTTATATTGAAGTATGTAGATTCTTCTGTATTTAGTAATATAAAAGCGATGATATTGATAAAGTAGGGGGGGGGGAGGACAGGTTAAAGAGAAAAGAAAAAAAACACTTCAAAATAATTTTCAGTTTCAGTGCTTTAATATTACTTTATATTTGTCGATTATATTTCTAATTATTTTTATGTGAGTATAGTTATTATCTGTGATAAATATAACAGTTGGTAAAGTCAAGATCTTATATTTCAGATAGTAATATTCGGGTGAATTGTATGTATTTCAAAATAAAGTTGTTTATATATTTTATAATTATGTCCTTATTTTATAATGTTTTTACTATTTGAATCTTACACATACTTTTTTATTATGTATATGTATATTATTACAAAGTGATAACTTTTTTTTGTAATTCTTCAAAATATATTTCCTGAAGGTAATCATATCACAATACATTAAAATTTTATGTAAAGAGATTAAGGCTATCGAATAAGTTATTCTTTTAGACTTAATACAATATTACCAAGTAATTAAACTTAAATTTATGGGCATTAATTAAATATTTTAATACATTATTTTAAATGTCATCAAAATTAATCTTTTAAAAATTTTAAATATTAATTTTCAGTTATTTCATTTATATTCAAGAAATTAACTATATATCCAGATGAATATGGTAATTGGAAAATTTAATCTTCTATCCCAACATTGTTTGTTTTTTGTGCTTTGTATAATGTCACTTAGCTATACACTTTTTGACCATATTAAAAGAAAATATTTATGGAAAGAAAGAAAAGGATAGCTTTGTTTACAGACAGAGATTAAGTTGAAAGTGCACATACAGACACAAGATACAGGTGATTGGTATAATTTATAAGGATAATATAATGTAAATATTTTTTTAACATTGAATAATAGGGTTGAAAATTAAATTTTGTTTGAGTATATTCATTAGGATCATATTAACTATTTATTTTGGTGTAAAGATATATTTTACATTATGATTATTTTACATATTTTTATCAATGATTAAAATTACATGCTCTTTAAAATATTAATTTGCTTTTAGAGGTATTAAATGATGTATCATTTTGATTACTCTAATTTTAAAAAATGTTATTTGTTGGTAATAGAAACAATCATTCCATGATTTCACACTAAACAGTGTATTTATTTCAACAGCATTCTTTAAAAACATTTAACAATTGAAACCTTAAAATGAAAATTTTACATGAAATTCAGATAATACTCAATAACATTTATTTTGAGTTGAAATACTGGTATTCATTTAAAACTCTTTATAGCAAGCATAAATTCACAGAATCACATTTTGTTTTCAGACAGAGTTACAGGACTAGAGAAAATAAATAAGTAACACTTGTATTTGAATTTCAATAAATAATTTTATGTATACACTAACATTTGGATTTTTATTACTTTGTGAATTCATATATTAACTTTTCATATTTAATATAAAGAGATAAAGTATATTTTAATAATCTATCAATATCTGTTATTATTTTTCCCTGCCTGAGTTATGCAATGAACATGTTCAGGGGCCATTTTGTTAAATATTTATAATTTAATCTCTATTAACAACTGTTATTGGTTTAATAGAAGACAAATTTCTCAATTAAAATATATGAAAGCATTGTTTGTAATTTTTAAGGCTGGTAGAAATCTTGCTATGCTTAATTGCATAGAAATTGTTTGTACATTAATTCAAAAGGATAAATTTTCTGTTTATATAAATAATATATGCCACAGAGAAAATTTTCTTTTCTTATTTTTATGTGGGAAATGTTTGAAAATAACTCCTAAATTTATCGGGACATTTTACAAATGTGTTTTTTCTTTTAAAAAAAATTATAAAGTACAGAAATAAAAATGTTAGCTTAACAGCAAAAAGGAATGTTTCACATTTACTGAGGAAAAATGCTTTGTTTATAGAAATATATTTACAATTCATGGCTACCATTTGAAGCTGTTAGTTTCGAAATTGCTGGTATATTTTTTCTGTTCAACTTCTACACCTTCTATGTATAATATATACACAAAATTCCTGTTTTATATTAAATTAGATGAAAATTAATTTTCTTATACTCTTTATGGATTTTCAAAATCCTACAGTGTGTTAAACTTTGTATGGTGGCTACCAAATATGAAATAAATATAATGTATAGATTAATAAATAAGGATATTTCTTCATAATTAAATGAAGGAAGGAAAGTATTTTGCTTTTATTGCTGACTTATATTTTTTTATTTGAGAATTGGCTTCTAGAAGATAACAGGGACGATTGTCAAGTTATACATATATATAAAGCATGTGTTTTTGAATGCAGCTCAAATTAACAATGTCTTTAACAGTAATATAATAAATTATTATTTTTCTTATGCAACATGAATAAACAATAAATAGTATTGCTATATATTATGCATTTGATGATAGGGAACTTCAAAGCTTTATCACATGACTATGATTAACATAGTTTTGATAGTACAGCCAATTATATAAATATAAAATTGAGTTTTATGATTAAACAAATTTTCATCAGGATAGTAAATGAACATAATGTAATTGCATTATAATTCATTACTATGGTAATATATCAATACCATTTAGAATAGTTTTATAAATTATCATTGATACATTTAATAAAAGAAACTATAACTGATATAAAATTTATTTTTATGTCATAAAGAAGTTATTTATGATGCATTCTAATATATATTTTCCCACAAGTGTTGAAAAAAAAAAGAAAACCCACAAATTTAAAATCTTATTTACATATTTGTAAATAAAAAAAAAGGGCCTAGAATTTATTTACATAAAAGAAGTTATCAAAATCTTACATTTAAATATAAATAAATAATAAATAAACAAAACATTAAAATATCTAAAGTACAAAATAATAATGATAAAAAAGAATAAATAGGAAACTTAAAAATTCTTTGTTTGCTACATTCTTTTGCACAATGAATAATGCAGAGAAAGTTGGCATCCAAAGTGTGATTCAGTTGATCACTTGATGAATACAGATTTATCATACATTCTTCTGAAGAAGCAAATTGTGAGTGTGCAATTAACAGCTATTTATAATGAACCTAGAATTAAGTGTTAATATAAATGCTATTTTACTTTTATTGCTTGATTTCCAGAATGGATTGGTACTTTAAGCTCTTTAGCATAAAAATCAGTGCTAATATTGCATAAATGTTATAATGATGTTAATTTTGAAATCTTTAATAAAATAGTCATTTAATTGCGAGCAGTGATACTATTATTAATAATTAGCCAAATAGATAAATGAATATTATCAAATAAATTTTATATAAAATAAAAAAAACACTATATGAATTTTAGCTCACATTTAATTTGTTTCATCAAAAATTTCTTCAACTTGCTATTATAAATTGAAAAGCAGTATCCTAAAATATAGATAGAAAAAAAAAGTTTTAAAGACAAAGTAAGACACCACAGAAATAGTTAAAAATGACAGTTGGATTGTTGATTGTTATAGTAGAAAAAGAATATTCCAAAATTTTAATTCTAAATATGCCACAGAATGTATTGACAATGAAATAACTGAAGCTCTAGAATTCTTATGATCAATGGATAAGAAAAATGTTTAAGGTGCTGTTCTTTATTAAAAAGTTAAAATTAACAGAGCATAGGAGATAATTAAATTAGAAAATTAAAAATATATATGTATAAACTAAACTAAATATTTAGTCATTATATATACATAATAAAAAAATAAATCAAATGAATTCTAAACTTTGGAATTCTAAATGGTTGCAATATAAATAACTGTTAATCAACTGATGAATATGATATCAGGATGCTGCTGTCGTGCAAAGTAATCTTAAAATACAATAGCTAAAATCATTCAAAAAAAGTTATATCCAATAAAGATACTTATCTTTATAAATTAATGTGATGGTACAAGACTCTAACAAAAACATTTACATTATCACTTGCATGCTTTAGACATAACTTCAATATATTCTCATGATAATTGTGTTGATAATTAATGAATTCAACTTGATGCATTTTCAAGTCTACAGTATGATTAAAAAATAATACATATTTACAAATGCTGACAGGTATTGTTATACCCGGAGTTGCATTTAATTTAAGAATCCTGTGTCAAATATCAACCATATTCTTCAAAAAGCTCTAGCCTTGCATGCAGTATTTATTAAGTACATGAATGGGGAACCATCACATAAAGGATGCCATTCAAGTTGATACCAAATCTTTCATAAGTTTTTCTCACTGTCTCTAGATCTAACATTTTGACATTTAAAATGTATCATTCTGCATAGTTTAAAGGAAGCCCAGACTTGGCTTGAATGAGTTAAATACATTCCAAATCTAATGCTTCTTTTTATTATTATTATTTTTTTTTTCGTTAAGATAATGACTGTAAGTTGGTAACAATGTGAGTTATATTGAAACTGACAAATATTCTATTGTTTAAACTTGAACACTGATTTCTGAGTTGTTATCAAACACTGAGAATTTTTAGAACTACGTTTTAAAAGATTTAAATCAACTGTTCTTATATGTATGTATGCTGAATAACACTGAATGAAACACTGCATTTAAAAAAATAAAAATAGGCATTTTGCAAGCATAAAGAAAAAGAATGAAAGATTTAACCCCTTGTGTTGAAATGCATGATAAAAAAAGACTGTATTTAATTAGAAAATATTGCTGATAAAAGCAAGCTTGGTTTTACCTTAGAGAATGAAAATAATCAACTAAATATTCAGATGAAATATATTGAAAATATATGACCTTACAAATTATATGAACGATAGAAAATGTTAAACTATTTTTGAATATCAGATACTATTTAGCCCTTTTCCTTGCATAAAAAAGCTAGCTGTAAGAAGATTCTTTAAAAAAGAAAAAAAAAATGAGGTAATTTGTAACAGAAGACTAGAAAGTAAATAATCATAATAGTAAACCAAGATTATTTCAAACAAAAGGGGTTGAAATAAACTGCATGTAAATAAATAGACACCGAAAAATATACCTGAATAAAAAATAATACTCTCAGAAATTCTTTGAACAGTATAACATGAAAATATTTGCAAATAAATAAATGCATGTGTTGAATTGAAAATAACTGATCTCTCATGACTTGCTCTTATTTTACCAGACCAGAAGTAATGATCACTGAAAAAGTACTAGCTTTGAGATTCATAGCTAGAGGATCCTCCATGGTCGTCTGTAGGTGGATGTAGAGGAATAAGGGGAACTGTTGCAGCATTGGGGGCCGTTGTTCGCCTCTCTCTGGGGCTTGGAGGATAGCTCACGTTAGAACTTGTGTTTGAGGCTATAGAATGGCGGGGACTTGACTGCTCATGTGCTTCCTAGAGTATCAAAAATAAATATTGTAAAAGAATCAATAATTGATAAAATGTATGTAGATATTTTTATTTAATTATTCGCCATTACCATTCCATATTTAGTTTCATTTTATTGTAATAGATGGCACCATGGGTTCTACTAAGCACCCTTGATCCAAAGTCTAAGAAGCGCAATGTCAAGTTTTAGAAAAGCGAGCTGTGAGCATTCGCTCGACAGACATGGAGAGAGTTGGTCATACATTTCGAAATCATGGTTATTTAATACGCAACAGTGGCACATAGTTTTGCCATCGGACATTTGATTAGACTTTATCCTTGGTGTCATCTAAAGGTTATACATACTTTTATTTCTATTGTAAATAGCCTGTCCTGTCCTAATTGTTAGTGTCTTTTCTTTTAAATATTCTTTGCTGTAAGTAAATTTAACGTTTTTATTTAAAAGCTTCTCTTTAATCAGTAACCCTTGACAGTGATCTGAATGGGCATTTTATCCCATTCAATCCTACACGTATAAATTCTGTTTTATATATTCTTATAAAATTATTTTTATGGCTCATTGAGATTTTCAACTCTGCCACTTTCTGTAGAAGAATATCATATGACTGACTAATCTGAACATGTGTAGTCCTGTTCAACATATAAAATATGCAAATAACTAATGATTACAAGTATCCAAAACTTCCTACTGTGGGAAGTTTCACCCATGGATATTTCATCATATAAGATCAGTTTGTACAATTGACAGATTTAGGAACTTTGCATTTCGGGTCAGTGAATATTATGAGGTCCCTTTTTTAATTAACTAGTGATTGCAAACATCTAAAACTTACTTCTTCAAACAGATGACTAGGCTATAATAATCATCATGCCAATTTGCCGTTGGTAAATTTAGCATTTTATGTTCCAAGGCAGAGTGCATTATGAGGTTACTCCTTTAATAAATTAGATTAGAAGCATCCAAAATTTCCTACTGCAGCAAAGAGTAACCCATGATTATTTTATCACAATAAGTTGTCAGTTCAAATATTGGCAGATTTAGGCATTTTGTGTTCGTAGGCAATGTACATTATGTAGTCTCTCTTTTAATAAACTATTGTTTTTTTCTTTCTAATCCCAGGTGGTATAGCTGTGCTATACCACCTCCATGAAGCCAAAGATCTCCAAAAAGTTCAAAAACAACAGTGGATACCTCAGAATCTCAAAAATATCAAAATTCAAACATTCAAGAATATGATTGAGGTAGGCCTTATCTGCCCCATTCCAAGGACAATCTAGTGATTACAAGCACCCAAAACTCCCTAATACAGTAAAGACTAACCAAGACAATTTCATCACAATAAGATGTCAGTTCCCACATTGGCAGATTTAGGCATTTTGTGTTTCTAGGTAGTGTACATTATGAAAGATTTTTCTACTATATGACTTTTATAATAATCATTCTACTAAATTCAGAAATTATTCATCAATGGCAATCAGATTGGCCATAGGAGTGCATAGAATGAGTGAATATGTTACTAGTGTCACGTAGATAGAACTCAAGAACACATAGAGAAGTAGAGTTGAAATTATTTATTAACTCAACTCTGAGCTAAGAACACTGTGACTGAGAGTCATTTGGCTTTTATAGCAGCAGGGAAAATTCCAGAATACTTTTCTGAAGACAGGAAGAAAAGTCTAGAGCACTTATCTGGTTAACTAAAGAAAGATCCATAATCTTCTCAAACGTAAAATAAAGGAGAAACAAATCAAGGAAAAATATGAACACAAATTTTGAATCTACTGACATCTGAACTCATGTTCTCTTGTCTAGGAAATCAGTGTTATAATCATTCAGTTATACAATCTTTATTGTTCCTTTTCAATGTGGCAATAGTTCAAGTAATTATTTTTTTTAACTTTTAAAAATGAAGAAATAGTCCAGATTTATAAATATTGTAATCATGAAGTGAGCCTGATTAAATATACTGGCTAAATAATATATTATCTATAATTTATAGAATTCTTAATTTATTATTTGACAATCAGGGAAATATGTTTTAAATCTTCCTACCTGTGTCTATCCTTTCCTTTTAGCTCATTAATCCTAGGCATCTGCCATTTTTTTTATTTCCTAGAGGTAGTATTGACCAGACACTTGTTGGTTGTTATATAACATTTATTCCAACCCGGTGAACAAACAGCAATGTTAGAGAATAAAGATATTCCTAGAAATTCTGGAAACTTTTTCATTTTACAATGGTATACTTATAAATGCATGAACTTACTTCATGGCCTGAAGAATGTGCTTGTGCTGAACCTGCTGTATGCACACTAGGGGTTGAATGCTCTTGTGAAGATACTGATCCGGACCCATCAGGTGAGCCTGTGTTTCCAGGTGGTCTTTGATTCCATGGATTCATGAATGAGGGGTGTTTGTTTGATGCTGATCCTTAGGAGAAAAAATCTCTTAATGTTGCAATTTATTAAGAATTTTGAATGGATATTAATTATGCATGCATGATATTGATGGTACATAATAAAAAAATGAAATGGCAAAATATTTGAATAATAATAATATAATCAAAAGTTAAGTAAATGAAATGAATTAATTAAGTGGAAACTCAATGATGTTACTGTTAAAGCATTTATATAATTGGGCATTACCTTATACTATGATATTCAAAATTATTTTCTTTTAACTAGCACTGTTAAAAGGTTGAATAAATTTTATAAAAATTGATCACTGTTAAAGATTGCTTATACATTAAATTCAATACAAAGTAAATTAATTGCCATCTTTCAAAAATATGACAACAAATATGTAACTAACTAGTTCAAGTGATGTTGAGATGTAAAAATGATTTATTTATTGAAAAAAGTCTTGGAGAAAAGTTATATATATATATATATCGGAGCTCTTTCTAATTATGGCAGAGGTGTGCCCCTTTCATAGTTAACAAGCACTGTTAAGGTGAAAATACAACTTTGCTTGAACAGACACGACACAACCCTTTATAGGTTGAACTCATTCATAAACCATCCGTAAGTCAGAATTTAGATCCAAATCAGAGACTGACTTATCTCTGATTCAGCACCCCCAGAGGTATAATTTGTTATGGGAACTTGGAGGACTTTGCAATCACGACATATTTAATGTGCTTCAACTGCCATTAACATAAAATATATGTGGGCCCTCTAATTTCCAACAGAAATTACCGCTCCTGTTTTCTAAAAACATGATATCTGAATACTCTTACTTCCAATGGAAATTATTGTTCTTGTTTATTTTAACTACCAAGCAGTTCTACTCAGCATACATGAGATGACGAAAAATATAAAATATCAGCTGATAAATCAGAAGACAAACAGTTTAGTTCTGAAGGGAAAGTAAATTCTTAATCATTTATTGGTAAATATTTATATTACTATATAACCAACAATAACAAAAAAGAATAGTATTTGCTAGGATTGAAATGGGTTTAAAACCTACTGAAGAAGTTGAGTTTTCAACATAATAGGCACAAAAAATTTCCATAACTTTACAAATAAATAACATGTTTATGTACATAAACAATTAATTTACTGTAAAATGGTTCATTTTGCAATTTTTATCTACTGCATTCAAATATGCATGTTCCACATTAGCTTTGTAAAATTAAATGACCAAGAGAGATAATGTTGCATAAAAAGTATGAACTTGAATGAATAGCAACCTAATTAGATGAAGCACAAATCACAAATATACTTTCAAGACAAACGTTTTACAGCATGCCCATGTTACTAGCATGAGTTCAATTAAACTTTTTACATCATGGTTGGAAAGCCAGAAATAATGAATACAAGACTTGCTCTACACCATTCCTTATAATCACATCATTTTACTTTTGATCAACACAATATAAGAGGAATTCATCAACAGTGGCAATAAAAATGGATTTCTGATTTCTCAGAAAATTGAAGAGAGGTGTAAACTTAAAGCGCACAAATGGTGTCAAAAAACAAAATGCTTACAAAGGTTTTGTCTCATTTGCTTTCATTGAATACAAAGAATAATACTTAATGTCCTTCCCAAGGAATATACATTGAATAATACTTCACTGACAAAGTGTAAGTTTATGAAAGTATATTATTGATTTTTAATTCCCTGACATAGTTTAAATAATATTTCTAAATGAAGATGCCTAATTAATAATTGAATGAAAGATGCAAAGAAATCCTCTGACCATTGTGAACGTTTCTTCTGCTTCCACTATCCTGGAGTGCTCTTGGAAGAGGTTTGGGCTGTGGCACGCTTCGAGCTCTTTGGGATCTCTCGTCTGAAGATACTGGAGTGGAGACAGAGGTAGGAGTTTGGATAGGTGTTTGGCACTGTTGTTGAGTGGCGGGTTTTACCTTTACAATGAAATATCATTCATTAGTTTTTTTGATGTATTACGAAATATTTAATTCTATGAAGGCAGAAGTTAATAAATTTTAAAAAATATAACACTTTTATTAGTATCCTAAAAATTATAATTGTTTTAGTTTGATTCTTTTTATAATTCATTGCACTCTCCATACGAACGCTGCCCATGAGTTCATGAATATTAGTGAAATAATAAAAATGCAAAAATATAAAATCGTAAAGGAAAGTGGGAGAAAAAGTGTTCATTTCGCATGGTTTATTTTTTATTTATTTATTTTTCACCATAATGTAGAATGCTTAACTGCAAACGATAAAAATCGGGACAAATAACTGAAAATGAAAAAATCTAAAAGACAAAAAGTTTGCTACAGACGATTTTATTGGAATATAAATTGTGTATAAATAATTTTCACGATTATTCGAATCCAAATGCTGACCTGGCTCTTAGTCAAATTAGCGAAGATGTAAAACTTTACCTCTTTAATGATTGTAAATAAAATATTTTTGGTTATCTAGTAAACAATAAAAAAATTACCGGGAAAAAGATATTTCGTCTGTTCTTATTTTGAAAAAAGGAGTGGGGTGGAATGTGAATAACCTCAAAAAATTTGAAAAAGATTACGAAATTAAAATGTTGAATACAAAAATATTAATTCTTAAAATTTTTCTGAAAATAATTTTTTTTTAGATGTCTTACAAATTAAATATAAATGTTCAACAAAAATTTCATAAGAACGGTAACTTCAGTTTCTCTACTATGAAGTTGCTGTTTTAAGTCATTTTCTAACCTCTTATTTCCCTAGATTCATTCGAAACGACACAAATGGCAAATGTATGAAGGAAAAAATTTATAAGAACACAAAATATTTAATTTAAGAAATTAGACTTTATATTTTAAATTCCGAGTTTCGTAGTGCAATAAATCACCACCAGGATTATCTGTTTGCTAAATTATGGATTCGTCTTATAATAGCAGACACTTAAATGCACACGAACGATTCTTTGTATAAGCATATGACATTTTAAAGGTAACTGAATCTGGAATAATTTTTTTCTCAAATTTAAATCTAGGAGGCGCATTGCATATGACACGAAAAATTAATTTAAAGAATTAATTGACTAAATTCTGAAAATGGTTTGGTGTCATTGAGATGCACAAATGTGGAAACTTCATTTGAGCATATCATAGCATTATTATTAACGCCTATGCTGAAACTATTACTTGAGAAATTAATGTAACAATTCAACTCGTTCTGTTGATTGTCTTTGTTCGTATTCGTCATTTCGTTACAAGAATGCGTTTAACTATTAGCGAAGATCGAATGTCTTCATTTCAAAGCAATAAACTTTTTATTTAAAAGAATACCAGCCTATTTATTTTGAAAAATTTTCGATTTAAAATTGCATTTCGCTAATTATACAAAGCTCAATATTAATTTTATCAGAAAATGAATGAGTACAACTACATCTTTACAGCATGAAAGAAGACAAATTAAATGTTTTTTTAACGAATTACCGAAAAAAAAATTTGAAGAATCATATTCATAAAAATATTCTTATACTAATATTTTAGGCAAAGTAAAAATAAATAATAAATGAAATCTTAGATCGCAAATTTCAAGTTATCATGTGAGAACATTATTTTAAAGACATTATTTGCCTTAATTAATTTAAGTCATAAAACAGTTTGAACTGGTTTAAAACAATCACGATAGATATATAGATAGACTTATAGATATATAGTGATATATAGAATATAGACACGATATATAGAATAGAATATAGACTTATGCATAATATTTGATAATAGTTTTGATAATAATGATTGTGCATAATAATGATTGTTTCAAACCGGTTTAAACTGGTTAATGGCTTGGACAATTCCTAAGAATTCTGATAATAAATAATTAGGAAATCAAATTGTAACTTCAATTGGTGATAAATCGCCATAAGTGGCAACCTTCGGCATTATTTTCTAATAACCCTGCAAGCGAAATATAGATGCTTCAAAAATGACAAATCGCCGATTTGTTGAATGTGCATTTTGAGGCTTTAGAGACCTCAAACCAAAATAACATCATGTTCTCACATGGTAATAAAAAAAGATTAAAAAATATACATACAGCAGGGAGATCCATAAGTTTCTGGAGTTGGATACCTTCACCAGGGCCCATATGTGAGACGTGGTTAAAATTGGTTGGCGCAGAAATCATACGTGACCTTCGTTCTGCTGTATTGCTGTCATTAGACATCAATGATCTCAATAAACTGAAGCAAATTTAAGTACATTTTACAAGAAAAAAAGTTAGAAAAGAAAACTAATTTTCTTTCTAAACTTTTCTAATAGAAACTACCATAATTAATTTATACAGTAAAAAAAACATTTTCATTATTTATTAATTCATACAAATATTTGAAATTTAAAAACTAAAATCAGTTATATTATAGAAAAGTCTTTCATCTAGAAATAAATATAAATATAAAATATATATTGAATATGAAAACTTTCAATATAAAGGGGTATTTGTTTTGATAGAATAA
>JAPMOQ010005854.1:137428-151672 GCA_026543055.1 Argiope trifasciata
ATTAAACTTTTAATAATCAGTATTGTTTATTAACTCTTCCACTGTTGATCCGGTACAAAAGATCGTGCAATTTCTATTTTGGTACGATGGTTTCTAATTTAAATGAAGGGTGAAACATCTAAAATAAGTTATTGCAAATATGTCCTTGCTTTATAACTGGCATTTTTTGTTTAAAACAGAAACAGACCCGGTAGGATAGGGCATGCACGGTCGTTTGGGTTGGGAATGAATGGGTTAAAATTCTGATTATAGTCATTTCATTTCAGTCCTAAAAGGTGCTTGAACATGAAAATGGTTATTAACTATCAAATTAATATTATTAATTATTAAATTATTTTAACAGAGGCAAATTGTTCAACATTAAAATGCATGCATTTAAAATTTATAAAAGTGATATTGCAACTATTTTATTTTAGAAAAATTAATATCTTTTTTCTTCAATGAATAACTCTGATTGACCAATTATCTAATAATAAAACTGTGGTAATTAACTTTTAATGTCTTTGTTTAAATCTATAAATATTTTTAAAAACCTACTTTTGTACTAAAACTAGTTCGGCCCTGACTTTACTGAGTTCATCCGCAATGGACTGTTTCGCTTGTATCTCACTGTTTAGACTAGACTGAAGGTTGAGTAATTCCATTTTTTCAAGTTTCTGAGAGCGTCTGTTCCTCCAGTTCTTCTGAAAGAAAGCAAAGACTCATTTTAAGCACCTATTGCATCAAATACAACAAATAAAATTTTCAGGATTAAAAAACTAAAACTGTAGAGTATTCTTTTAAATTTGTAATAACTAATAAGAGAATATACCTACAAGAGAATAAGAAAAAAATTCATGAAATAAATATTCCTGTAGTTAGACTCAATATTGAATCGATATTGCTTACCTTAATATAATATCGCTTACTTTATTGTAATTTAAAATTAATATTAAATCCCATCAATGTTAAGAGTACAAACGAAACAATAGAGAAAACAAACAAAACAACAGAGTAGTAGCAGTCTTCAAGGCCTGACTAAGGCAGGAACATACGAGCCCCCAAATGGAATAGAAGGATTATTATTTTTTTTAAAGTTCCCTTCTTTACTGAGCTTTTTTAAAGCAAAATATAAGTACACCCGGGAAACACAGCCTTTTTCTCAATATTGTAGAATATTGCGTACAATTATTGATATTATATGATTATGAAAATATTAATTAATATTGCGGATATTGATAACTGTTTCTACAAAATTGTATCACATTTATGTGCTACTAGGGCAGTGTCAGCAGGGGGGCCTCCGAAGGAGTTTTTTCTCCGGGCCCGAATAGGGCTAAGTCGTGGTTGTCAATCTTCTTTCAAATTGAATACTTTCAGTTCAGAACATAGCCGATTTTCATAAAAAACAGGTTATATAGAAGTCTTATTAGCATAAAATATAAAACGCAATCTCTTTGATATTCTGCATAATGGACAATATCGTGAGGATATTATAACAATCTTGCCATTCGTGTTAAAACTAAATAAAATACCTTAAATAAACCTATGTTTTAATAATAAGTGGAAATTCTTCTATGGAATTTGAAACTCAAGTTTTTAAAGTGCAGAAGTGCAAAAATTACTAAGTGAGCTACTAACCTACCGTAACGAGATAAACCCTAGTAACCCTAAAAGTATGCGTTATTCGGCTTGAAAACAAGATATTCTATTACATTTTGGGGGTGAAGGAAGGAAAGGGAATTTCTATTGGAAGCAAAAGAATGGGTTAGGAACTCGGGTATCTGTATTATCATAAGCGAAATGAATTTCTCGCCCAATGAAGAGCGTTTAGTCAACCAAATGTTATGGTCTGTTTTAATGCCAACTTCCCTCTTTACTTAGACTCGACTACTTACGGCAATCCAGTTCAGGGGTTTTCTCTTGATGGTAGGTCAGTATTGTGATAACAATTGTTTAAATACATAGTCTTTTATTTATTTGTACATAAAATTTCCAATCAGGGAAGGGAACCTTAGCTTTGAGGATGAGAAGTTTTCGGCATGGTGATTGATTCACGGCATTCGGTTGGGCATAGATATGGTGTAAGGTAGGTTGACCACCCCCTACCGATGGGGGGACGTACTTCCCACAGGAATGGTTGTACCGTGGTCAGTTAGGATTCAGCCTTAGCTCCCGTCAATGCTGTGGTGGCAGTCGCCTCATGCCTTGGTATATAAGGGTCTCAAAATCTACTTAGACGTGTATCGTAATTCTAAGCCGAAGGTAAATTAAATTTTTCAAGGTCTTCCCTTCGGTCTGATTCCCATAATTCACAAAACTTTTATTTTTTCTTTCAAGGATAAACGTTAATTCGCCGATAAATGTGTTAATGAAAAATTAAAATTTTAAGTAAAATTCTTGAGGAATCAAAAAACTGCGCCTGCAAATTCTTTTCTCAAAGCCTATAAGTTCAGAACACTTTCTCATTGCCTCTATTTGCTATTCACATAGTAGAGCATATTCTCCAGGGTTTGGATAAATAAATAAACTTGACATAAAAATTGAGCTATTTCCTCGAAATCATGAAGAATAAAAATCGCTAAAGAACTCAATTCACTGCTGCTTTAAATTACAAGCAGATAATAAAATACACGATTCATTCGTCTAGGAACAATAAAAAATGATTTAGTATATAAAATGGGTCGATAAAAAGCAAAAAATATATATATGTATAAATAAAAGCGATAAATGTGTTAGGATTGCCTTTCAATACATAATAATGTCAGAAAATAAATTTTAAGATAAAGTTAAAACTTTTACTTGCTACTTTTTGCCAGCTGTGGTGGTTACCTATAAGGGTCCATAAAATATATCGTCCATAGCTTTATATTAAGAAAAACCGCCACTAAGCCTCAAGGAGATACGGAAAAGTCCCTTTATATAAATAGATTTATATTAACAGATCGTAAGATCCCCAATTCTCCGCTCCTAACAGCGAATGTTGCAGACCTCTCGGAAGAGGAAAGATCACGTGTTGTCCGAGAGGTGAAGCCACGAGAGAGACGAAAAGATAAGGACGAAGAGTGGATGTCGTCGTCGTGTTGTTCGCCATGAACGAAAGAACTTGATTAAGTCGCATGCTTTTTATTGTAATCCGTTTATGTAATTATGTAAATAATATAATAATCTAGAAAAGGATTGTTTCCTGTACTTATTTCTACACAGGCAATACTATTTAATCGGAGGATTAACAGGATCGAAGTAGATTTAAAATGACCACTTAGGCTTAGGATTAGGTTGGGGATAGCAGCGAGCAATACACGTTGGATGTAAAAGAGAGAACTTCACTCTAATTTTACACTGAATAATTTTTTAAATATATATTTAATTAAAATCAAGATACACAGAGGGTTAAAAACTTTGTATTGTCAGATTCTGTCCAAAACTATTATACCCATTAACAATTTTCGTAAAAGAGATATTTTATCCACCTAACGCGTTGTGTTAAATTAACGAATTCACAGACATATAACATAAAAAAAGAAAGTCCCTTTTTCCACACTCTGGGAGGTTTCAAATGTCATATTCATCAAAACTTGACATCAATTTTATTGACATGACAGAACTCTCTTTTGGTATACTTTGTTCATAAGAAAGTAACTATTTCTTGGTAAATAAATAGTTTTTTTTTTTTCTAAATATAAAGTTTTATTACAGAGAGCATTATTCAAAATTAAATTCGGTTTAGATATATCAGTTAGCATTTCATACATTCACCGATATATCAATTAGCATTATATACATTCAAAAATATATCATTAAGCCGTATACACATTCATAAATTTATCGGTTTTTTGTATACATCAACAAACAGGTTTATTTAACTGCTTCGTATACTCGGTAGCTTTTACAAATCAATGAAATTTATTAGAGAAACCACATGAAGATAATATGTGAAGTACGAGTTACCTGTGATTCACACATACCATCTAATTGTATTACCTTTTATATATTAAGAGACAGTAAAAAAAGGCATCTAATTAGATAGATATTCCAAATCCCATATGTGATAGCTTTCACAAATCAATGAAATTTATTAGAGAAACCACACGAATATAATGTATGAAGCACGAGTCACCTATGATTCACACATACCATCTAATTATAATACCTCTTATATATTAAAATTAATAGTAAAAAATGGGCATCTAATTAGATAGATATTCCAAATCCTTTAGGCGAGACATTGTAGCAAACATGTTAATATAAAAGTTGAATCAACTCACAGCAGTTGACGGAGTGAGGCCACTACTTTTGATGTTTTCTAACTCTTCGGTCATCTTGATAGCTAAAGCTTGTAAATAGCTTCGGGCATCCTTCTCTTCACCCACCCTGATGATCAAAATAAGATTATTAGAAAATATAATGGATGGTATATAACCATTCCATAACCAAAGGCTAATATCTAACTTAATACCTCATGAAATTGGATTCTGAGCTAGTTCGTTATGGTTATGAAAAAAAGTAACAAAGCTACGCATTCATAATTCAGAGAAAAACAATAAATTTGAACTTGAGACGTTGAATAAGAAAGAGGAAATGTGATTTAAAATTTACAATGAACTAATTTTGCACAAATAAATAGATCATATGCTTTTATCATTAACTATTTATAAACAAAAACAACAGCAAGAGTGGTTTCTCCACAATTTTCTTACATACTCTCTAATAAAGATGTTATCTCTCCCCCATATAAAACTGTGGACATAAGGCAAATGTCGCGACTGATACAAGTAATCAGATTTTTATTTTTACTTAAGAAAATTTTTCTAAGTAGTAAGGTATAACTGGTGCTAATATACAGGGTATCCCAGCAAGACAGGATGAACTCTGCACTGTCAGACTTGTTGTTTGGAATACATAAAAAATGTCCAAAGAACTGTATCTTTGCGATTTGTAGTTCTCGGGAAAGGCGACAGAAAATGCATGATGTCATATCCAACTTGGGGGAAGAACTTTTATTTGAAACATGAACATCGTTATTGGGCGTCGGGGTTCTGCTTCATGGCAACCACGATCTCCAGATCTGACCCCTTTAGGTTTCTTCCTATGGGGTAATGTAAAGAAATTGGTTTATCAAAACCCAGTTACTTCAGAAATGTCCTTAGTTGCTCGTCACCACAGTGAATTTACTTTTGTGGACACTATGATGCTGGAACGTGTACAGTCACCCATTCCAAGAAACGCGCATACATGCCCGCATATGAGTGGTGAGCATTTCGAACATCTTCCTGTTTAAAATTATGCAAACACTGATGTTGATGTTTCGAATAAAGGGTTTTCACTCCATAAACCGGATATGATGTCGTACTTTTATCTCACATGTTTTTCGAAAACTACGGGTCATAGAGATAGAGTTCTTTGTTCATTTTTTATGTATTTCAATCTGGCTGAACAAAGTTTATCCGGCCTTGCTAGGACACCCGGTATTAATTACATGGTATTAACAAGAAATAATTAAGAAATATTGATAATGAATCTTCAGAAATTAATCGCTAGAATGTGGTTAGTAAACAAGCATCAGAAAATTAAATATGCATTTTGAACAGTTTTCTTTCGACCGATTGAAATCAAAATTTAACATAATATTAAAATTAAGTCACGCGATCACATATCAAATTTCATTTATTTATGTCGCTACAGTTTCCAGTTATTGAATTTACATGCATTGGAATTTTCCAGTTATTGAATTTACATGCATTGGAATAATCAGATTGACAAATGGTCAGTCCCTGGTTAAATTTGTTTGAGTCGTTTAATTGTAAACTTTTTGATAGCGATAAATTGCCAAATATGGTAAGCTATCTTTATCCTTTTATTAATATTTGGAAAGTTTTCTGCATTTTGGCAGACTGGTGAAAAAGGTCTATAGAATTCTTTGGTTTTAACGTATTTATTTAAGTAAAAGGTATATACCATTGAATGATTTCAGACACTTGAGACTCCCATTTGGCGATGGAATCTTTCTTATCTTTAAGGTGGTTAATATCATCATCATTTTTATGGCGATCTTCCTGCTGCCTGTTCACAACTTCAGTTAACTATAAGACCAAATCAACAAATATTGGAATGATTCGTTTCATTTTTTTACAAAATACGTATTAAAAAAGCACCAGCCAACAAAACTTTACCCTATCAACTTCCTGTTCCAGCTTTCTAGTTTCTTCCTGCAAGATGTTTTTCTCTCTCTCGTGAACTTTCTTCAATTCGCTCACCATTTCTTTGTTCTCTGCAGAGCTGTAAAATATTTTTAAAATATATTCGTAATCAAAATAATTCAAAGTAATAACATATAGCTTAGTTTAGTTTGGTTATATTAACGTCCCGTAGTAAAGCAACAATAGAGCTTTCACACATCAACCGATATATCTCCGATTTTCCACTTTTTTTCTACAAATAATCTTATTTTTTGAAATTTTTAAGTTTAAAATGATAGTCTAAAAAATGGTATATTTAATTTTATGGGTGTGCTATATATTTTTTTATGCTTCTCATTTCAAAAGTGTTCCAATACTTTGCTCCTGTTTACTTTTGAATTAAATTTGAAAAGCTAGATTACATTATAATTCTCAAATACCAATTAAATGTTTCTTAGAAAATGTTCACCAAATATTAAACTATTTCTTGATTCACTTTGTGTTTATTTTAATGTGATAAATAGTTTTATAAATAGCTTTGTAGTTATTCAAGCCAAGTGTCCCAATACTTTTTTGAGCAACTGTATATCTTCCAAAATTTTGATTTTCAATTATAGCAGGAATTAAAAGTTATTGGATATCCCTGGAAATTGATATCTAGATGTTTCAAATGAAAGGAAATAAAGCCACATACATCAAGATTTTTACAATGAATTAGACTCATTTGTCGAATTCATTTACATAAATATTAAATCTCTTGTATGAACTTTCCTTCATTATTCATAACAATGCATATTATATACTCGTTTTATTAAAATATGAATACATTACTACTTTCTTTACCTACTTTTAAGATTCACTTAACTTAATTAATTAAGACATTAGAGTTTTTTAGTTTAGTCATATTAATGTCCTATTATAAAGAAACATTAAGGTTATTTTGGGACGGTCCTCGTCATTTTGAACCGCGGTCAGATGACGAGGAGGGCACCTGAACTGGCACACACCTTTCTCACGCCACACCAGTGGGAGGACGTTTAGCCTTACGAACTTAACGTGCAAGAGACCCCCTTACACGACGGTTCTTCACTGGAATCAGGACTCGAACCTAAAACCCTCCGGTTCCGAAGCCAGGACATTACCAGCTGGCCACCGCGATCCCTTAACACATTAGATAAATAGCTTAAAGATATAAATTAACAACATAAATTCAAAATGATTCCTTAATTATTAGTCTTCTATTTATGATGCACTAATTATTTAAATCAGACAATGATATTATGATTATATATATTTGATTCTTATTTGAGAATTATTTTCTTAAGAATATTAAGAAAATGATATTATGAATAAACATTTAAATATTTTGGTGAGTTCCTAGTTTCCGCATAATTCTAAATTTATTAAATGAAAATTTTATACATCGCATATGGTATCTACAAGGTTTCTTACCTCTCAGATCGAGCGACTTCAATTTTTTCTTTTAGTGACATAATCTGAAAAATAGAATATAAATACAAATTCAAAACTTTTATCACTTTTTGAAAGAGCAAATATTGTAAATATTTTTGGCTAAATCAATAAACAAATTCAAACTATTTGCATTCAAAATTAATTTTCTTGCGCAATAATAATATTTATATAGATATTTATTAGTCAATGCATTGGGTTGTGCATGCGAAATTTTACTATTGGATTAATAATTAAAAATTAACAACATAACAAGAATAATATGAGAAAAAATAAAAATGTTATTTCTTATGGCACTAGCCATTGGACAAGCCCTCTGTTACGAAAATAGCTATTTAAGTCGACAGGGAGCGTCTCTTGGTTTAGTGGCGCCAACTAGGGGCAAGAGAACGACTTTGCCATTCACGCATCACTCATTCGCTTGCACAACTCCTTTTTACAAAAGGGCACATTCACACATCTCACAAATAGAACAGAGGAAGAACAACCATGCCCGAACCGGGACTCGAACCCAAGACGCTCTATCCCTAGCCAGGACGTCGGCAAAAATAAATATAAATAATTTCTGTTCGATGAAAAATTTAATCTTATGTTGTATACATTTGGGGCTGTGCACAAATATTTAAGTAAAAATAAATATAAAGAAAGTTACTGAAATACTTCTGTTGTTATTCATTTTTGGCAGAACATAAGATTAAAATTTTCATCCAACAAAACTTGCGCCCAATAAATAACTTAATAAAATAAAAGTTATCATAACACAAAGTATTCTAAACCTCTATTTCTTTTAGTTTAAATGGTGTCTATTAATATATGAAGAACAATCCCAATTATTTACGAAAATGAATAATAAGCATATATGGTATTAAAAATTTCATTAAAGTACTAAATTTGTATCAAATAAATAATTTTATAAACAAAAAATATCAAAATGTAAGCCTTTTCAAATCTCTGTTTCATTTAATTTTTAACTTTTGAAGTGCATAATTAAGTGTTTTGCTTATTATCAAATGAGAAAGATTTTCAAATTTTATTTCACAAAGAAAACGGAACAATATTTTATATAAAATTTCAGCAATTAAATCCTATTTTTTATAGGCATATCTAATAAGAACTTAATTTATAAAATACATTTAAAAACGTTATTGCAAAAAACATGGTAAATAATTGCAATAATAAGATGGCATCTAGTAAACAAAAATTTGCTATTGAATAATTGGTTATCAATTTGAAGAATGGGGCAATTTTTTTTTCAAGTTAGTTTAGTCAGGTAAGATAAAATTTTTATTACATCATGTAAGGGAAGTACTTTTTGAAAACCATAGTTATGTAAGGAAGAAATTGCACAGATACTGCATTTAACTTTCATTTCACAAAATGGAATATTTTAGATTCAGATTATATTCCTTAAGTATAGTTTTTACCACAATTCAATATTTAAAATGTAAATAAACTATTACATTTACCTCTCGTTCCATTGCTTCAATAGTTATATCAGCTTCTCTGAGTTGTTCATGAAGAGCTGCTATATCTATGTGGTGTCTAGCTTGTTGTTCAGTAAGAGCTTCATTCTTATGCAAATCCATTCTTTCCAATTCCATTTTTAATCTGTATATATAAAAAGTATAAATAAATTTACTGAAAATTGAGACAACAAATGCTACAATAAAAGCAATGCAAATTTATAGACCCTGCAACAAAAACTATTAATCTATAAATGATTGGAAACAATAACTAAATCTGATTATCACCAAACATTTTTAGTGCAGTTTTTTTGTATAGTTTATGATTAATAACTTTTATTGATAATATCTCAATATTTTTTTAATTCTTGAGTTTATAATGTTATAAGAATAACTCATCCTCTCCTAAATAAAGTGGTAATTTCTTTTTCTCATCTAAATAAAAATCATATGAAAAGAATATCCAATTCCTGGCATAATATTGACTAAAATACATTGAATAATATACTTGTAAAGAAAGGAAAAACAAAATTGAATAATATATTTGGTAAAAAAAAAGGCAGGGGTGCTATTGAATAATATACTAATCATAATAGAAAGGAAAACATATATAAAATATTCTTGTAAAGAAAGAAAAAATTAAATAATATACTTGTAAAGAAAGGGGGAAAATAACAAATAATATGCTCTTAAAGAAATGGGAAAATATTTAATAATATACTTGAAAGACCGGAAAATAACGAATAATATACTTAGCAAGGGGATAAAATAACAAATAATATACTTTTAAAGAAAGAGGAAAATATTGAATAATATACTTGAAAAGAAAGGGGAAAAAAATATTATTCTTGTAAAGACTGGGAAAAAATATTGAATTATATACTTGTAGAGAGAGGATGGAAAACAAATGAATAAGATACTTATAAAGAAAGGGAAAAAATGAATACTATATTCACAAAGGAAGAAAGGAAAACGTAGTTAATATAAATTTATTAAGAAAAAAGTTTTAAGATGATTTTAAAAATCTTTTTTATTTGAATTCAATATTTGCCTTTTGTAACTAAAAATTAATTGTTTTAAATGACATGCACTTAAGCCTTTCTTCAAAATATTTCCATTATAACGTCTTCATTTATAACGGTTTTCCAAAGTCTGTGAAACAACTGAAAACATTTATGCCATCGGTCATTGCATTGTAACCAATTAATCTTCAAAGAAATAAAATTTTTTAGGCACTTTCATTTTGTTTTTGGCTTAAGAAATAGGTGAAAATCAGCTTCTGTGAGGTTGGTTAATCCGATGGATGATCAAGAGAAATAACATTTCTTGACAAGTAATTTTAACAGGAGTATACTCTAAAGAACGAATTAATGATAAATGGCAAACTTTTAATAAATAAACTACACTTGAAAATATTATTTTCGCCAAGCCTTAAACTCATATGATTTTCATTACCAATTTCAAATTAATGGTTTATCATAAAGTTGTTTAATCAAAAGAAAACCCACATCTTCAAGCAAAAAGTTTAATCCTCTATTATTATTTATTTCTTTATCAGTATCGCAAAAAAACAATGTGAAAAAAAAAAACATATATGACAATATTAGAGCTATTCACAGACCTTATAGGTCAACTTTTGGATTTGCGCCAACACGAAAATAAGGATTTCCCACCTGAAGCCTCCTTGGCAATTTTTTCTAGTAAAAATATATGTACAGGGGATTTCCCAGTCGCTACTCACTACTACCACTGGAAGTCAGTGAGTCAGTTCTTGACAGGTGGCGATAACACCTTGTATACCAATATATCATTTCAGAATTTGCAAAAATGTCATATGGCCCTAACATATCCATCAACACATGTACGCAACAACAAAAAATAGTACAGTTCACAAATAAGCGACTGATGTCAGATTACAGGAAAATATAGAAGCAAAATAAGTGTCTTCTCAATGTGCGGATGATGCAGAGTCAGCTTTTTGGACACGACACATCGATAGTACCACTTAATGTTCCAATCTGAGGTTAGATTTATGTTTTTGCCTCCTCATTACCCCAAATCTTGTCCATCTAATCAGAAACTACTTTTGGCTATGAATGCTCAATTCAACTTGCATATGCATTTGATTCCAAAACCTTCGGTATCATTTGTATAAACATTCATGATATGCATTTTTCTTCAAAAAAAGCTCTTTTCGTAGGCTCCTTTTTCCCCAAAAGTAAGTGTGCTATTCATCTCTATAAAAAATTCATTGCGTAGGAAGATGAAGTTAGTTTCCATAGAATTGTTTCCCCCCCCCCTATCTATAAAGAGGGTAGCCGTAGATTCGTTTTCCATAAAGGTCATCGTAGATTCGGTTTCTTAATAGTAGGTTGGAATGTGAAAGTTTGAGATCCTTGGCACTGAGTAAAAGATAGAATTTTTCTCCCATTCTACCTATAAACAGCGTAGCCGTAAATTCGGTTTGAGATAAAGGCCATCAGAGATTCGGTTTCTTAATAGTAGGTCGGAATGTGAAAGTTTGAGATCCTTGGCATTGAGTAAAAGATTTTTAAGCTATAAATAAACCAGTTATAATCAATTTCTAGTTCAAATCCACGGCAGCAAGATGAACGGATATTTTTAAATCATTGATTAACTGTATTGCACTGCATTTAAAGTAAATATAAAGGAAATTGTCACTAATGTTGGAAAACTTGCATAAAATATGAATCATAAAACTAATGTTAAAATAATTCACCTGTTAACTTCCTGCAGAGCCTCCAGATGAACAGGACTTGGCGCCCTGCCAATATGCCTTTGTTTCATTGCTTCCATCTCATCTTCCAGATGATGAGCGTATTCTTCTGTTCGTTCTCGAAGTCTGCGTTCTTTAGTTGCTTCAGACTGTGCTTCCTCAATGCGGGCCTCAAACTGCAAGAATATTTTGGTCTAAAGAAAGAAATCTAGGGAAGTTCAACTTTGACCCGATAAAGTTCATTTTAAGCAAATGGAATAATATAGAGACTTTTTATTAAATGAAATATGTTTTTTAGTACAGACAAAGAACATTCTAAATTGTAAGAGCCGTGCGTTCGCTAGTTGCTTTAGACTGTGTTTCATCAATGCGGGCCTCAAACTGCAAGAATATTTTTGTCTAATCTAGGGAAGTTCGACTTCGTTCTGATAAAGTTCACTATATGCAAAGGGAATTATATGAAGGCTTTTTATTAAATGGTTTTTTTAAATAAAGACAAACAGCATTCTAAATTGTAGCTGGGCTAACAGTTTCTGTTCGATTTTTTTCTCTCAGTATTATAGTTTCGTATAGATAATTCATCAATAGAGCGTTTAGGAAGTATCAAACAGTTCGATCATGGGATTTGATGAAACGTAACTTTCGTAAGTGATTTTCTGCAATTCATATCTCAATATTTTTCAAGTCATTTGAACATGTAAAAACAGATAATATAATTATGCATAAAGTTTTGTGTGAAGACCATTACATTTCATCTGTCTAGTTCAAAGTACTTTTGAGTTATTTTAATTACAGACAGTCGAGCATTTTTCAAATATGTTTTCAAGTACGTGTTTTTTTCCCCAGGGTGATCTAAAACGTGGAGATTCGTCAAAATCTGGAGTTAGAACGACTTCCTGCAAACTCGAACAATTGGAGATACCTACTTTTTGCAGCAAACTCTTCAATGGTTGAACATCAAAAAAATCCAAAGTCGGTCATGTTATGGGGCAGAATTTGCACAAGCGGCAAAACTCCTCTGACTTTTGTGGATGAAGGTGTTAAAATAAATAAAAACGCGTTCCAGCAAGACATTCTAGAAACTGCCGCATTTCAGTGGGTCAGAGGCAATGAAAAGTAAAGAGTTTCGACAAGGCTTCGCACCAGTTCACAAGGCTAAAAAGATAGAAGAGTGGTGAAAAGCGCATTTTCTAGAGAACGGTTTATCATCTGGAAAATGGGCACAATGCACGCCGAATTTCAGTTTCATGAATACACCGTGTGGTCCATTTTGGAGTCAAGGACTTACACCAAACAACATAAAAGTTTGGACTCTCTAAGGCAGTAGTCGGCTGTTTTGATGTCAAGTTGCGGTTCCCCTGTTCTATACGAAAAATTAATAATTTATCAAAACCCTTAAAAAAGTAAGAAAAATATTTTTAAATATCTAATCTCTCGATAACTTCTATTAATATAATCGTTAATAACAAATCACTACGCTTAACATGACAGTAATGAAATAAATTTGAACTATTGCTTTATTCTTAGAGATGAGACTCAGTGACCTTGTCAGCCAGAGGAGTGGCAAGTTCACAGAGCTTAAGAGCAAGTTGGAAGAGTTGGAGGCCCAGAAATGCATGGACATCGCGCAGCACAAGTGAACAGTTCTAAAAGAAATTCTGCGAGTTGAGGCTCTCATATTCGACGCATGGAATAGTCTTGCAGAATGTGAAAGAAGAAGTTGGCATATGGAGTGCTGAAGATCATCGTGTCATTGAATAATATAATGAAAAGTAAATTGAGAAGTCAACTAACAAACAAAAATCTAGAGTCGCGCTTTAAACATAAAACAACAAGCTATAAGCCAGATTTAATCAAACTTTCAAAAGGCATGCAAAGCCAAAGCTCAAATTGATCTATCGCTATTTGTGTCTTTATATATATGAATAAAGATTATTCCGTATTTAAAGTCGTTTATTGTAAATCAAATATATATAATAAATACTATATTAATCGAAAATTTTAGTTACTCTTTGAAAACTGAAAATTTTGTAAATTGTTGCTTTTGGCTCTTCCGTATTAAGTGGTTGCCGTCTCCTGTTCTAAAGCAATGGCTTCTGAACGGATAGATTAATGAATGAATTCTGAATGGATAGATTAAAGGTAAAAGACTTGCAACCCTTTGCCGAAAATTTAAAAAAGTGTTTGCGCCTCTGCATCACTGCAAAAGGGGCCACTCTGGAACCAATTATACTTATTTATTAGTAAAAGTCTACTCTTATAATTATTTGTTAATTAATTTATTTTTAATCAAGTTACATTAAAAATTGTTCACCCGGTTTTTTCTGCCGCACCCTTTAAAAATAATAATTAGAATATAGGGAAATTCAACACAAACTCAACGAAATCATAAATTCAATCAATGAGCAGTAAAATT
>JAPMOQ010005854.1:151682-203002 GCA_026543055.1 Argiope trifasciata
ACACAAACTCAACGAAATCATAAATTCAATCAATGAGCAGTAAAATTCATAATTTAAAAAATAAATAAAATGAAAACTTTAAACAAAATACGACGTACCTCCCTTCGAAATTTTTCAGCTTTCCGCAGGTCTTGGCGCAGTATATCAATTTTCTGCATTGCTGTTTCTAATTCTTCTTCCTTGTCTCTCACCTGCCTAGACAATTTCTGCTTTTGGGCCCTTAATTCTGATAACCTAGTTACAAAATACTCCAATTTAAAACATCTGAAATATCAATCAATAGCTTTCCATTTAAAACCACGAATAAAGCAACAAAACACAAGAAAACTCAGGTTAAAGGAGGGGATTACCAAATAATAAATGGTTAAATAAAAAAGGAATGGTATCATGATTCATATATGATTGTTTTAAAAAATGGTATTGCTAGTCCACTTCCAAGTGACTGTTTTATACGCAGTATAAAAATGACAGTCACCACAATGACTACTGCTAAATATCGTGGAAGGGACGGGGCCTTACTTATCACTAACTTCAGCATACTCAGTCATGGCAAGCTTCCGCTGGCCTAAGGCATCTTTCAGATCTTTCGCCTGGAGTTTCAGCTTCTCGTGACAGTCCATAAGATCCTGGAATATAATAATTACAACTGAGCTAAGAAGAAAATGGAACTATATTTAAAATAAGATAAATAAACATTTGTATTATTTTGAGACACTATTTTTTTAATATCAAGCCTTATTGAAAAAAGGATACCAATATATTAACGCAGCGTAATTGCCAGTAAACATTTTACTATAAAATACAATGAATTATATAATGTTGTGAACCCCATTTACTTTCCTTCCAAGAGGTGGCACAGCTATTTCTGATTGGTTGGTATGAGATAAGAAAAGAAAATGTAGAAACTGAGATGACATCTCTTGATAAGGATTATAGCTGGACCCCGATTGCACAGAAGCAATCAAGTTAAATGACCAACATATTTTGAATTACGAAAGGTACGTTGGCTGGATAAGTCTTCAAAATTATATGATCCCTCTTGATTGCTATTCTCCAAGGGCTTCTAGCTTCTGTTACCATAGTTCCATTGTATGGGTTTCTATACTGTACTGGCTGTATCTTTAATAAATGTCTATTGTGAAAGTCAGAGCATTTACTATTACCAAGCCGGCGTCCTGGCATAGGGGTAGGGTGTCTGTCCTGTGATCTGGGGGGGCCTGGTTCGGGCCTGCTTGTTATTCTGTGTTCTATATGTGAGATGTGTGAATGTGCCCTCCAGCAAAAAGGGGGTGTACAAGCGAATGAGTGATGAGTAAGTGACAAAGTCGTACTCTTGGCCCTTCCTATCGGCTAAAATCACTGTCTTTGTTACAGTGAGTTTATCCAATGACAAGTGCCATAAGAAACAATACAACACTATAACCACATTTTCTCAAGTATGAGGCCACGATTGCATCAAATTATTTTTTAAGAGTCTTATTAAAATTACTAATTAATTTTTCTTCTGCAAAGTGATTACAGCTGTAGTACCGTGTAGAGAGAAATTCTCAAAAGAAAATCAAATTTCAGCATCATGTATTTAATTTTGTATAAATTCATTTGCTATGAGTGCATTGATGGAAACTAGACATTATTCTGAAATATCTATATCTAAAAGTAACAGACAAATAATTTATGAACACTTGCGTTGAGCATTTCATCTTGATATCGGGGAGGAAAAGTTGTAGCGATGATATGTATATGTTTACCATATCATCGGTATTATCCACATTACCGATTTACCATACATTATTTAATCTACTTTAAACCTCTTAATTTTCTTCTGCTCTGTATATCATTAACGGTTCCTCAGATATGAATCTATAAGTATAGATCCGGTACAGACATCCAGTTTGGGTAGAGCGAGCCATTAAGTCAGGCACACATGTCCGATTTGGGTCGAAAAGGCCATTAGCGGCGAAATGCAGAAAAAGCGATTAGAGGCAAAAAATACATTTATGGCAGTTGGGCACTGCATCCAAAAATATCGGACAAGACATTTGAGCGATTTTTGTCAATAATTTTTTCCTGTAGTTGGATCGCGGTATTCCCCAACTGTTTTCAATGCAGCCTTTAATAATTTCTTGTCACTAAAGGCTCGTCCGACAGAAATCGGATATATGTAGATCTCGTATATGCGTCCAATATGAGTTGGCCCAGGCTGGTACGTATATCTGGTTTATGTTTTGGGAGAAATTAACGTCAAAGTGGTTTGACGTATATTGATATTTATGTCCATTTGCATACATACTTCCACTAACATATTTCAGAATATTTCCGTTGATGAAATTCAGACACTGCTCAAACCTCCCATGTCGAAAAGTAAAGAACAAGTAGTTTATGAACACTTCAGTTTAGTATTAGGTTGGTGCGTATGAAATGTCGGATTCTCTTTACATGCGGACGTTTGTCTCCCTGTTTTCGTTATACTTTTGTCTTTGGCATAACCTCATTCATAGTCGTATTGTCCATTGCCAGAGACTCATTTCAGCAAAATAGGTTTTCTCGAAGGTCTTCCCTTTTGTTATTTCTTTTGAGTTTATTGCCGATATGAATTCTGCCGACATTCGCGTCATTTTCTTATATGAGTACAAACTTGGTAATAGTGCTGCAAAAGCTGCACGCAACATAAACCAAGCGTTTGGGGAGAATACGGTTAACGATCGGAAAGTGCAGCGTTGGTTCGAAAAATTTCGGCGATTTTTCACTGCAAAATGAGCCGCGCGGAAGACCCAAAACGTCTGTGAAGAATGATGACCTGAAGGCTCTAGTGGAAGCGTATCCAGCCGTATCCACGAGGGAACTTGCTATCAGGATGAAAGTTGACCATACAACGATATTGAGACACCTTTCTGAGATTGGCAAGGTTAAGAAGATGGACAAGTGGGTACCGCACGCACTGACAGAGCGAAATAAGCTGGAACGAACTGGAATATGAAGTTTTGCAGCATCCACCCTATTCACCGGATCTCTCGCCGACCGATTTTCATTTTTTCAAGCATTTAGAGCTGTTTTTAAGGGGCAAATACTATGAAAATGAAGACAGTCCAAAAAACTCGATATCAGAGTTTATTAATTCTAAAGACCAAAATTTTTTTAAGACAGGCATCTACGCTTTAAAATCTCGTTGGGAGAAGTGTATTGAAGCGAATGGAGCATACTTTGATTGAATAAACAGCTTTTGAAGAAAGATATGCAGTTTTATACAATCACTTAAGAATCCGACATTTCATACGCACCAACCTAATATTTCTCCTGATGTAAGAGGGAACTTGCACTGATGATAGGTTTTTGTTTACCAACTATTCAGGATCTACTTCAAGTCCCGTAATCGTTTTTCCCACATTTTGCATTGCTAATGACCTCTTAGATACGAATCGGATAAGTATAGGAAGGGTACAGGCATTCAACTTAGGTACGGCGTGCCATTATGTTTGGCACACATATTTGATTCGGGTCGAAAGAGCCGTCAGTGACAAAATACCGGAGAAGCGATTATCGACAAAAAATACACTGATGACAGTTGGAAACTGCATATAGATTTTCTGCATCCAAAAATATTGGACAAGACATTTGCAAGACTTTTATCAAGAATTTTTGCCTGATATCGAACCGGTGTATTCCCTAACAATTTCCAACACAGCTTTTAACTAATTCTCTGATATTTTACATCGCTTGAAGTTCGTCCAACAGTTATCGGGTATATTTAAAATATGCATACAATTTGAATCGGGCGAACCATTAGGTCTGCCGCATTCATATGATTCGTATTAGAAGTTAGAAGTACACGATAGCTGTTGGACACTTTTTAACATTTAACACCCCATCACAGTCTTGTTTGTACATAAATCGGATGTATGCGCCGGTCCTAAGCGGTACAATGCCACTTTGATTCTTTTTGCCTTCACTACTATCTATACTAGTTGTGCTCTTGCATCACTAATTTAGAATTAATATGCCATATTATCAAAATTAATTTATTTTAGGATAATACCCGAACATCATTTAAACTAAGAACAGTTCAACTATTTCCTTCTATTTTAGAATGTTAAAGCTTTTCTGTGTCATCATTACTTTTATGTTCCGAAACACAATAATTGAGATATAGTGCCTTTACAACCAGTTCTTGTTCTTGTTTTCAATTTCTACTGTAAGTTCACACTCTTCCTATATAAATTTATATATCTTATTTTCAATCATCAATGAAATACTTGTTATTCACCCACTCAAGTTCAAATACATTTTTTTAAACTTGTAGTTGATGAAACTTGATGGTAATGCAGTTTTTTCAAATATTAACTAACTGATTACAATTTTCCAGTAATTTATATTTGGGCGCCAAAGTCGCCAAGTCCTCAAATAAGTCACCAAGAGGCCAAATGGTCGCCAAGCTAGTAGCCAAACTTTGAGATAACTGACGCTACAGCCGATCATAAATAATATAAGATATATATAAATAATGTAAAGAAATAAGTAGGAATTGAATCAAATTTTTTTTATGTAATGCTTGTTTTCTTTTATTTTTACACTATTCCGAAGAAAGATGATTTGATTTTATATCTCAGTATTCTACTCCAACATATTTTTCTACAAATTAACCCGAAAAAATGTCGACAATATTTTGGCTATATTCTATTTAATTTGAAAATTTATATTAACTTTAAAATAATATCGTCTTAATTAATATTAAATGTAAGGGCAAACAAAAAAATCTTTAGAAATAAAGCATATCTTACCCTATGAAGATCATCATTTTCAGCTTTTGCAAATCTAAGGGCTTTTTCCAGTTCTCGGATTCGTAAAATCTTTTCATCTTGCAGAGAATCTAGTTCTTGTTTTCCACACATCATATCTCGATGTTCTTTTCGAAGCTTGCTTGTTTCAACTTCCAATTCTATTAAAGAAAAATAAGTCAATTATTTAGTAACTAAATAGAATTTAAAGGTATTCAAAATATTAATTTGTCAGTAGATGCTCATTAGATGAGAATCCAACATTTATAGTTTATGGAACAAATGTGAGCAAGTACATAAGACTTGTTTCATGTATATAAAAATATTATTAATAATATAAAATTATCCCTGCCATTTGTGACTCAGTCAAAAATCAGATGTAAGTTAATATTCAATGAAAATTTTCTTTAAGATTATTAGTTTGACAAGAATATCATTATATAATACAAATTTTTTTTAAGTATCATATCAAAATTTTGCAATTTAAAATTAAACCGAAATTAAATTCAGATGCATTAAATGTGAAATTATTAGAAAATGGCCCTAAAAATTTTAACCAGATTTGAAAACATGGGGTATATATATGTGTGTGCGCGTAATGATATTTCACACTCTAATTCTAACCAATTTCCAATTTTTTATCATAATTCAGTCCATATTAACTTCATGCTAAAATGTTCTCTTATTCCCTGATCCCGTTTCACTTTTTCTTCTTAATTAATTCAAGAAATGTTTTATAAAAATGCGTTAGTCAGCGATGCTCACGCTGCGAGGAAAGGATAAAAATTGCTGATCCAAACAAATACTTTTTGAAAAGATCCCTGTCTTTCCCTTAACACACGTCAGAAATCCCCTTCAGAATCTTAATAGTATTAGCACAGTGAGAAAATGTTATCTAATGCTATCTAATCATATTTAATGCTATATAAGATTAGGGATTATTCATTTCTTGCTTCTTTTCATACTTCTTGCCTAATTTGTCACTGCGAGCGGACGTGCCTTGTCCGCCCTTTCTTGTAAACAAATTATGCTTTCCCGGGATAGATTAAAGCAAAATTAAAAATCCAGAGTGTCTTCACTGCTTGCCGAATTGAATCTGCTTTTGAAAAATTATGAATATTGAGTGAGATTCGGTGGAATGATATTTATCCTCAAACCATGAAACCATTTCACGATACGTTAACTAGATTGGTTTTCAAAATAAAGATTCCAAGTCGTAATATGAAAAAGCTATGAGATATTTACCTGATTTTCTCTTTCTGAGACTGTTTATTTCATCCTGCAGTTTACGACTTTCTGCTTCCGAATTCCTGTTTTTGCCGAAGTCTTCTCCGTCCATAATTAGACCTTGTTGTTTAAAAAATTTCGACATTTCTAAAATGAAGAAACGAAATATAAATGACATGACACATATGCATTTATAACGAAAATTATGACATGCACGCCATAGATTTTTAATTTTAAAAAAAAAAAAGACTTCCAAACAGGATGAAAGCGCGATACACAGTTTTTATCGAAGGAGTGTGTGTATATAAAATCTATATTGCAGTCGATAACTATCGAATGGAGCATAGAGAGGGTAAAAGGCACCCGGGTACTATATGAGTTTATTTTTTAAAAATTTTAATTAATTTATTTTCTCTAAGTCATTATTAATGCTTTAATAAGTACAAACGACGCCAGGGGTAGGTCCTAACTTATCGCAATTTCATAATATTTCATTTCAAAAAGTGATATACACTTTCTGATGTTTGCAATGGTGTTCCATAAGAGTGACACCCTTCTATATTTCCCTTATGCCTTGTCAAAGAAATCTAACACCGAGATTTTGACGAAACATTGTGTCTTATCACACGGTGAAATTTCGCCAGCACTTTTCCGTTTCTACCCTCAAAAACCAGTGAAGCAAGTTTCATAATCGACAACTTTTCCGAACCGGCTCAAAAATTTTGTCGGAAATATTGTCCGCAAATGAAATTCAACCAATCATGTGAAACTTTGAAGTGACGTCACTTCCCTTGTCGTTTGCTGGACGGAAATTGCCGAAGATATTTTGCCGTGTGATAAGGCCTTTAGGCCACCACCAATCTAAAAAACACGTTTTTCCTGTTCGGGAGTAGGGGATATAACTACAAAACAGATAAAGCCATAGCCATATTACGGACGTTCCATCCCACCCGAAGGAATTCGGAAATAAATAATGAATGACCTGAAAGCCGCTACAGTAACACTGGTGGGTACTGTCGTTGAGTAATAAGGGCCATCACCGTCCACGGTGCAACCTTCCCCATAGGGAGTACTTCCCGTCATCGATGAGAGGAGTCAGATCCCCCACCTTTTTGAGTACCAACCGGGGTGGCGAGATCCAACGACCATGTCGGAAGCATTTCATCCTCAATTATGAAGACACCCCCCCCACACACACGGGTTAGGTCTTACAAAATATATAAAAGCAGGATCGATAAAAGAGAAGAATACATTTTGGTGCACAGTTTTATTATTTAAAGAGTACAAACGGTATTCAAATTTTGAATTAAATCCATTAATATGCTGAATATCTGCTGGCCTTTATGCAAAGTATACAAAGCAAAAATGCCATAATTAAATTAAATTAATTAGTATGAATAATTAACAGAACTGAGAATGCAATCTTGTAGCTCTGCACAAATTTTATTCCAATCGGAAGAAGGAAAAGGACGATCAAAATGAATATTTGGTGGGTTTTTTTTCGCAGTATTATGAAACATAAAATAACTCATGTGCGGTTATCTGGGGAAAAAAAAGTCGCACTTATGACGTTCACGGCTTTGCCAAAGACTCACAGTTTTTAATATGAAAAAGGTAAGCGGGAAGATAATACCTTCATTTAAGGATTATGTGAAAACATTTTGAGAAGACCCTTCCCCCCTTCTGCTTGTTTTCATTCGGACTCATCATATACTACAGATAAAAAAAATTGTATAGCAAACATTAGGATGACTATTTATTAAAAATATGTAAAAGATTAGTATAGAAAATAGTTTGATCATGAAATGAAATAAAAAAAAGTACAAATCAGATCTACTATCGCAAGTTTTAACATTAACAGGTTCGAAACAATCACGAGGCTTTTCAATATGTATATATATGCTATTTCCAAATATAATTTTTTTCTCAATAAATTCTTAAACATATTATTTTACGCAGAATTTATAGAAAATTATATTTTGGTAAACACAAATTGCTATTTTCTAATTTCTGAGATCATAATACAGTTTCATAATGGATTAATCTTAGAACAAAAGTCAAATCCTTCAATATTTCCCTAATAAGAATAAATGAAGTGATATTTTCCCATTGGGGAAAGATAAAATACTTTTATCAAAACTGTTATTAAATGCGAGTGAAGTTATTTTGAACATATTATAAAAATTAAATAATTTAATTACCTCAGCAAAAAATTACATTCTATGAAAATAACAGCTTTGATATCATAGTTCTACGTCCACCTTTTAAAAACGCATCTGCTGTCAAAGACGCGTACGTGATAATAAAGCAATACTGGTAAAAGCAGGTCAACTTTTTAAAATCGCATCTGCTTTCTAAGAAACATACGTAATAACGATGCAATACTGTTAAAAGAAGGTAAAATAAATATATGCGATTAAAACGTGTTAATGAATATTGCCATTAATGCTTTATTCATTGCCTACGCTATTTCGAGCTTCGATTACTCAAAACCTCCAAACGAATACAGAATCATGTTCTCACATGATAATAAAAGATTATTCAATAATTAAAAAAATAATTGGAAATAGTTACTAGTAATTTAGGAAAGAAATATTAATAGGAGTATAAATTCAATTACGTACCTCTGAGTCGCCTTTGTAGTTCCATTTTATCGTGTTCCAGTTTCTGTATCCGCTGCTCATAAACAAAATGGTTTTCGTCTCCGTGGTAATCGATCCCATTTTGCATACCAAATCCCGACAATCGACTGAAACGGTATAAATTAAGCATCTATCAGATAAATTTTTAGGAAATTTTTTGAAATTGATTATTTATAAAATTAATCCTGCACTTACGATGATTGCATAAAGGTACGATGGGTTTCAAATCTGAACGCATATAGATAGAATATCTTCAAAAGAACTTTAAATTATGCTGGTATAAAGTCTCAAAATGTCTTTTTACAATGGAGTAAAAGAAAAAAATAACTGTACTTTTCTAATCACTGGAATATATGGGTTATCAATATTGTAGATTCCGAAAATAAGGAACAGCAATGCATTATGAAAAAAAAAGTCTCTTTCTAAGATCACTGGAATATACAGGTTATCAAGAATCCATACTCTGTATACAAATTACACCTCTGTTGTGAGAATATCTGTAGCAGTTCATTATGAACAACGTCTATCTAAAAACTATCGACAAGAAATGAGCAATCTTCGATCTAAAAATTATCTATAAATTAATTATCTATCAGTTTAAGAGCTAATCATCCATTTATGATCAATATTCTAGGCTCATGATCTATCAGTCAATTCATGAGCACTTTCATAATCTATAAGTAATTTATTCAGAGCATGAACTATCTGTCCTTCTATGAAAAATCCCCTCAACCTATAAATTAGCAATCAATTCATCAGCATTTTTCTCTCAGATAACTATCTAATCAATCATGAACAATCTCTTCTACCTGTATCAATATATGAATAATATATGTTATTAATGAACTATTAATTGATCTATCAACAATAACTTCTGTTCAACAAATAAATTTCGTATTAAGAAAACTTTCTTAATTAATAATTAAATACTGTTATTTTTACTAACTGCGAAGGATTGGCGATTTGTTTCAAATAATTTCGTTGGCTGAAACAAATAACCAAGTAAAATGTAATCAAATGCTTGTTTTCACGTCATAAGTTAGAAACTCAATCAAGTTAGGCTTGCAATGCCAATAATTTCTTCGGCTAAAAACAAAAAAACAAGCAAAATGTAATCAAATGCCTGTTTCCTTGTCATAAGTTAGAAGTTCTCTCAAGTTAGGGTTGCAATGGCAGTAATTTCATTGGCTAAAACAAACAACCAAACAAACAAAATGTAATCAGGTGCTTCTTTTTATGTCATAAGTTAGAAGGTCGTTCAAGTTAGAATTGCAAAGCCAGTTTGATTTTGGCGCTACATTTGGCCAGTTTTGGCTCTTTCACCGTTAACTAATAAGCGCCAAAATAGCTTCTTCACACGGTTACTCAATTAGTAGGGAAACATTTCTAATTTCCAATGTTTTCATATATTTAAAGAGTAAAAGAATCTTTGAAAGATGACAAAAAAAAAAAAATTAAGTTGAACACTTACCTTTTGGCAGAGAAAGTAAAGCCAACAAAAGGGAGATGAAGGCCAGAGAAAACAGAATTTGAACTCGGTGGCACAGAATCCTAAGTGATAAATATAAAACCATCTTTTAACACTCGAAATTATCAATTATTTTGAAATAATAAATTTACACTAATCGAAACTAACTTTTAAATTAGATTAATCATACTTTTCTATATTCAATTGAAATTTTAAAACCCTACTCGTATTTTATAGACGAAATTTTAAGAAAATATCTAAAGAATGATAATTGCTTTTAAAATGAGAATGCAAAATGGAAATAAAGATGATTTTTTGTTTACAGGGTCAATAATCAACATTGAAATGATATGTCAAATACGATAAGAAAAAAAGTTTTGATATAATCTTTTTTTATATAACTAATCATGCTACATGAATCAGATCTTATATCACTATTGTACGTGCAATTGCCAGAGACAGATTGAGAAAATTATAAAGTGCAACAGAGCTTCCAATTAAATAGTGCTGAATATCACACTGACATATTTAACCACATCGCATACAATGATGTGTCTGAGACGTGCATCGAATTATTGAATTTTTAATTTTTAATCTGCAATTAAATGAAAAGTATTAAATAATTTAAAATGAAAAAAGTCACTTGAAATGTATTATTATTAAAGGAATTAAAATAATAGTAAATATTCCAATTAGAAAGCTATTAAATTTGTCATTTAATTTGGAAGTAAATTCGTATGTCAAGTGGTTAAAGACAATTTGTATATTGAAAGAATTTAGTTCTAAACAAAGAGTTGAGTTTTTCAACAATTTTTGCTATGATTTCAACAAGAGAAAAAACAGCAGATATTGATAAAAAATCAGCCAGTATTATTTAAAAGAACCATTCCTAACACGCAAATGATTTATCCTGAAATGGCAAAGAGAGTTAATGGCACACTGAGTCAAAAACAAGCTACACATTCTCAAACCTTTATTGAATCTTAGTTTTTTCCACTGAATTATCGCGGAATATTGCATGTAATTCGTTTCAAAAGTGTTTCGATATACCAGACCCTTCAAATCTACCCGATTTTTTTCTTTAATTCGGTAAATTACTCAAAAAGGTGATAAAAATCCAGCGGCAAATACAAGTGATTGCAGTTGCTGCTGGATTTTATCATCTTTTTGAGAAATTTCTCGAATTAAAGAAAATATCGGGTAAATTTAAAGAGCCTGATATATCGAAACACTTCTGAAATGAACTCATACTTGGTTGCGCCAAATTTCTCTCTGCCTTGGTAAATGAAGTTCTTAACGACTTTCGCTTCATATTAAAAGCATCCATGATTCCAGATGCAAATATTATTCTATAAATAAACTCACCAAATTAAAATGTCCTGTCGCAGACGCCACAAATATTACATCTATGTTCGTTTCAGAAGTTTTTCGATATACCAGACCCTTCAATTCATTATTTAATTCGGTGAATTACTCAAAAAGATGATAAAATACAGCCACTTGTATTTTAAAATATTTATTTAATTTAGAAGCAACATATTTTTATCAATTCACATTAAAAACACCGCTATGTTCAATGCTTATAAAATAAGCAGTTATGAAACTTATTTCATATTGATGGGACAAGAACGGACTCGAAAACGATCCCTTCACTTCAATTTGTTTTTAAAACTGGACAGCTTTCTTTACACTGAATGTTATTCCGATATTTTTATACTTAATAACCCCTAAAAATGTATTATTTTACAACAACCATCACCTTGAGTGGCTACTGTGAAAGATATATGTTTTAAAATTTAACAAGAATAACTTAATAAGCATTACCGCAAATAAAATTAAAAAAATAATCTCACCGATCCTTTCAAATCCGGTTCGTCAACATCAAAATTAGACGTATCACTGGGACTGCTAACTTCGGGAATGTATGGTGCTTCCGCTGTTACAAATATAATTAATAGTTTAAGTAAGCATAAACATTAATGAAACTTCATGATAACATTTAATAACATAAACCTCGGCTCATAAAAACAAATTATATGTCTCCGACGTAATACCTCTTTATAAATAAAAACACATTGGAGTAAGATTATGATTCCGTCAGAAAAAAAAAAGAATTATCAGTACAGACTTAATTGCCGGGTCTAAAGTGCATTAATAAAAAAACATAAAAAGATTAAAGCAAATTCATATTTTGCATAAACAAGGATTGTGATGGATATGCAGGTTAGATCGGGAAGCATATTCCCATCTCATCGCCTACCCATTTCATTGGTTCATACCTCCGGTGGCGTCATCCTTGATCTCGCTTAGATTTTCCTCACAATTTGGTTTTGATACGTTTTATCAGCAAATCGCGTAAGCTGAATGAATTCAACTTAATTGTTAACAATATATGTTATATACTTTAATTACGCAAAAAACAATATTAAGAATAATTTTTCTGTAACTTAAATAAGAAAGTATTTTACTGCATCGCATGTTGAAGTGCGAGGAACATGACCTAATGGCGCCAAGCCCATGACGAGCGAGGAACGTGTTCATCGTCCAAGGTCACCATTGTGGCGAATTAGATGGTATCAGGATCGAATCTGCGACGTATGGTTCCGCAGAACCCTCTACTAACCATGGAATTTGCGTCCTTTGGATTGGTTATACTGCGGTCGAAGATTATTCCCACGACTCGACCACAAACTTTCATCTATGCTGTCCCGTCACCTGTCATTCAGATTTATCCGTGTATTGGTGGAATAGTTGATTATGATTATTCCCTCTTGGATTATGAAACTCCTAATCATATTTATATATATATATAAGCCAAAAATGTATCGATAAAGCATGTGGGTAGTTTACAGACAGAATTTTCAGAAAAAAGTGGTGACTTGGGTGGAATAACAATCAATGCCTGATTCTGCCGAGCTATTATAGCTATGCTATGACTAACGAGACAGCGGTCTATGATGACAGAATCCGTGACTATGCTATGACTAACGAGACTTTGATCGGTGATTCATGGGAACAAAGTGGTGACTTGGGCGTGGTAATAATCATTGCTTGATTCTGTCAAGCTATTATGGCTATGCGTATGACTAACGAGACCATTTTCGGTGATGACTCTTAGGACTCGACCATAATTCTCACTTACGCAGTCTCGGCATCTGTTATTCAGATTTATCGTGTATTAGCGGAACAGTTGATTGTGATTATCTTGCCACGCTTCCATACTTAAGCAATGAAGCTTTTAATCCTATATATATATATATATATATAAGCGATAAATTTTTTAATAGAAGACATGGGTGATTTACAGACATAATTTTTAAAACAAAGCGGCCATAATAATCGCTGACTCTGCCAAGCTGTTATGGCTTGACTACACCCAGTAAGTAAAATATTATTATTCTGGCGTATGAAATTACTCAGCAGAAAATTCTTACTTTCACGGATTGTGGCCCAGTTCACTCCCATGAACCAGGGATGGTTCTTGAAGTCTTCCAACCCGTTCTGACCTAAGCGCACTTCAGGGCTGCAGATGAGCCTCCGCATCAAATCCTTTGCTTCTTCGGAGACTTGGAAACTTGGATCATCAGGAAAGTCGAAGCAATTCTGTGAAAGGGAGACATGCTAATCATTGATTCACACAATATTGCATTAATAAAATATATAATACTTCAAGATGATACAAAAATCATCAGTAAATATCAAATACAATTTGATACCTTCATCTTTAATAATAATAAAGATAAATGTGTGTTTGTCCGTTAATTCTTGGTAGGCTAGCCAAATAGAGCAACTTAGCAGATACATATTTTAAAGGGATTATATTGCACTACCAGCTATGTTTTTTAGGAAATTTTAATTAATTAAACAGTGGGATGGTCAACCCAAAAGTTTTTCGAACACTCCAAGAAACTTGTTATGCTACAGAAAGTCTTACACGATACTGGCGAACAAGAGTAACGAAATATTTTTTACATGAATTTAACATTTTTACCGAGTCTATGGTACCATCTTTGGCAAGATATTTAACGATGAATCCCTAGTACGTGGTCAGAAGTATTATAAGGGGAAAAATCGAATTTGTTTTTTAACAAAAATTCCATTTACAATCACAAAATCCCATATAAAATTAGATATATTTACATCATTGCGTTTTTGAATTACTGCGTTTACAAGTTTCTGAAAGTACAGATCAACAGACATATTTCGCTCAAACTTTGACAGGTGTCTACACGACAGATATTAAATTATTGTACTAAATTTTATCAATCTAGCCAGTTTTGTTTAGTAATGATCGTGTATTAATTTATATTCGAACAGACGAACTTCCTTTGGACAGATTTTATTCAAATATTGAAAGGAATCTGCACATTTGCTGTAAAGACAGCATACCAAAACTTGAATTGTTCCACTCAAAGCGCTTTTGAGTTAACTTTGCCGCACACAGACAGACAGATATTTTCCAAAAATGTGGTTTTCGAATACAGAGAAGTCTAGAATTTGGAGATTCTTCAAAATATCGAGTTAGAATTAAAGGGTTTGCTGCAAAAAGGATATAGCCCCAATTTGGGGGAATTCAGAGTTGATGCATTATGATAGAGTTAAATGGTGCAAAAAAAAAATTATCCTTGTTCATTTGTTGCCCTAAAAGATGTATCTCCAGACTTTGTTCTCGCGTTTCTCAAGGGATGAAGCTGTATGTCTCATTAGAATTTAGAATTTTCAGACTTTTCTTTCCCAGCTTACTGCAAATTCGAATAATTGGAGCTACCTCCTTTTTGCAGTAAACCCTTCAAGAAATTTGGAGGGAATTGAAGCCAACCATATCCAACCCTATGCAACAAGTGAATGGCAGTTACAAAGAGCCGGGTTGCATTACAAAGAGCATTCGAAATTCATCACATATTCAGAATACGACGCTTTAACGGAATAAAACGCGCTTCTTCAGTTTCCTATTGAATATTGATGAGCTGGTCAGATAGCAGAAATTTACCTATGAATAACATTTTTCTACGATGTTTTGAAGATACATTACTTCTTGAGCACGATGGAAATGATATCAGAAATGAGAACATGCGGTTATTGATAATGTTTGAATAATTTTCTAGAACAGCGAATGGAAAAAAAACTAGTTCATTTGTTGCCAAAAAGTTGTCATTCATTTGTCAAAAAATCATTGTTCATTTGTTGCCAAATCGGGGCTCCATTGGATGAATGTTATTAATCACTTGTGTGATTATCCCAGATTCTTATATATTGTAGTTAATTACTATCCCTTATTCTTATATATTATAGTTATTCTTATATATTCTTATATATTGTAGTTAATTACTATCGGGCAAAGCAGAATTTGTCAGTACGATTTGTTTTATCACGGTTTTACTTGGCCTAGAGGAAATGAGAGGAAATATTAAGCTTTGATTGGTAGTTTGCCAAATTTTGTTGGTTTCGTGGTTCTTTTGACTGGACTGGTTTGGTGTTTTCCCTTTTGTATAGTACACGTCTGCTTGTGGATTAGTAATGTATAAAAAAGGATAGTTGCGTTCAAAAAAAAAGGAAAAGTAAAAGTAAGTAAAAGCAAAAAAGAATCTTATTTTGAGTTCATGAGTTTTTATACGAAACATTCATGTATTGAGACATAAATATTCATATTAAGCAAACAGTTTCGTAGTAGTTCAATAGATGGCGCTGTTACGAGTTCTATCTAGAGACAGTTTTGGTGCTGCAATGTGTTTTCGATTTCTCCCAAAAATAGAGATTTGAGAATAGCAGGTGAATCTTGAAGAAACATCTTATTTGGAGTCCATGAACTTTCATATGAAACCAAGATTCATTCATTTGAGTACTGAACCATAAACATTCATATGAAACCAAGATTCTTTCATTTGAGTACTGAACCATAAACATTCATATGAAACCAGAATTTTCGAAATAGTACGGTAGATGGCACTGTTCGAAGTATTATTGAAAGACAATATATAATGAAGCAATGTTTTTTACATTTCTCGAGAATAAAGAGTGGAGAAGAGCAGGGGAAGCTTTATAAAAAAATCTTATTTTGGGTTGATGTGCTTTCATATGAAACAAGACACATTCATTCAAAAATTGAAACATGAATATTGATTGATATGATACAAACATTTTCGAAGTAGTTCAATGGATGGCGCTGTTGCGTATTTTCTTCCGAAGAATATAAAATTATGAAATGTTTTTCTTCCCTCCGATTTCTCTCGCAAATAGAAAGTAAAGAAGAGTATGTGTCTGTAGAGGATAAATCTTATCTTTAGCTTTCATATTAAATAAAATTCGTTCATACATGTATTGAGTCATGAATATTCATATGAAACAAAAAGTTTCGAAGTAGTTCAGTACATGGCGCTATTAGGATTTGACTCGGAGACGACATAGAATAAAGCAATACTTTTTCGATTTTTTCTCTAAAATAGAGAGTGAAGAATAGCAAGTCAGTCTTTATGAGAAATCTTTTATTGAGTTCATGAGCTTTTATTTGAAACAAAATACATTCATTCAAGAATTGAGTCATAAATATTCACATGAAAGAAAATTTTTCGAAGTAGTTCAGTAGATGGCGCTACCACGAATTTCACCCAAAGACAAATTTTAGTTCTTTCGAATTCCCTCAGAAATAGAGCCCAGAATAGTAGGCACCCCCTGAAGAAAAATCTTATATTGAGATCATGTTCTTTTATATGAAGCAAAATTCTTTCATTAATATATCGAGTCATAAATATTGATATAAAACAAAAAGTTTCAATAAGGTTCAATAGATGGCGCTGTCAAATTTTTTTCCCCATGCACATTATAGGCTGATTTATGTCCTCGAATTCCCGCCAAAATTGGAAATGGAGAACAGCTGGCAACACTTGATGACAAATATTATTTTGATTTCATAAGCTTTCATATATAACGAAATTCATCGGTAAAATCAGGTATATGATTGGAGTTGGGCAACTGGTTCATTGGTTTTTCTTATAATTTGAAATAAATTGATGGTAAATATTTAAAGCAAAGTATGACAGATTTCTAAAAAAAAGTAAAACATACAATTATTAAACATAAAAATAAGAAAGATATCCAACCTTATGATTCATGATTTTCCCATAGGTCTCGACCAAAGATTCAGCGTAAAAAGGCGTTTCTCCATACAGCATTTCATACATGCACACCCCTAAAGACCACCAATCACATTCGGCTCCATACCTTCCTTTACCGTCTTCCATTGCCTGCAGGGAGTATTGGTGAGCCTTGATGTAAAAGATACCAACAAACAAAACATTCATGAGTTAAGACAGGGACACAGACATATGACAAATGGGACCTCTTTTAACGGGCTTGGCTTCTTCAATCTGCAAGCGTTGGCCATTTTTCTTCAGGCTTTAGAATCTTTCACATATCAAAAGTTGAGATAAAGCGACAGGGATTTAGAAGAATAGTAAAGAGTAATAATTGTTACTAGTAATTTATTCCATAGTTTTTTTATGCACATTTTTTTAGTTCATAAATTTAATAATAGATGGGAGTTTATATGATAATTTATGACCATTTACGTTGTATTAGTTAATATACTAATTAATAGATGGCAGCACATATCTTAATTAATCTACAGCCAGTTATATCGTAGCATAATTGACAACATAATATCGAAGAGCGGATAAATTATTAACAGCAATTTATATTACGATATAATAGAGAGAATTTTTGAATAATTTCTTTAAAATGTCATTATAAATGAGATCGCAATTGTTTTATTGGAATTAAAATCTTTCTTAACTGGAAACTAAGAATTCAAAATAAGAAATCACGGGACTTTATAAAAAATTTTGCAGCATGTTTTAATTCTTAATTTTATGGATGTAAAAAAAATTACATACATCTTAGAAACTCCTAATCCGTAATTTAATATAATTTTTAAAGTGTTACGTGATTGAAAACTTTATACATTTATTAATTAAATAATTAATAATTACATTTCATTCACTACTTAAAGATTAAGTAATTAATAATTATTTAATTTTTGAATAATTATGAATTACTAATTTATCATTCATTATTTAAAAAATTAATTATTCTCATAAAAAATGTAATTTTAAATTTCGCAAAAATATTTTGTATTTCAACATAAAACAGAAAAGAAAGCAAAATAGTATATTATATTACATTTAAAGATCGAATAAAAATCTTGAACTAAAAAGAACGATTTAACTTTTAAAGTAAGCGTTTAGCGATATATCAAAGTAAATAGTTTGAAATTTTTTGATTAAAATATTAATAATAGTCTATTCTTCTTAAAAAATTTTATACGATATGGAATTTTTTCCTAAAAATAAAAATCGACGCTGAATTTTTTTTTAAACATGAAAAGGAATTCAGGCAGAACGCATAAAAGCGCATTGACAAACAAAATTTCTTTTGAAGCATAAGCAGAACATGTAAAGAAAGCCACTATAACCAGCTTACAAATTGCAAAATAGTTTGTTTGCGGAAGTTGTTGATAACTTTTCAATCCATTAATACAAATGATAGATGTTAAGATGACGTCTAGTGACGTAACTCATGCCCTAGGTACAATACGTTTTTTTTTCCCCTCTTTGTATTTATTAGCACTAAACGTAAATTAAACCCGGAACTTTGCCTGCTGGTATAAACGCGCTGATGTTTTGTCCGATTAATAACTTTTAATATCAATCGGCAAGCGGGCCGATTGCTTGAAAATTTTAACTGATTTCATAACATTTTGCACCTTTTTTTACGCAACTTTGCAATTTACAGTATGTGTCTATGATCAGTATTAATCGAATAAAAACAGCGATTAAACTTTTTGAGACGACTTATATAATAAAGCAAGTAAATTACCTGGAGGATTTTTTTCCCTGGAGAAACAGACCAACATTGGCTGTGAGCTTACAGAAAAAATTTAAATTTTGTATTTTTAAAAAAAATTTAATTCCCTGAAAATTGTAATCGATTTCATAACATTTTGCACATTTTTTTACGAAACTTTGTAATTTACAGTATGTGTCTGAGGTTAATATTAATAGAATAAAAGCCGCAGTCAAGGTTTTTGAGATATCATCTATAACTGGTGGCATTAGTTGCTTTAGCCGCCAGAAATTGCCACACCACTATCTTATCGCAGATTCTTGAATCTTCGTCTTTGCTAAATACGTCAAACTAAATAGCAGTTCTGATGTCGTATTTTAATATGAAAGAAGAATCAGACATTAGAATCATTAGGTGTTCCACAGTTACTCTAGAGGACTGAAATTTTTAAAGGCTTGGTTGGTTGGTTAATTTAATTTTAATGGCGCAACAGCCAAAAGTAGGCTATACTGCGCCAATCCTATGTCTTGAGATTGCACCAAGTTGAGAAGTTAAAATATTTAAGGTACATTAAAAAAATCAAGTTTGTTAAACAGCAGCAATCAAAACGAGAGATCAGTCGGGCAAAACAAGTCCATTGTTGAAGAACAGCTTTATAAAATGATAAAATCCAATAGCCTTGAAAAAGTTAAATATATAATGATGGGGAGGTTCTCCCACTAATTTTCGCAAGTTACGTGAAGTTAGGTTAAAATTTGTCATGCGATGAGAATTAAGGTTTTGGCACTCAGCTAGGATATGCGCAACAGTAAAATCAGCAATACATGAAGGGCATCTAGGTGCTCTCTCACCGAATAATAGGTGTTTATGAGTAAAACGAGTATGGCTGATGCGAAGATGAATAAGTTTCACATCGGACATTTACTTAACACTAAACAAACCAAAATTTCACCGATACATTGGCTAATGGAAACCGGTCATTTGACAGGATCGTGGTAGCTTTAGTGTTAAAGGCTTGGACTACACCATTTGTATTATTCGTCAAGGGAAAAAAAAGAACATAACGCTTTTATCAAAACGTCTTGTCTATGCGCTTGAAAATCTAAAACTGGATCCAATGGAAAAATATATTTAAAACAATAAATACCATGAGACACATCATTTGTATAATAAGGACATCTATTCATGCTGTAAGCATCTGAAAAATTATAATCATTAAACACACTGCAAAATTAAACAAACAAAAACATTGAAGGTAGTTTGTTACGAGCGTGGTATTTTTTCACATAAGGCAGGTGTCCATAGAAAGAGTTAGTATACAGAGTTGGGTAATAATAGGAAGTTGCAACATCACAAAAATAATAAACATACCAATTCAAACCCAATTCAGTACTATTTTCATGCAGTGACCCCTTTTTGGCAAGTTCGAAGAAGAAGCCCATTAAAACAGATTCCGATACAGAAGCAAAATTAAAAGACATGCAATGTGAAAAGAGAAGCGTATTATTGTTAGGATTTTAGATCTGGTAAAAGCAACATCAGGAGAAAGAAAATAAAGGAAATTTGATGTTAGGAGAAGAAGTTTTAAAAACTCACTCGTAAAATTTCGGGTGATATATAATCTGGTGTTCCAACAGCAACATTAGATTGGACCTAAGACAAAGAAAATGTAATATTAATACAAAAATAATCAAATTTCCAAAGAAACCAGGTATTTTTTGTATGAAGATGATTATACTAACTAAAATATGAACACAATGTCATTAACTAAGCATAGTCAAATTTTCAAACAAAAACCATGTATTTTTTGCATTAAGACGATTATAATAACTAAAACATAAACACAATGTCATTAACTAAGCGTAGTAAAACACGATTGCATTAACTTGAATATTGATTTTCAGCTATAGAAAAGCACTGAAGGCAATCAGTAAATACAGGGTGATTCAAAAACTGATCGCCCAAATTTCATGAGGATGAGGGAATACAATAAGAAGTCGATTTCAAGTAGGAAAATATGCCGTAAATATACGCATGTGTATATACAGGGCATTGTCTGTACTCAACCAGTATACAGCTCATCCGACCATTCCCACTGTCATCATTATACGAGATGATTTATTCATCATTAGACGGACTGCTTTTAAGCAACAACAGTTAGCGATTAGCCATATTAGTGACAGGATGAGGGAATACATAAAGAAGTCGATTTCAAGTAGGAAAATATGCCGCAAATATACGCATGTGTATATAGAGGGCATTGTTTGTACTCAACTAATATACAGCTCATCCGACTATTCCCACTGTCATCATTATACGAGATGATTTATTCATCATTAGACGGACTGTTTTTAACCAACAACAGCTAGCCATTAGCCATATTACTGACTCTCCGTTCGGCCCGAAGGCACTGAGAAATAAATACTGAATGATCGGTACAGCAACACTGGTGGGAACAGTGATTTGAGTTCTAAGGGCCATCATCGCCCACGGTACAATCCTCCCCATAGGAAGTACGTCCCGTCATCAATGGGAGGGACCAGATCTCACACTTTTATTATACCCACCGGGTTGGCGAGATCCAACCACCATGCTGGAAGCATCTCATTCTCAATTACGAGGTGCCCCCTCCCCGGAGGTCATACAAAATACATAAAATCAGAACAGATAAAAGAATTAGATGAATACATTTTGGTACACAGTTTTATCATTTAAAGAGTAGATCGGTATCCAACTTTTGAAACAAATCCATTAAAGGGTTGAATACCTGCTGATCTGTATATATACAAGCGTACAAAGCAACAATGTCATAATTTAATTAAATTAAACGAAGCTCGGTATGCAATGCTGTAGCTCTGTTCAAATCTTGCCCCAAAGGAAAAAAAAAGCACCAAAAGCTTTCTTCGTCTTCGCGAGAAAAATAAGCACTCTTTATATATCTTTTCAAAAAATTAAGCCCTTTTAAGGTGCTTAAAAATGTTTTTCAAATTTAAGCCTTTTTCATGACGTTACGGAACCTGATTGTGCACCTGTAATTTTATTTTGTTGGAATAAAAATTATCATCATTACCACTTAACTTTACTTTTTCTCTCTGTTCTTTTAACCATTTTTTCAACGCAGATAACCTTTGGGGACATACTTTCCAATGTGAAATCGGCTTCCTGACGAATTCCTCAATTCCCTATTTAAAAGATAAGTTATAAATTATCCTGCATAATCATCCCCCTTAGCACTCTGTAACATTGGGCGAGGTTAAAAATATTCCCATCCTCTTGGTCAGTGTCATTATTGGACAAAAAATCTAAATTTGTTTTGCGTTTCAACAACAACTCAGACCCCCCGAAGGCACCTCGTAATTGAGGAGAAGATGTGATTGGATCTCGCCATTTCCGGGGGTACTATAAAGGTGGGAGATCTGACTCCTCCCAAGCCTTGGCTCTCGAAGTGTTAACATCTCTCCCTACCTTTCAACAGTATCAGGGCAATTTATAGGAAGTCATGTCCTCTTTATTTGTCAGATCGGGGATAAGCCCCTGCCGGGGCTAGGCGCCCCGTCAACCATCTTCTGATTCCTCCCATCGATGACGGGCCGTACTTCCTTCGTGGAGGGTTGTACCGTGGTCGGTGATGGCCCTTAAGCCACTCAATCCACAGCCAGTGTTGCTGTAGAGTCGGTTCGGCTATTCAGTATTATATTCGGCTATTCAGTTCCTTCGGGCTTCTTCTTATTCTTGTATATAGCCGACCACCCCGCTCCCACTGAAAGTAGCAATATCGACAGGATAGTGCTTTCGGGCTGGACGGAGAGTCAGTAATATGGCTTATCGTCATCCATTGCATTCTGTAATGCTGGGAGACGTTAAAAATATTCCCAACCTTTTGGTTCATTGTTGGACATTAAATCCAAATTTGTTCTGCCTTTTTACAACTTTATATATATATATATATATATATTGTTTACATCGATTAATTTACAGGTGTGAAAATATAGCACAGAATGAACAAAAATAATGAAATTGTAAACTTCACATTTTTTAAACAGTTCTTTAACCCTTTCATTACGGTTCAAGATTATTTAACCGACCTTAATAACCTGGAGGACCGGCTTCTGTTTCAAATGCGGGGTGAAGGATGTAAAGCGAGAACATCTTTGGTGATAGCTCGTTTTACATCCACCATCTTTCGTTTGAAACAGAAACATGATTGAATTTGCAAAGCCGTTTGGGTCAGTTTAGTTATATTAACATCCAGTTGTAAAGCAACCCTATGGATATTTTTGGACGGACCTCGTCATTTTGAAACACGGTCAGGACGACCCCTGAACTGCCGGTTTGGGTCGGAGCAATACTGAAAGAGTTAATCTTGGATTGTAGTAATGATTAAAGTGCTGGTGTTAGCCTTTTAAAAAAATTAATATTCAAAAGGAATTTAGTGACGGGTTTTAATTCGAATGATTGTGAACATTATGCAGAGAGAATATTTTAGTGTAAGGAGACAAAAAGTGTAACGATTTTCAATATTTACATTTAAAGTGTTCTATATAATATTGCTGCATTGAAAAGAAACAATCGAGTCTTCATAGCTGAGGGGTTATAAGGTGCTTGGTTTCATAGTTAAGAGATCGTGAGTTCGAATCCCGGTAGATTCAAAAAAATTTGTGCATATTCTCCCTTGATTTGTTTCTGTCTTATTTCATGTTCCAGAAGATTCTGGAAGAAGAAGATTCTGGGGGCTTTATACATGACTCTGGAGACTTTATACTCCAGAAGATTCTGGAGGCTTTGTACGTATATATATATTTAAGTTTACTTGATAAAATCTCTGGACTTTTCTTACTGTCTCCAGAAAAGTATTCTGGAACTTTACCTGCTGGTATAAAAGCCGAAGATATCTCAATCCCAGTGTTCTCAGTTCTGAGTTGAGTTAATAAATTGGTTTAATTCTACTTCCTGTGTCTTCTTGAGTTCTATCTGACAATATTTACTAACATTATTATTACTTTATTACTTATTATCACTTTATGTTTTTAATGGTAATATTTTCAAACGCTATAATTTGTTTCAAAATATTTTATGTCAAAATATTATATAATAATATTTTAACTTTCAAAATTTCTTATACCCTCTTCATAAGATACACTCCTTATTTCTTATGCCTTCATCATAAGGGCGAACTTTCTGTTACAGCGCTCGTTAGTTAAATTGTGACAATCATAATCGAGATATCGTTAACATGATAATAGACCATCTAGACAACGCCTCCTAAGGAGGAGTTGGTTTTGGAAATGTACCTGTCTAGACCAACATCTCCTGTTGGTCTAGACAGACACATTTTCTAGTACAACAAAAAATTTAAACCAAACGTAATAGTCAAATATTGAGGTCAGATCTTGGCCCATTAGTGCTGGCATTGTCACTGGAAAGATAAAAAAAATTGGCGCCAGTTGTTTCTAATCACTATGCAGCCGCCAAATATTGGCATATTAGCAATGGCGCCGTGCTAACGGAAAAATACTGAAATCCATTGAAATAATTAAGTATAAATAAAAATAAAGAAATATAAATGACATAATGATTGATAAGAGTAAAAGTTCATATTATTTTGATAATCAATGTTGGTCCAGCTTTAGGGAGTGTCGACAGCTACACAAGCAGAGCTTATTTATTTCAAAATACACATATTCCTTTCCCACCCCCTATTGACTAAAACAATTGGGGGGGGATCTCCCGACTAGAGGGAGTGGTCTCTCCGAAACTTTCTCGCACACTCTCTAAGAAACATGTCTAGCCAGAGAACAGTTTTATGACACTGATGTATAATAGCTAAGAAATATTAATTTGGCGGAAAATTGCGCATTTTTATTGAATTAATCGAGTCATCGTTGGCGAGTTGTTTGCCGATTAATTCCTGCCATGCAGTTAATGGTATTTAATAGAAAATCAAAATAAATTTGTGCTTTTTACACGTTTTACTCAATCGAGATGTGACACAAAATCTAATACCAGATTTAAGTCATTTTTTTTTAAATTATCGCGTTTACTTGTTTCTGAAGTACAGACAGACAGGCAGTCAACCTGTAATTGGATGTAGCTCAAAATTTTGCAAGTCCCTACATTGGGGATGAATATTATGTATTTATCTCTCTTCGTCTTGCAGTTAGCGTTTTATATTCGAACAGCCGGATAGATTAACCTTTGAGCAGATTTTACAGAAAGTTTGGGAAAAATATTCAAATTTGTGTAGTGGAAACTTTATAAGACAGTAAACATGCTCAAGATTAAGTGGCCACTTTAGTCTTTTATCTGGCTACAAACCATTAGAGCACCAGTTTGGGCCTGGCTATTGCCAATAGTAACATTGGTGACATGGAATGACGGAAATAAAAACAAATACGCAACCTTTGTGCAGTTGCTGTGGCGCCCTCTATCCAAAAGCAAAAAAACTGATAAGTAATTAGCCAATAAATAAAAAGGGCGATAAATAATCAGCACATAAAAAATAAATCAAGCTGATAAATAATCAGCCAATAAAAAAATGAAGCTAATAAATAATCAGTCAGTAAAAATTGGTAAGACTCATTAAGAATTCAACAGCCAATAACATCACCACTAATCAGCAATAAAATATCGTTCCTCTCATCTCAGACTCACTGGAGGGGAAGTATTGTAGTGGAAGCTTTATAAGAGAGATAACATTCTCAAGAATGAGTGATCCCTTTTAGTCTTGTGGTCATGTTATCTGGCTATGAACCATAAATTCGATCTTGGCTATCTCCAAATAGTAACATTTAGTGTAAAGACCGTAAACCAAATTTAAACTGTCTATCATCTCAAAGCGTTTCAGAATTATCTTTGTCACAGACAGATGTTTCCCAAAATTGTGTTTTTGGAACTCAGTCATCTTTAAAACGTGAAGATTCATCAAAATCTTGAGTTCAAATTTTTTAATGTTTACCGTACTTTCTACATACTACGTATACAAGACAATAAAAATACTTGAGAGAAAATGTGGTTCAAATCTCGGATCTAGGACACTAGCACTAACTCTGGTGAGAACATTATTTATTTCTTAGACGATACGTTTGCTTTAGCAGCCATCAGCTTACTTAGAATTGCTTAATCAATTAAGTGATTAGCCAGCTGAGTGAATCGGGTTCAAGATTAAACAAAATGATTGAATTGATATTTAAAGTTTTTTTTAATTCATATAAATACAGAATAAATTCAATTTATTTAGTTCTAAATATTAAATAGGTACTGTTTCACTATACGGGTGCAAGATGTCGCCGATCTTAGCCAAAAGTGAATTAAATTACCAAGCGAAGCGAATGACAAAACATATGTCGCCAATGTGAGTAAAACGCGAAGAAAGTCGCCAAATGCAACTACGAGGAATTTGACGTAATTTTGTATTTTTTGGCGATTTTTTCGTTGCACCTGCATAACAGAAAAGTACCATTAAATATTTTTAACCTTTTGTCATAAAACAGCTTTTGACTCGTTTAGGATTTTGGTTTCCTTAAGGCCTTATCACATGGCGAAATATCGTCTGCACTTTCTCGTCAGCTATTTTCTATTTCTACCCTCAGAACCGGTCAAGCAAGTTTTTCATGATCGACAACTTTTTCTAACCAGATAGAAAATGCCGACGAAGTGATGAAAATATTGTCCGCAAGCGAAATTCAATCAGTCATGTGAAACTTTAAAGTGACGTCACGATGACGTCATTTTCTGCTGACGGAAAGTGCTGACGATATGTGGTGACATCTTAATAAGTCAGTAACTACCACTAAACATTGGTGGCCATTTTTGTATAGTGGATAAGTTACTGGACTTTAAACCCGAACATCGCGGGTTCGATCCTCGGCGGAATTCAACCTACGTATTGGCACAATTCCGCCAACACACCTACGCCAAAGTGTGATAAGGCCTTTACACTTCTCAGGAACCCCTTTTCACTCGGGGGCACCTCGTAATTGAGGATGAGATGCTTCCGGATGGTTGAATCTTACCAACCCAGCGGGTACAATGAAGGTAGGGCATCTGGCTCCTCCCATCGATGACGGGACGTACTTCTTAAGGGGAGGGTTGCACCGTGACCGGTGATGACCCTCAGGACTCAACCACAGTTATTTCCCTTATTGACTTTGAAAGAGAGGTATATAAACCTGTTACAGATATCAGCAGCAAGCTTGTAGTTTGGAAAACGGAAAATCATTAATATAGCGACCCCTGAGCTTACTCGGCAATCTACGGATTACGCCGAAATCCTCCCCCCCTTTTTTTTGGCAATTATGAGTTTTGTTGTCTAGTGACGAGATTTTGCGAATATTTGTTTTATAGATTTCTGAATTAGATATATAATTTGATAAAAGATACTTCCTTATTATAGCGATCCCTGAGCTTACTTGGTGATCTTAGAATGACGCCAAAATGTAGTCTTGGCTTGGCAGTTACGAGCTTTATTATATTTTTAGAAAGAAGCTGTCGATATTTTGGTGATATATTTCAACTGGCGAATGATCATAGCCAATCAAACAACAAGGACCGCATTAATAAGGAAATATCAATGAAACCAAAATATGCATCAATTAAATGAAACTAAAAGAGGGTTCGAACTTACCATGCCATCTTCTAGTAATCTTAAACAGGAACCGAAATCAGCTAATTTTATGTGGCCGTTGGCGTCTAATAATACATTATCAGGTTTGATGTCCCGATGCACATAATGTAACTTATGAATAGAGTCTATAGCGAGCACCATTTCACAAATATAAAATCTAGCCATGTCTTCGGGAAGTCTGTCTTCAAACTTGCTTAACAACGTTAAAAGATCACCACCACAGTAATAGTCCATAACTAAATACTGAAAAGAAGAAACAAATTGTTACAATCATTTTTTAAAAAAATCACGATAGGAATCTCACTGATTTTGTCAGCATAAAATAAGTCACTAAAACAATGATATTAAGCTTGATTTGAAAACTTCACATAGCTTTATTTTGAAAGAAAAGTCAAATTTATTACTAAATTAATCAGACAATATTAAAAAAAATATATATAAAGCTAGAAAGTGTAAAAGCTGTATATTAACACTTATTTATATAACATTTAAGTTACAAATATATATATGTTTTACAAGATATACAGCGTCCAATTTTTACAGATTCGGATAATACACATTAAGACGAGTATTTTGATGTATAACATGCATGGTCCCCGAATATAGTATCATAGGCTAATTACTCGAAAAGCGTTAAGCATGAATTTGACCGTTTGTATTCCAAATTACGATGCATAAGTTCAATCGGCCAATATGATGATATTGCTTCCCTAGGTCAGAAGGAGGCAACCTGTGGCTCTTTTGATGAAAAGCTGCAGCCCTCCAGTTTTATACAAAAAAAAAAAAAAAAAATTGTTATCAAAATCCTTTTAAAAAATAAGAAAACATATTTGTAAGTACCTAATCTCACAACAGCTTCAGCATGCTTTTAAAAAACATGAAGGATCGATTCACTGAGAGATTCAAAACAAACTTATACCCTCACATTCACAGTAAATCCTCTCAACACAAATACAAATGAGAACAACATTCTGCCATTTGGAATGGATGATGAGTCGCTTCAAATGCAATTGCCAGATTTGAAAACCAAAGAATTGTGGAGTGGCAAGTTCGTAGAGCTCAAGAGCAAGTTGGAAGATTTAGAGGTCAAGAAATGCATGGACATCGCTCAGCACACGTGGACAGCTCTAAAAGAAATTCGGCGAGTTGAGGCCCTCATATATTCGACGCATGGAATAGTCTTGCAGAATGCAACAGTGAGGTTGTGGCGATTGTATTGACTGGAATTGTGCAAATGTGGCGGTTGAAATACGCCAAGGTTAGAACTCGCGATCTTCCCATTTCCAGTCGCGTAACATATCCGCTAAACAAAAGTGATCACCCAGATTTAGTATCTGTTACTGGCTCATTAAGATACCACCACAAGGCGAAGAAGTTGGCATATAGAGTGCTGACGATCTTAAAGCCGACGTATTCGTATGAGTAAGCGGTTTGTCATAAAAAGTAAATTTAGAAATCAACTAACAAATAAAAATCTAGAGTCGAGTTGGAAACTTAAAACAACGAGCTACAAACCAGATTTAATCGATCTTTCAAATTGGTTTCGCATGCAAAACCAATTCTCCCATTTACGTAACTATCTATATTTGTGCTTTTATATGAATAAAGATTATTCTTTATTTAAAGCCGCTCATTTTCAATCAAAAATCAAATATATATAACCAAACACTATGATATTAAATCGAAACTTTTTAATGGCTCTTTAAAAACCTGAAACTTTTATAAATTTTTGCTTTTAGTTCTTCCGTTTCAACAGGTTGCCGACCCCTGCTCTAGGTGATTACGCAAATCCGTGGCAAGCAGTGAGAGGAAAATGGTGTCCGCAGGTGAATATGCAAATTCCTGCACTGTCATTAAGGCTAGAAAATAGGCTTGATAAGAATGCCGTGGGTTATTCAATAAAAACATTTTGTGTATAGTGCGTATTCGTTGTGCTTCTAAAATGAGTAAATATTCGATTGAATGTGTTTTCATGGAGCAAACTTATCAAGAATCGCAATCATATGACAGTGCCGTGAAAACCTGACTAGACGCCACATATCTTGTAGGACACCCTGTACTTTTAGGTATATATTTTTATAAAAAGGTATATACTATATACACTTTTAAATATAAAACTCCACAACAGCATAAATAACGATACAGAAATAATAAGTTGAAATTGATTGTAATTAGATATAAAACAATAAAAATATATATGTCACCATTACATTAAATTATATATTCTTATATATTCATTCATCATTATTTATAATTATATTATATATTTATAATTATATTCTCATTTCAGTTATTTTCTGACTTTGCAGTTTTGAACTAATGATTCATTATTATAAATATAATAGAATCGTTTAAAAAAAGTTCTCAAATTCACAACCAAGTGTTGACATTTGTATGAAGATTTAAATCTATAAATCAATACACTGATAATTAAGTTCTGCAAATATAAAAATAGTGGATTATTATTAAAATTAAACAAGCATACAAAATTATAAAATTCTAGTGAATCAGAAAGTGAACGAAAAATTGTTTATAAAATCACATCTTTATAAACACCAAGCACGTTTAATTAAATAAAAACACATTAAAAACAGTTTTTTTATAAACTAACCTTTATCAGCGTATTTGAAAAAAATTTTGATTTATTTACTTTTGATTTATAATTCATCAACATGAATATTACCTAATCTACAAATCATTATTCTCAGATTCAATTCTAGATGGCACTACCATTATTTTTCAAAATTCTAATAAATTAATTTATAGTTAAGATCCAAAAATATTTAATTTTTTATCGAAATGTAAAATTTTTAATCTCTAGTATTTCTAGAAACAAGAAAAAAAAATAGACTACAAAATTCTATATTTAAAAATATGAGAAAAATAAAGTTTAACGGGATCAATCATTTGGCCCCCCAAAAAAATGAGAGAGAGAATCATGACTTAAGTGCTAATGTTAGAACAATGTAACAACACGTTTCATTTAACGATATCAAATGTTCAGCTGTGACACAGTGACGCAGTCAGGATAAGTGGTGTCAGAGGTGCAATATATTTATTTTACTAGCCAGTCGTCTTAAATGGCCGAAAAAAAACTAAATAGAGCCCCAGGGCATTGTATTTTCTAATCTTTTATTATCTTTGACATTAAAAAGGATCACAACCCCATTAACTTTTTGTCCCTTACAGTAGCATCCGAATCTGATCTAGAGTAGCGATACTACAGTTTTTTCTCCAATCGGGTTTAGTGGTTGCAAATTGGTAAATATTTAGGCCATTAATTTATTCATTTGAAAAACTTTTATTATCTTTGACAATAAAAAATGGCATAGCTCTACTTACATTTTATTCGTATAATGCCATCTGAATCTGGCCATGGTACAGCGATCAGAAATGTAATATTATGATCTTTCTTCACAATCGCTTTTAGTGGTTACAAAATGGTAAATAATGTCTTCGGCCATTATTTTTTTTTATTTGAATATTTTATTATCTTTGACTTTAAAAACTGGCATAACCCTACTGAAGTTTTATCCGCATGATGCTATCTGAATCTGATCATAATGTAGTGATAAAGGCTGTAATATTATGATTATTCTATCCAATCGTTTTGCAAAAGGGTAAATACTGTCTCAGGCTATTATTTCATTTATTTGAATCTTTTATTATTCTTTGACATTAAAAAATGGCTTAAGTTTTATTTGCACGATGCCATCTAAATCTGGTCATGACATAGCGATCAGGGATGCATTATTATAATTATCTCCCCAATCGCTTTTGGTGGTTACAAAATGGTAAATATTTAGGCCATTATTTTATTCGTTTGAAAAACTTTTATTATCTTTGACATTAAAAAATGGCATAACCCTATTAATGTTTTGCTTGCACGATGCCGTCTAAAACTGGTCACTGCATGGCAATTATGGGTGTAATATTTAGATTTTTCTCCCCAATCGCTTTTAGCAGTTTTGAAAATGATAAATAACTTTTTCAGCCATTATTTTACCGACTTGAATCTTTTATTATTTTTAATATTAAAAAGTACCATAATCGCATTAACATTTTGTTTCTTATGATGCCATCTGATCCTTGTCTTTGCGAAGCGATAGGGGCTGTAATATTATTTTTCTTTCCACTCAATTTAGTGATTACAAAAAAGGTAAATAACGTCTTCAGCCATTATTTTATTTATTTCAATCTATTAGTATCGTTGATTATTAAAAAGTGCCACAATCACATTAACCTTTTATTATCATTGATATTAAAAAGTGACAGAACCATATAAATGTTTTATTTTCAAGGGGTCATCTAAATTTCGACGTGGACATTTCGAACCATCGGGAAGTAATAAAATGATTTCTCTACCCGATTGTTTATAGTGGTTCTTAAAAAGCACATAGCATTGTAAGGTCTTATTTTATTTGTTTGTCTTCCTTTATAAACGATGACACTAATAAGTAACATACACGATTTAATATTTGCCACTTATAATCTGATGCTTAGGGTATCTATACTCCTTTTGCGGCACTGGATGCGACGACATATTTAATGTGTCATGTGCCACGTTCGTGATATCACATATTTAATGTCTTCTAAATATGTTCTCTTGAATCTTTTAGTATCTTTGATTATTAAAAAGCGCCATAATCATATTAACCTTTTATTATCATCGATAATAAAAAGGGTCCGAATCATACTTCTTTTTTATTTTCATGGTACCATCCAAATTTCTACGTGGACTTTGCGAACCATCAAGATGTAATAAAATTATTCTTCTGCCCAATTGCTTAAAAGGATAACATAAATTAGTAGCACAAACGAATTCATGTTTGCTACCATGGTACTCTAAATCTGATGCCCAGGGTATCTATACTCCTTTTGCGGCCCTAGATGCTGCGTCATCGTTACTGTGCCATCACATATTTAATGAATTCTTAAGATGTGGGAAAAAAAGCAAAATTAAATAGATGCAATATGATTGGCTTGAAAACTATGACCAACAAATACCTTCATTCCTTTAAAAGCCATAGACAGGCATAATAAACAACAGGAGTATTTCAGTTGATTCAGAAACATTCTTACCAAATTTACATCATCTTGAAAAGAGTAGTGGAGATTCGTGATCCACCTTTTATCACCGTAGACTAGCACTTCCCTCTCTTCTTGAAAACACGCCGTCTGAAAGAAGAAGTCAAAAAATATATTATTTTTCATAATTCATTGGCATACATTTTAAACAAAGAGAATAGAGATTAATAGAACTCGATTATCCGAAATGAATGAAAACATTATTACCCCAAATAACTGAAAAATTGGTTAAGAAACACTACATTTTACAATGTGATCTTATTCTAAATAAAGAGCTGCAAAATTATTTAAAGTTATAATTAACAGGAATACGAAACACGATTAATAAGTGTAATAATGGTATTAACGCCCCTATTAAAATTAAAGACATTAGATAACGCCGTGAAAGCTACGATTGCTCACGATTTTATTTTCACAGCACCACATATGGTAATTATGTTTTTCGAAGCATAGAAATTTTTTTTAAGAAATTGTAATTCTTAGTTAAATTTTGCTTTCATTAAAAAGCAAAATTTAACTAAGAATTACAATTTCAGTAACAAGTTAACGTATGGAATTTCATTAATAGAAAACGTTGGTTTATTGAGTTATCATATCTACACGTTAAAGAACATAGTGGTAGTGCGTCTTCCCCGTAATCTGAGAGTCCTGGGTTTGAGTCCAGGTTCGGGCATGGCTGTTCTTCTGCGTTCCATCTGTGAGATGTGGGATTGTGCCCTCCAATAAAAAAAGAGGTTATGCAAGCGAATGAGTGATGCGTGAGAGGTAAAGTCGTACTCTTGCCCTAGTTGGATTTTTTAACGATTATTATGCTTTTTTCTTTGTATATTTGTTATACAATTAAGAAATAAAATTCTGCGTTTGGTGAATAGCTTTTCATCAAGCGTATCAGTAATATTAATTCAGCCATTTTAACTGCCTGTGATGAACTATAACGTATCACGGCAAAGAAAAGTAAATCAAACTTGTATATAAATGTAGAGCATTATACTTGGCTGGAAATAGCAGGTAGACCACTGATGGCATATCTAGGGACCAAGAGCATTATTGCTAAACAGAAAATTTCGAAATTGGCACAATTGTTGTTGTCGACGGGTTCAGGAAACAAAACTCCAAACAGAATGTTAAGTAGTATATTTAAAACTTCTATATAAACGGAAGATAGGTGTAAAGTGAAAATTTTCAGGAGCGCTTTTAAAAATAATTTTCAACCAATAATTGGAATTTCTTGTTGTCTAATTTTTTATAGATTATTATACTTTCATTTTGTATATTTCGATGCGAGAGAATAAAAAGCTGTGTTTGTTGAAAAGCTGTTCATTAAATATGGTCATGTCGAATATATTAAGAGCATTTATCTAGTCATGGTTACAAATTATCAAGCAATGTGGCACTACAACAAAGAAAAGTAAGTTAAAGTTGTATATAAAGATAGAACATTTTGATTGGTTAGTAAAGCTCGGATATTGGCGAAATCGGCCCATTTATTAAGTTAAAGATCAGCCAAAGATTAGTTTTATTTTATTATGATAAATTTAGGGATAATAAACATTATTGAGAAACAGAAATTTTCGAAATTGGCACGGTTGTTGTTGACAGAGGTGGGATTTATATATCATACAGAATATATAGTAAAACCGAATGCTATACAGAATGTATAGTAAAGTAGTCTTTAAAACCTCTCATTGAATGGAAGACAAGTGTAAAGTGCACAAGTTCAGAAATGCCTTTAAAAATCAAACTAATAATTGAAATTTCTAATACTAAATGTAATCCTTGAAATTCATTTTAACAGAAAAAATTATTGGGCGTTTTAACAAAGTATAATTGAAACGTGAATTTACAAAACAGTTTTCTGATGCACAATGTGCATATTATATTACCTATGACTAGTAGCGATGTCTAGTCAAAATTTGTTTCGAGAAATTTCACGCAACACTTACCTCAGCTCTTTTTAACATTTCCCATTTGTTTAGAATTTTCATGGCATATACTTTTTCTGTATTTCTTTGTTTAACAACAGCGACCTATTGGGAATTAAAAGAAATTATTGTTGTAAAAACTTTTCGATAAAAAATGATAAATATCATAAATTAACAAGTTCATCAAACAACTTACAAGACATAATGCACAAAAATTTATTAATAATGCATAAGCATTGAAGCAATAAATAACACTTATAATAATTATTAATTTATTTCCAATAAATTTAATAATAAAAATATTATAGTGATCTAAGATGATAATGACGAAGTTATCTATATCTATACTTATAATAAAGCCCAATGTGTGCGTGTGTGGGTGTGCGTGTGTGTGTGTGTTGGCGCTCTACAGGCCAGACCGTTGGACCTACAGCTACCATATTTGGTACATGTATACCCTGGAGTCGGGAATGTGCATCTCGGAGCCCTTTTTTCGAATTTTTAATTAGAATTTGAATTAATTAAAATTTAAGCAAAATTTCGACGTTTTTCCGCAATAACTTCCGAAAATACTATTGCACAAACAGGATTTTTATATCAATTTAAAGATAAAAAAATTAGCTTTCTAACGATATCAGGTTTTTTAATTTATAACGTAAGGTTCTATTTTTAACGAATTTTTAAAGAAATATTTTAATCATGTTTTTATCACGTGACTTGATAAAATAAAATAAATATAAAATGTGATATTTTCTTTAAAAAATGCAAGGCAAAGGATTCCATGATCTTTTGCAATATTTTAATCATTAATTGAATCAATTATCTTTATTTATACAGGATTGAATTTATACAGGATATGCATTCAAATTCCTTTCCAATGACCAATTTGTAAAATATTATTAATAGGCATATATATTGTTTAATACTATTAATTTGATCTAAATGAAGTAAATAATTACATTTTATGTTGTTTGAGTGAAACAATGCATTTATGAATAATGAGTTTTAGATTTCTTCATACTTTGCTCAGTGAGCCATATTTTACAAAATATTTTTACTAATATTTTAAATAAAAGTTGCTACATCAATCAGTCTTCTAAATCAATCATTAAAACTGACTGATTTATAAAATTAAAGAATATTATTAGAAAAACGCGTTCTTTTAGAGCTTTCAGTCCATCATCTTAAAGAAAATATTAATTTCAGGCCAATCAATGCCCGGAATTACTTCAAGGCTAATGAATATGTGATTTAATTGAAAATTTTAGAACCCATTACTCATGGCGAACCAGCTGCTCGCCAAAGGCGGCTAGTTATTAATAAAGCTGATACAAGAAGAAATATTAATAAAACTTCATAAAGAAAGGGAAGTTTTTATTAAAAAAAAAGTCTTCATGGAAAAAATGTGTTCTTTATTGGAAACTTGTACGGTGCAAGAATACAGACGTTTGTGACCGTAACTGTTTTCCTTGGCCCTCTATCGGCCGTTGCCATGAACAATCAGTCCATGTCTTGGAAGCGAGCGTAAAGCATGATGTAGTCCCCGAGTATTATTTTAATGCATATATGTTAAATGTTATTGTCCTAAATAGTTTTGTCCATGTGTAAGTCATGTCCTTTAATGACATTATATGTATTTTAACTTCATTGGCATGATTTATTGAATTTAATAGTCTACCCAGACTTTAAAAAATTTCGGTCACACATTTCAATAAAGTGTAGAGTAAAATTTACTCCTCCCCTCGAGTTGCTATAATTCGACATGAATAACACTATTTAAAAATTTTTCAAGTCAAATTTTTAGCAGGACAATGGAGCTTTATTAGAGAAATTCTCGGATATATTTTGAATATATGTAGTAGAAAAATGTTTAGGAACTACAAATTGGTAATCTAATAGCATTCTTCAATTTTTTAACAGCAGCGGGTGACCGAGCTCCGCTCGGAGAAAACAGGTATCGAAGCTAACTCGAAGATTTAAATTTTCAATTGTGATTTATCAAAACATTACATGCCATAAGAAAATTTGTGAAACCATTGGTGAAAAGATAACCGGTTAAAGTGCACCATTGTAAACTATTCTAAACAAAGTTAGAGTTTGGAAAGGGAACTATTCTATACAAAGGTAAAGTAAAGGTAAAGATTGAAGTGTGTTGAAGTTCAATATTTTTGACAAATTAATTTAGAAAAACCAAACATATATACATACATAAGAAACATATTATAAACCTATAACAGCATAAACATAAAACTTTATTAGTTCGCCATATTGGCTATAGATGGCAGCACGTTACCGCTTGAAAATTTAAGTAGCCATTATGGCGAACTAATAAAGTTTGAAATTATTCTATCTGTAACTCCGAACTGCTCGACCGTAGCGCTTCAAAACCGGCGCCAATCGATTCCTCGTGGCCAAAAACCTCAGACCTCCAAGTTTACCGGAGTTTATTAATTCTGGGGCGATTTTCGACTTGGCAACCATTCCTCGTATTATAGTATTAGATTAATAGCAGAAAAAGTTAGCTAGAATATGTGTATATGTATCTCCTCCTAAATAAATAGATTGAATCCAACCAAATTTTGCATATTTATTTCGTAAGACATGAAAAAAAATGCTTTCAAGTATCAAAGCACAAAAAGTAATTTAATATTCTATTAAATAGAAATTAATTAATAATTTTGCTTTTAACATTTTGAAATATTTCAACACCATTTTTAAATAAATGCTCTTTTATTTTAATGTGCCTTTTGTTAATGTTTTTAATGATTTGAAAATACTGATTAATCTAAGGCCAGAGTCATATTTATACATCCAATAAGTAAATCGAGCCCAAATAGGAAAATAAATAAAATAAGTTACAATAATAAATAATTGGAAAAATAAAATAAAACGGGTAACACGAAAAACGAACCGGAATAAGTAAAGTAAAGAATACAACTTATAGATTTTTAAAATTTAAGAATAAATCAAATATCTTATAAGTCGTTGACTTTTTATTTAATAAAAAGTGTTAATATTTGATGCAGAAGAGAAAAACTAAAAATGTTCTATTTTAGAACTGAAACATTAATAGAATTTCACTCGACAGAATGCGATAATGTTTTCAGCACCCTTCAAGAGGAAGGGTAGAATTCCCTCTTCTGGAAGAAGCAAATGCAGCTAATACTTTCAGAACAGAAAATCCAATAGAAAAACGCGGAATAAATCTAATTACTTGCGAAGATCAATACAATTTACTTACGGCTTATATAGTATAATTCAGAATAAAATTTAGAACTTGTAGAGAGTTTAAGTATTTTCTTTGACTAAGAAATATGAAAAGCTTTTAAAAATATCTGAAAGATATTGTAGATAACTAGGTACTGTGTGGAAAATTTCTATCGATTTTGGAAGGGAAAAAAATATGTTAAGTTAATATTAATTTAAAGCAAGCAAAATAAAGTAGAAAATTATATTTCGGAGAATGAAATTATAAAAAAAGATTTGTAAGATTAGCGACGCATAATAAATAAGTAGTTCCAGACATTCATTTATGGGGCATGACTTAAGACCGCTGACAGTTATATGCCAGCGATTTAAGCCGAGTAAGGGTCTATTATTTTTCCTCTAGCGCCAACTAGGACACAGAGAGAGGTCAGAATAATCTGATTGGTAGGGCATTGGACTCGACACCGTAAGTTTACGAGTCCGAATCCGCTAGTCAAAGATTTCCCGTATGTGGTGGTGACTGACGCTCATATAAATCAGTCTTGTTCACAAAGTCCTCCGTGTCGAGAGTAATACCACTGGGAGTACTAGTTCAGAGATGATCGTTCTCTTATTCAGCTCTAAATTACATTATGTGGATGAGTGAATGAAATGTATGAATGAAGTCCGCCCCGTAAAAAGGGTTATGACATGTGAGTGGCAAAGTCGTACTCTTAGTCATAGATGGCGCCATTGATAAAACCAAGAGACGGACTCTACTGGTTCAACTCGCTGTCTGGCTTACCCAGAGGCGAGTGCTATTCGAAAACAACAACAGGACAAAGAGTGCAATTTCGTCACTTGCGTCACATTCGCTTACACAACTTCTTATAGATTCTAGAGTGAGATCTTTGGCATTTAATCACTAAACTCCAGTTAGCACATAAATGCCAGAAAACGAATACGTATTTTAAATCCATTTTTTCCCATCATTTGAAATAAATTTTGGCAGAAACTACATACAATATTCATAAGAACACATACCGAATTTCATTGACTAAACACTTTGCATTTTCGCGTTAGCGCGTCTACATGAATGAAAAAGTACAGGCTGAAGACGGTCAACCCCTTGAAAGATATGGTATTTTACAGAAATCTACATTTTAAATGCCAAATCTGTGTTCCAAATTTCTTTTATCTATCCCTTTATGTTTTGTAGTTATCACGTTCAACAGTAATTGAACAGGTAAATTTTTTAAACGGATTTTATACAGAATTTTAAAGGAATACGCAAATTTAGTTTGAATGTCATGTACAAAATTTCATCCTTTGGCGTTTTATAAGTTATTGAGTTCGCAAGCAAATGTGATTTCAGATATCCGTTTTTTGGACTCTGAAGTTTGAGATGAGAAAAACTCATCAAAGTCTCGAGTTTGAATTTTTTTGCAATTACAATACTACATTGATCATTCCTATGAGAATAAACTAAAAATTAGAAGAGTCTTTAAAACCAATTAAACCACATTTTTGTAGATAGCCAAAGTTTGTTTAGTTAATTCAAAACAAGCTAATAAATTTTTAACTTTTAAAAATAAAAAATTGGGTGTCATTTATATTCGAATTTTTTGCATAATTTCGCATAATAGTATCAATTTACAAAACTTCCTCTGTACTCTGTTAACGAAGAAAGTAAAAATTGGAGGACTTTATAAAAAACACATGTAATCACATTTTTGCAGGTTGCCAAATTTATTAAAATAATTCAAAAAATTTTAATAAATTTTTAACTTTTAAAAATAAAAATTAGATGTCATAAAATGTCATTTTTTAGACATCACTTAGATGTCATTTTTTTAAATAATTTTTCATGATAATAGCAATTTACAATTCTACATCTGTTCTCCATATACAAAGGAAGTAAAAATTAGAGTATTTTTTTTTTAATTTATCAAATTACACTTTTGTACATCATTAAAGTATATAATGATTCAAAACATACTTATAAATTTTTAACTTTAAAAAAAAATAGGATCGTTATATTTTCTTGCATAAAATCACATAATAATGTCAATTTCAGTCAGCGATTAAAATCAGTTTTGCCGAGTTTTAATTAAGCAATTTTAAAATGAGGATAAAACCTTGTAAAGTTATTCAAAAGCACATTTTTGACTGGCCAACGGCAATTGTCTTTACATTTAGTTATTCTGCCGTTTTTCATAGATAACTTCCGAAATAACGATCTGAAAATTAGCAGGAATGGATTACACCCATACTTTTTAAATAACAAAAATGTAATTTTCGGATTATGAGATATAAAATACGTTAGAATTCGTCGGCATTTGGAAGTCAAATTTTTTGAGGACTACAATAATATACATGAAAGTGAAAGCGATTTATCATCCCGTAAAGTAGCGAACGTAATAAAATAATCAACAAGAAAAAGCAACGGCGTAGATAATGGAAACTAGAAATAGATAAGAAAGATAGACAAGATTATATCTTCTGCGAAAGCGCGAGTTATTTCAGTTATGAGCATTCCACCGTGACGTGAAATGTCGTCTTCCCACTTAGATGTTCTTATTTTTATTCGAACTCCCGTCATGCCACACAGCAATAGAAACATCTGCCATATAAGTAAACCTGTCATCGTTTGCATGAAAAATACAGCCGTTTGTAAAGCATCTGCGAGATCACAGAAAGTGACATTTAATGAGCATCAGTTCTGCAAAATTATTCGTTTGGTTGTAGAATTTAGTTCTCACGTAAAAAAAGCAATATTTCATTTTATTTGCCGCTGGCTAATTCTAGATAATATGTTTTGTGTGTTAAAAGTCAATAAAAATTTCAAAACGCAAAAGCTTCCAAAATGAAATTAGAGAAGTCTCAGATTATAAAATCATTTATACATTAAACATTTAAATAACTAACATTTAACTAAGAATATTATTATGAGCGTTTAATCTACACTCATTGAGAAATTTTCATGCAATACAAAACATTAACAGAAAATAAATGTTCATTACACATTCGAGAAGTCTCACAGAAACATAGAATATTCATATAGAGTATGAATATTCGTTCCAAATTCATTAAAGGAATCTCAAAGAAACATGGTACATTCATATAGATTAGGAATGTTCGTTCCACATTAATTAGGGAAGATTTAGTATAACATAGGATATTCATACAGATTAGGAATGTTCGTTTTGCATTTTTTTAGAGAAGTTTCAGAGCAATATAGAACACACACATATAAGATGTATATTCGTTCCATACCCTGATGAATTTCAGAGAAACATGGAACCTTATATAGATTAGTAATGTTCGTTCCACATTCATAGAGAAGTCTCAGAGCAACAAAGAATATTCATTCAGAGTATGAATGTTCTTTCCACAATCCTTAGAGAAGTTTTAGAGCAACATGGAACAATCGCGTTGGCTAAGACTATTCTTTACAGAGTATGAATGTTCGTTCCACATTCATTAGAAATGTTTCAGAGCAACATAGAGCATTCACATACAATATGAATATTTTTTCCACACCCTAATGAATTTCAGCGAAATATGGAACCTTATATAGATTAGTAATGTTCGTTCCACATTCATAGAGAAGTCTCATAGCAACATAGAATATTCATACAGAGTATGAATGTTCGTTCCATATTGATTAGAGAAGTCTCAGATTAATAAAGAACGTTCATACAGAACAGTAATGCTCGTTTCACACTCATCAGAGTACTATGAGAAAAACAGACTTTAAACTGCAAAACTTTTATGAGTATTCAAAGATATGAAATAGTTTGTATGATTTTAGACATCTTCTTGTCAAATAAAAATTTGGCCAAGAACTAAAATTTTAGTATCAAGATAACATATTTACATATATTTCTATGGGAATACTGTTACAATAAATTTACTAGAAGAATTAATTTATTAAATTTGGAATCTAAGATGAAAATAGAAAAAAAAATTGTTCTTCTCTAAACCGAGTGGATAGAATAAAACCCAAATCTGATGCATAAAACATTAGGAAAGATACATAAAACATGATACATAAAACGTACCAAATGTTTTATAGATAAGATTTATTATTCATATGTATTTTTATTACATTTGAGTTAATATTCAGGGGCGCCATTCATTCTCTATGAAATACATTAATCGTACACAAATTTTTTCTATAACATTTTTCCTTTTTTTTTGCAACAAAACTCAAAAAAAAAAAAAAAAAAAAAGAATTATTCTCTTAAACTTATTTTTTAAATTGAAGAAAATTTTTAAAAAATTTTTGTCCCTGATTTTAAATTTTACTAACCCATTAGTAACTTCAAAAAAAATGTAATAAAATTAAGATTTTAAAGCATTAGATTTTATTTTAAATAATCTATTAATTTTTTCAAATTATAAAACTAAAAAAGTACTTAATTTATGTCATTTATTTTTTAAAATATTATTAAGGTATTCAAAATTGTTAAATGTATCACCGTAACAGCAATGTAACTATTTTGAAATATTCTCTTAACATTATAATATCAGATTCCCTTTCCTAACTTTTTTATTTTATATATGTATATGTTGCAAAGCCATTGCATTATTTCCCTTGGGGTGCAATTGTTACGTCACAGCACTTATAACGAAGAGAAGTTGAAAGAATGTGCTGAGACGATCTGATTGGTCTGTCATTACGTCATTATATAATAACCGTTGTAATAGCTTCTGCGTAGTTAGGTTTTGTGTAGCATTGCTTGTGTTCGAGTATGCCTCTGTGCTTTAAGTTAATAAAGTTATATATACACCGGTATATATATATACCGGTATATATATATACCGGTATATATACCACATTACATTATGACCACCCTGCTAATAACATGTAGACCACCTTTAGCCCTCAAAACTGCTAGTACTTGCCGTGACATTGATTCCACAAGGTGCTGATAGGTAGTCTGAGGTATCTGGTACCAAGCGCTCACCAACTGGTCCTGCAATTCCATCACATTGCGAGGATGTGGCGTGACAGCACGAATTTGGTTTTCCAAGTAGGACCACAAATTCTCTATTGGATTAATGTCAGGTGAGTTTGGGGGGCAAAGACATGACTTGAAAGTCACTGGAATGTTCCTCGAACCAATCCATGATGATTCGACTTTTATTACATGGTGCGTTCTCCTTTTGGTATACACCATCCTCCGCCGGAAACACTGTTCCCATGAATGAGTGAACCTGGTCTGCAACCATGTTCATGTACCTTTCAGACGTCAAGGATTGTTCTATGGGGATTATGGGTCCTATTATGCTCCATGAAAACATTGCCCGCACCATAATACCCCCACCACCGGCTTGTCTCCGTCCAACTGTGCATCCGGGAGCAAGGGATTCATTTGGAAATCGGCGTATTCTCACACGCCCGTCGCGGTGATGGGCCAGAAAACGTGATTCGTCGGACCATGCAACCTTCTTCTATTCCTCTGGTGTCCAATCCCGATGTTTCTTGGTCCATAGCAGACGCATTTGGCGATGACGTTCCGTTAGTGCAGGAGCATGCTTCGGCCTCCGGCAGCGTATGCCCATACGCAGCAATGTACGCTGCACAGTGTGTGGAGAAACACTGCCTGGGTCACCACTGTTGTAGCTGGTGGTGATTTCGGCTGTTGTAGCCCTTCGGTCACGGCGAACAGTGCATAGCAATCTCCACTCTCCTCTGGAATCAATGCGGCGTGGACGACGCACTTTTGGCCGGCGACTTGCCGTTTCACCATCCCTGCACCACCTTTGATACGTGCTCACAACAACTGCACGTGAACAGCCCACTAAACACGCCGTTTCTGATATTGATGTTCCAAGTCACCGAGCCATAACGATTTGACCTTTATCAAAGTCTGATAAATCCGCTGCTTTTCCCATTATGTGGCTAATCGCACTATGTTTAGAAAGACACTGCATTCCCATTTTATATACTCCAATATCAACCATGCCCCCGCAGTGGTTCTGCTCCTGGACGAGCCCATTCTCATAGATGGAGGGTGGTCATAATGTAATGGCTCTTCGGTGTATTTGTTGGAAATGAACATATCTGTTTCTTATAACATTGCATAAGATATTTGAAGAACGTTAGGTTACAGTTGTAACAATATATTTTATATATAAAATAATACTTAAATATAAATGAGAGTCATTGCAGCCATGTTTGTTTATTCCACATCTCCAGCTAAATAACTGGACAGAATTCAACTAATTTTACCCATTTATTACTGAAATTAATAACACGAAGATTTTCAGATTTTTAAACGAATTTTTTTTTTAAAAAATCAACTAGACAGAAATTAATCGACATTTTTGTTGTTTTCTGCAGTAACTTCGTAGGAAATTATCCCATGAGAAATATTTCCATACCATCTTAAAATCAAAAATATTTATTCAATATCAATTTCTTTTCCTTTAATATGATTATTTTGGAATTGTAATAAAAAATTAAATAAAATCAGACGATTTTAAAATAAAGAAATATATCGATATTCCGTTGCTAGGCAATGACCAAAAACTGAATTAACCTACTTTGTTTTGTTTTTTAAATATTTGTTTCATTTTATAAAAATATAAATATAAATTTTTGGCAATGTTTTTCAAAAGCTTTAAAAGAATTCTAAAATTTATTTATCTACATGAATACTTGCCAGACCATTCGATCTAGAGCTACCAAATTTGGCACGCTTATACTTTGGAGGCCGGGAATGTGCACCTCAGACTTTTTTTTTGTTTTGAATTTTGAACTAGAATTTTAATTAATTAAAAATTAAGCTAAATCTTTGCGTTTCTTCACTATAATTTCCGAAAATTTTATCGCATAAAAATGATTTTTACATCAAAATACAAAAAGAACACTTTATATCATCTACCCAGAATTTTTCACAAGCGACTGGCCTAGATTCTGAAAATGTTCATTATTCTAATGTAATTTAATTAGAATTAAATGTAATTTAATTCTAGTGTAAATTAATTCTAATGTAATTCATTCCATTGTAATGTAATTTAAAACTTAATAAATATTTTAAAGCAAAAAGAAAGGTTTATTTATTTATTTAAAAGTTTGGAGTGTCATGAATACTTTGGAGAGTATAAATCCCTAGGTCCAAAGAACTATCTAAAATTTAAATTTCATATTTTTTGAAATATATTTATAAACCGGAAAAATAATAAAATATTATTCTTGACAGCGTTTGCATCCTTTTAAAATTAAAACTAAAAGCTGAATTTTTCATACAATCAGTGAAATTTTTGTTGAATAATTCTTTGAGACATTATAAATTAAGAAAATTATTCTGTAGTACATATAAGACTTCGATGTCAAATGACCGCTGTTTTTAGTTCTCATATTTTTTTAAAGACCTACTCGGATTCATCAAAATGTGTCTTTATATTAATTACAGCTTCATCACTTTCAATTAAATTAAGAAATTGAATTTTACAGGCGCCAATAGAAAATTAGAAAGAGAAGAGTATTACAATGAACAGAACGGTTGAAGACTTACGAAGTAGCATACGTGAATAATATTCCTATTAAAATGTGAAGTGTACAAATATTTTATTGAAAATCCTATAACGAAGATATGTTACATAAAATATTAATTGAACATTTTAACGGGTGTTTATACTGGTGAAATGGCTGTTTGCCAAAGACGGCTAATCTTGGTGGAGGGTTTTTTTTTAAATTTTAATTATTTAAAAATTAAGCTAACATTTGGAATTGTTCTGCGATAATTTCCGAAAATATTACAGCACATAACTGCTTTTCAAATCCTCTTTAAAATTACTCTTTTTTCATTAATAATGTTTTTACCTATAAATTAAGTTTATATTTTTAATGAATTTAAAAAAATACTGTAACTATATTTCCGACAATTCATTTCTCAAAATTTGAAAGTAAAATTTAACCTGTAAGAGAACGGTAAGAGTGTACCAGAGCTTTGGCCATCACTTTGACAAAAACTCAAACGGATGATTAAATTAACTCTAATTGCAAATTAAACCGAGAACAGTGTGATGCTCAGCACGTGTTGAAATGATAGCGGAATGTTATGGAATAAATATAAGATGTGATACTTTCCACATAATTCCACAACAGTTTATTGCAAATTAGGGAGATATACAGTGCAATGAACAAATAATAACAAAGTATCTAAAATAACACGAATTACGTGACTATCGAAGTTTGAAGTTTAAATATATTTGACTGATCAGATATAAAGAGAGCAATGTTTGTAAGTATTTAATCGAAAATTTTAGAACGTATTATTCAGGCGAACCAGCTGGTCGCCAAAGGCGGCTATTTCTATATAAAATAAGCTTTTTCATAAAAATGTTTGTTGATGAATTAGTTAGGATTCTGCCGAATGTCAATAATAAATAAATTCTTATTTTTATCGCTAACGACATATTAAAAATTGGCGTACAAACATTAAAGCAAATTCAAGGCTTTAATAAATATCTCGTAACAATTAATCAAATCATAAGTTTTTCGTCATTAAAGAACATGGAAAATTACACCCAGAACAATGTTTCAAAATTTTTATTCTAAACAGCTGCTACGACATTTGAAAAAACAGTAAACTCATACACAAAAAAATTTATACTGCGAAACGATTTTCAAAAAAAAATAAATAAATAGCGATAACAAATTCGCCTCTCAATTTATAGGCAGACGACTCATTAATCAGAGAATGACAGGTCATAATAATAATCATTTGCAGGTCTCAGTCGCTTGAACATATTTCTGAAGCAGGTCATTATTACTCTGCAGACGACAGAGGGGGATCAATACGCGACATGAACACCAGGGAAATATTTTGACAAGCACAGAGGTAAAAGGACGAAACAGTTATTAGTATTTCGAAGTCGAAACGGAGAGGGAACAATATCCGATAAAATGAAGCTAGAGAAGTCAGAAGATAACTGAAGAGAGAATTGTTATAGTTTATATGCATGCTCATTATGTTTATGTCCTCTGTTTGTACGAAAACGATAAGCTCCAATAAAGCAATTCTTTTACTTTTTTTATTAGTAGAATTTTCATCGCTTTTCTTTATTGCAGTTTTTAAAAAAAGTTATTTTTGTTAGTAAATTTTTTTTCTTCAATTATTAAAGTTATCTATTATATATTTTGTGCGTTGTTTTTAAAGTAAATATTAAAAAGAGACCATGTCTGCAAAGAAACAAAAAAAGATTAAAAACTGTCTGAGAATAAGCAAAATATTTCTTTTCAGTTTTAACACTTTTTTTTTGAATCGCGTGCAATAAATGATTAAGCTAAAAAGTACGACTGTTATCAGGAATTATTTATTTTCTCCAACATGTTGCAGACGATCATAAATTACTTATGAGAGATATATGATAGAAAAATTATGAAGAAAATAAATTTGATAAGAAAATAATGGAGCATATCAATATGGAAAGAAAAATATGAAAATAATAAATGAAGTAAGAAAAATGACGATACAATCTTTTGCATTTTGCTTTATGTCTGAAGCTAGAATCATGTTAAAATAAAGTTTCATTTTTTCATCCATTAAAAACAGAAACAGAAAACACTCTAATCGTCAAAAATCGTGCAATGTACAAATGCGATCAGAAAATTAGAAAGCATTTAAATGTGATAAAATCTTTTGCTATATGGGGTTAAAAAAGCTTAAATCACATTAAAATGAATTTTTATTTTTTCATACATTGAAAATAAAAAATAAAAATGCTCAAGTCGTCAAGGAAAAGTGAAAAAATCGTTTGCTAAAACAGAGAAAAAATTGTTTCGTTTTTGTTCATAATAACTAAATGATTTAAAGATAGTAGATTTCGAATTATAGGAAACTACAGCTTATTGCTACACCATCCAGCCTGTCAATAATTACTACAAATAAAAACTTATTCTATTTTATGGAATATCGCTACACTCATGTCCATAAATTAAGGATAATTAAGAGTCACGCGAAAATTGAACTCTAAAATACATATATCAAAATGACTACATACATCTTCAAAAATCATATGCAAATTGCAAGAAGACACCAGACGAAACCGATAGTACATCACATGGCGAGAGAATAAGAGAGTGATTTATAAGGAATACAGGCAAAGAAGTAAAATGGTTCGCAAGCACTTTATAAGTCTTTCACTGTAATACCCGCATAGTTATAACACAACGAACGCATTTGGATGATTTTTTACAAGTTAGAATTATCGGCCGTCTTATCCAGCTGTAAGTATCCGATGAACTTGGAATCGCCCAGAGTGTCATCTCCAGACTATGGAAAGGATTCCAAGATGATGGTAATGTAAGTAGACGTTACAGCACAGGTGGCTCCACGGGTTACAACAGTTATTGCCAAACGAAACAGATGGAGCACAGCATCAAACCTATGTCTTCAAGTCTCTTCAGCCACTGGTAGGATAGTTTCAAGGGCAGATAGGTCTGTAGACGCAAAGGACAGCTCGTAGGTCTGACAGATATGTTCCACTTACCGCAACTGACTGTCGCCTTGAGGGTAGCCTGGAGCAGAGAGCATGCATTGTGGACAACACAACAGCGGGATTGTAAGATGTTTTCCGAAGAGTCCATATTTAGCTTGCAGTCTGATTCTCAGTGGACTTTCATATGTAGAGCGCCAGGTACCCGCTACCACCAAGAGAAAATCATTGAACGACACCATTACGGTGTTGCAGGATTGCTCGATTGGGAAAGAAATCCAGAACTGACTGTATGTGCAAATTGGAACCATGATAGGTGAAATCTATCGCAACATCATTCTGAAACAACACGTACTCTTGTTTCAGGGCGCCATGGGGGAAGAATTCATGTTTATGGATGACAATACCCATCGTCATCATGCAGACACCGTAAACGAATGCCTTCGATCGAGTAGTATCACCCGGAGTGACTGGCCATGATTCTCATCGGAATGAATATAGTAGAGTATGTGTGAGACATGTTTGGCCGGTGAGTTGCAGCCCGTCAACCACTCCTACATGTCTACCAGAACGTCTGAGAGCAATGCTTGATGAGTTGTATAATATTCCTCAAGATCAGATCGATAGTGTGATAGCATCCTTAGGCGTTGTACGGACTGCATTGCATCCATCGTTTGATAAACATACTTTATATTAATCATCATACTAACCATGTAATATTAATTTTTGTAAATAGTTTTTTTTTAAAAGATTTACTTTAGGGGTGCAAAAAAAACGCAATTTTTTTATTAATCAGATATTAAACATATAGCCCCTTTTTTGTTCTTTACATTTTGTTTGAAAAATAGACTTTACAAATAAGTCACATTTGTTTTGCTTCTGACTCTCCCTTTTCCTAAACTTGCATTATCCTTAATTTATGGACATCTGTGCATTTTAACGGCTTAACATCTTCATAATTTGAAATAAATTATAATCATTCTATACCCATTTTAGGTGGGAAAAGTTTGAAATGAATTTTTATTAAATCAGAAATGACAAAATATTATGAGAAAAGAGAAGGAAGGCTCAGATATGTTTTAAAAAATGAATAAGGACTTGTTATAATTTTATAGCAGAATGTGGAGATTATACATCAAGCAGAGAGTTGAATCTCTTAAGGCAGTGATGGGGAAACAACGGCCCGCGGGCCAAGTCCGGCCCGCGGAAAGGTTTAATCCGGCCTGTTTAAGAGTGCCGTCGTGAGAATGTTTGAACCCCTTCTTACTTCGTAATGTGAAGACCCGCATAAAAACTACCTGCGGCGATATTGAAAACACAATAGTATTCTGGACAAATCCATCCGACCCAAACAGCTGACTCCTCTTCGCTCGAAACTTCCAGACACTCTTGCATTTTCGATTCATTGTTCTGTTTTTCCGAAAGAACCGCGAAACTCCAATTCCCGAACAATCCTTGCAGGTAGGTATAAATACAAGCGAGGCCGCCCGAAGATGAGTTAGTTAGCGACTTAGTCATCTGCAACGACCCGCTGTGACTCGAGTAATTGTTTGTGTAATTCCCGAAACTCCCACTGCCTGAACAAACACTCGCGCAAGAGCATTAGCTCATCTTATATATGCGAACAAATCTTTTCAACAATGAAGCTTAGGAAAACTTCTTTAAGAAACAGAATTACAGATGAGCATCTTTCATCAGTTTTAAGAATTTCTGCTTCGCAAATGGAACCGGACTATGATGAAATTTTGATAAAACAGTCTCAATTTCATTTTTCTCATGCACCATTAACCAGTAATGACACCAGAAAATAAAGTGATAATACTTCACATCAAGAACTACACTAAATTCATTTTATATTTTGTGCTTATAATTTTCTTACCTTTTGTTTTTTTACTATTAAAATAATAAGTGTATGTAATAATATATGTATATGTTTATAGAACACATAAATTTTTTAACGATTAAGCATTATTCTTCGGCCCGCTACGATCGTCTAGTTATTACAAATGGCCCGTCTTAAAAAAAGTTTCCCCACCACTGTCTTAAGGCAACATATTTTTCTCTCATGCTCATAATAAATGAAAAATTCTATTTCATCAATAAGATCTTATTGTATAGCTTTTATTTGATTCACGGGAGTAGTACACTGTCATTAATTATTAAAAAATAATTCAATCAAACTGATGATTTCAAAGGCAACCATATATCGTAAATTCAACATTAGTGGATTATAAAGATTATTTCTTCTAGCTCCACTACTTGTGTGAAGATAGACCAAATCATTTTCAATTTTCTTTTCCAGAATCTCACTTTTTCGATTTTTTGATACCAGTTTTCTTCTATACTTGATATCAAACAACATCAAATCATTATTAACATCCAACTTTTATAAGTGAAAAATAATACGCGTATAAATCACGCAGTAGATTCTTTAAAGAATGTCAGTTGTTTATTTGGCAAATAAAGATTCAACGGGAAGAGATGATACCGTGTTTCTAGATTTAATTATCACATTAAAAATTATATATGGGAAAATATAGATTTACGTTACATTAAAAGTCTCCCCCCAATTACTATTCAAAGACAATTATTAATTAGAATTTTACCTAGTTTCTCAGAAGGAAGTCTAAAAATGAAAATTGAATCGTGTATAATCGTTCTTAGTTAGAGGCCCAAGAAATATATTGCTGATAATTGAGCTTAAAACTTAATAATATAGGGTATAAATAATGATAAATAATAAAGGTTGTATTTCGCGTTTTTCGAATACGTCTACAACTAAGGTAAGGAAACCTTAGAAAATAACACCGAAAAAACTGTGAAAGTATTTCGTATATTTCTTTAGAGTGCCATGAAAAGTCACATGTTTCCTATTATGCTAAGGCTTTAATGGTACCAATTACTCTTTATTCAATAACTGCTTCCAATTACTCTTTACTTATTCACGTTTACCAATTACTCCTTATTCCCATTTATTCTTGAAATGGAGGAATAATAACTAGCGCATTCAGTAAAGTAGAATTATTTCCTTGTTTATATATATATATATATATATGTGTGTGTGTGTGTGTGTGTGTGTGTGTGTGTGTGTGTGTGTGT